>CM056378.1:68235463-68633618 GCA_029718625.1 Synaphobranchus kaupii
TATATTGGGATGGCAGGTATGCCATCCGCCAACTTACAGCTTGGTGGGGCATGCCCCATACCTATACAGCACCGAGAGTTTGGCACTTTTCAAGGTTTCCTACAGAAGTAACCACAATGACCATAGACTCTCAGCCCTTAAAAACATTAACCTCTGTATGTTCTGACCTCATGTAACCACACAGCATTCAGATACAACTTCACACATCCACGCAATAAAGCCCCAAACTTGGTTTATTTTGTCATTTTTCTCCTTCCTCTTCTGCTTCTTCTTCTTCTTCTTCCCATTTTCCCGTCAAACTGCCTGCCTCCGTCGCGATGTTATCCAATTGGGAGAATTATTATTTGAGGGTATGTATCTATTATGTGTCCGTATACCTGCTCATCAAGCTTATCGTCCAATAAAAACACTTCATACTAATGTTTTTTAATGTTAATATAGCTAATGGCTTCATGCTTTCCAAGAAGCTATTGTGGCCTAGTGGTCAGAACTGCAGTCTCTCACACAGTGGATTGTGGGTTCGAGCCCAGCAGGGCACATGCTTATTTTCCATAAAAACAATGTGCAACTGTTAAGTACTTTTCATTTCTTAGACTGTTATTATTTTCACATTAACACATTAACGTATTTTTATTGCAAAGGCAAAAGAGGTTTCCAATATTAACTGTTCAATGTTTCACTTGTATTTCACTTGTACTATATCACACCCTCCCCAAACCGGACGCTCGCTCTTGTCTGGTTTGGGGAGGGTGTTACGCTCTGCTCTTGCGGTCATGACTGACTGACTGTGGAACCCGAACCTCAACGTACCCTTGCCTCGGCCAACATTTCTTTATTCATTAATTTCTTCACTTCAGCTCTGTTCACTTTATCCTTTTCACACATAACACAATGTCACCATAAAATGAACTACTAGGAAAATTAAGAGTTTACGATAATAGCCTACATTAAGAATTAATAATAGGCTCCTATAAGCTGCAATACTTTAAGAGATCGGATTTATAAACCGCCAATTCCACAAACATATCTGATTCATGGTTAGTCACTTTAAAAAAAACAAAAAACAATAGCCTCCGAATGTGGCTCTAGCCTAGTCTACGCTACTTTGCAGATAATGTAGCTGCAAACACTTTTAATTTAACTACCGGAAAAAAAGGCAAAAGACGTTTCCAATATTAACTGTTCAATGTTTCACTTGTAGCCTATTTCACTTCTACTACAGTGAAATGGTGAAAGTCAGACCGACACTGACAAATGGCATATATCATGTGATTATACCTCTTTGGTCTTCTGGTTAGCGTCAAGCCTTAGTATTGCGAGAGACGTGGGTTCGTACCTCGCCCGGTTGATATTAAAGTGTAATTTCATTTTGGACTCAAACAGTGTGCACATGTTCTGGTTTTCTCATGCAAGAATGTTTTTTTATTGCAAAGGCAAAGACATGTTTAAAACTGTTAAACAATTCAGTCTCTGGACACCACGACAGTAATGCAATAGGCTAGCTAACGTTATGGGAACAGGCATCCCATGGCCATTTGTCAAGCAAAGAAAAAAGTTTCAACGCAGAATATCATCTGGTTAAGATCGCATTCTTGCATTAATGTAAAAATGCCATTGGCTACATGTTTTAATCTCACACAAATGCCGACAAAAATATTCGTCTGTGTGGAGCGTGCTGTCCATTGCGCCGCGGTCTTGTCTGACTCACTGTGGAAGCCGAACGTTCAACGCTCGCCTCGGCCAACATTTCTTTATTATGTTTTCATTCATTTCTTCACTTCAGCTCTGTTCAGTTTATCCTTTTCACACATAACACAATGTCACCATAAAATTAACTACTAGGAAAATTAAGAATTTACGATAATACATTAAGAATTGACGATAGCCTACTATAAGCTGCAATGCCTTGAGAGATCAGCTTTACTTTAAGAGATCGGATTTATAAACCGCCAATTCCCTAAACATATCTGATTCATGGTCAGTCACTTTAAAAAAATGACTATAGCCTCCAAACATTGCTCTAGTCTATGCTACTCTGCAGACAATGTACTATTTTACTGCAAACACTTCATTATAATAATAATCAGAAGAATAATCTCTGGTAGGCTACTTTCTTAGTAGTAGTATGTAGTATGTATTTCTTTCAGCTACAATTTGTTTGCGTCTAGCCTATTGTGCATGCATGTCTCCATATAGACTTGGTTAATTAATTTACATGCTTCTTCATGATCCATAGTTCAGGTGGTGCTGTTCATTGTATTCCATTAGACATTAAATACAGCTCATCTACAAACTCTTTTAATGTAATTGTGGGCTATCGCTAATATCGCTAAATAATTTAGGAAAGTTTGGATAGCATTGCTTTGGAATAGAGCTAGTTTATTTAGTGTGAGCTACGATAGGCAATATTGTTAGTTGTAACTTGGCCACATTTTGATATCAATACTTTTAAAGGCAGGCCTAGTTTTTGCAAGTTGGAATTAAGGACTTATTATATAATTATAGACAGCGCTATGTAGGCTATGCGTGAGTAACTTGGCTTTTTTTTTACGTCGGAGACATTTTTGTTCAGATACGTATATACAGTATATACATTAAAAAATCTTACATCCACAGTACATCTGGATATTAGCTCCAACATAATTAGCAATTGTAGCTAACTAGGATTTAAAAATTAGTTTGTCAGCTTGCACAAACTAAATTACATTATTATAATACTGTAATGTCTTGACTGAACCGTGAAATAAAGTACTGAGAATGGATGTAGTTTCATGTGTGAATTCAACAACTAGCCCTTGTGTTGGTTGCTACACAAAAAAACTGTGAATGAACGCTACAAAACAAATCCCCTTAGCAAGCCAAGAGCTCCTTACCAGCCTGACAACATAGAAGCTAACTAGCGAACTTTTACGAGAATCCATTTATCACCAAACTAAAAATACTCTAGATAATAGCGCTCCATACTGTTGATGATTATGATGATGACAATAGCAATAAAAATAATTTGTATTATATATATTTAAAAACACTTACAGGGAGGAGAAGGTGGAAAAGAGTTTACGTGGATTAGGTACACATACATCCATTTTAGACTGGAAAAATTAAGTTTTAGCTGATGTGGTTGCAGCTGTGAAGGCTGCCAGCAGAGTGTGGTAGGAGGCCAGGTCATCTGGGGATCTGGATTTCCTCCACTTTCTCTCAGCGGCTCGCAGCATGGTTCTGCTGGATCTGAGAGAATCCGTCAGCCACGGGGAGGGGGGTGATAGTCGAGCTGGTTTGGAGACAAGAGGACATAATGAGTTGAGAGACTGAGAGAGGCATGAGTTAAACACAGAGGTGGCAACATCAATAGGCATTTTAGCAAAGGTAGCAGGAGGAGGAAGTGCAGAGAGAGTAGAAGTAGTGAGAGGGGAGTGTGGGAGGGTACGGAGATTTCTCCTGAACATAACAGTGGGTGGGTTGTTAGCGGAGTTGAGGGAGAGTGGGCAGGAGAGAGAAAATGAGATAAAGAAATGGTCCGATACATGGAGGGGGGGTCACCGTGAGTTCAGATGTGGTGCAACTCCTGGTGAGTACAAGGTCCAGATGGTTACCACCCTTGTGGGTGGCAGGCGATGGGGACTGAGTGAGGGCGAAGGACTGGAGGAGTGAGGCGACACTGGATAGCTGGGAACTGTCTGGTTGGAGGTTGAAGTCTCCCAGTAGGATTACAGGGGTGCCATCCTCAGGGAAGGAGCTCAGGAGAGTTTCCAGTTCATCCAGGAAAGCGCCGAGCGGACCTGGAGGGCGATAGAGAACAACAATGTTAAGTGCAGATGGGTGAGTTACAGTGACTGCATGAAACTCAAAGGAAGAGATATTCAGGCAGTGTACAGTGGGAATAGAGAATTTCCAGGACGTGGAAATGAGCAAACCAGTACCCCCGCCTCGGCCAGAGGCCCTGGGGGTATGGGAGAAGGAGTAGCCAGCAGACAGAGCTGCTGGAGTGGCTGTGTTATCGGGAGTGATCCAGGTCTCAGTGAGAGCCAGGAAGTGGAGGGACTTCACCTTGGCATAGGCAGTGATGAAGTCAGCTTTCTGGACGGCTGATCGGCAGTTCCATAGTCCACCCACCACTGAGAGTTCCTTATGAGAGGACAGTGGTGGGCAGACCAGGTTAGCCGGACAGCGTCTGCGGTGGTTGGGCCTCCTGGAGCGGGGCATGGAGCACAGAGGAATGGGGGTTAGACACATGGTAGGGGGCGATAAGACAGGTTAGGTGGGGAAAGATCATTACAAACAGATAATTCAGACAAATTGACGATGAGGCTGCTACTGTATATTTACGGCAGCCTCTGCTTTAACTTATAGACTATTTGCTAATTTCCCGATTGCACTCAGCTGCTTGCAGGGCTAGTTCACTCAGGTGAATCTATTTTCAATTAGCAACACAAAAGACTAGCAGCTGGCCTAAAAACACAAAGCAAGTTAACAACTGACCGCTAATGCTGCAATTTACTTCAACTACACAGTGACTACACTACAAACAGTTCAATTAACTAACGCACAGCTGAAACCAAATGAAAATAAGACACTTAGCCTATCCGACGGTAGATTATTGACAACGCTGGTCTGATTGCACTCTATTAAATCCATTGACTTGTATAGACACCAAAGGAGGTTTAGATACATACATCCGCAGCCGGAAACCGGAAATACTTCTGAATTGTTTTGGAAAGTTTGTAGTTTTCTGTTGCTCACTAGTGGTCTTGTGCACTCGCAGTGAAGGAATCAGTTGCATAAACGTACAATAATTTAGCAAAATGGAACCTTGGTTGGCTTTGGATTCGGCGGAACTTCGACCGGAAGGAAGGCGATTGCGGAGGGAGTTTGAACTTACGGCGCAAAATTAGTTTGTTGGGTTGTGAGTGTTTGAGACTCAAACTTTGACTTGCGGCGGATCTGCACGAACTGTACCGTGAATGTAACATCATGTCACTTAGTTTGGATGGTTTTACTGGGGAAATGGAATGGTTGGAGCAGAGAAACATGAGACGGAAAAGGGAGAGGAGAGAGAGAGGAAGACGGGCGAGGGAGAAGAGTTGGTCAGATGAGAGTTCAGGGCATCGGAGTAACTACAAAAAACCGAGAAACAATCATGATTCGAGGCAAGTAACACAAACACAGGGAAATTAATGGAAGGTTGTGATTGTGTTTAACAAGGAGGGAGGGCATTATCACCCGATAAAACTGACTAAAGCTATCGAGAATGAGATAGGTAAAATCAAGTTTGCCAGATTTATGAATGACAAAAGGGTACTGATCTTTGCAACGAGCAGACAGCAGGAAGAAAAGATCCTCAGCATGGGTTCACTGAATGGGGAAAAGATGACCGCACATGTCCCAGGTGCAACAGCAAAATTGAGAGGAGTCATAACGGGGGTACCTCTACTCATGACTATGGAAGATGTCAAAAACGAAATTCGGGGGGGGCGAGGTGGTTGATGCCACAAGACACAAAAGTAACAGGGATGGCACGCTGAAGGACAGCCTTTCGGTTGTAATTCAGTTTGAAAATACGCTCCCAAAGTCAGTGCAAATGGGATATATGAACTACAATGTTAGAGAGTTTATCCCTAAACCACTTAGGTGCTTCGAGTGTCAAAGGATGGGACATACAGCACAGCAATGCAAGGGTAAACGAAGCTGTGCTAGGTGTGGTGGGGACCATGAATATGGTAAATGCGGTAAAGATACCAAAATTAAGTGTTGCAATTGTGGGGGGGAACACAGTGCTGCATTTGGAGGGTGTGAAGTGCAGAAGCAAGCACAAGAAGTGCAAAGATTCAAAATAATGAATAAGGTGTCATATGCTGAGGCATTAAGAAAGGTGAGGGATGCAGGCGTAAGTCACAAACCTGACCCCAGTGGGACTGCCCAAAGAAGTGAAACATATAGGCATAATGACACAGTGGCCAGTGCATTAGGCAACCTGCTCAGAGTATTTGCACCCACAAATGTAAAGTGACTGATGACATGATGTTAGTGGATAAAGTGAGTTTTGTAGCCTTCATCTGCCATACTGTCAATGTAGCAGTACAGTTGCCAAAGAAGAGTGACAGAATTAAATCTGTGGTGGAGGCAGCAGGGGAGTTGCTGGGTATTAAAGACTTAAGAGCAGATTTGATCCACCAAAGGCTAACAGCTGCTAATGGTGTTGGTGGGACACAAGGTAATGATTAAGCTAATATTTATGGTGTTCCACATACTTCAATGGAACGCGAGAAGTCTGATAGCTAATGGGCAAGAGTTTAAAAAGTATGTGTCTGATTTAGAAGTAGTACCAGATGTTATATGTGTATAAGAAACGTGGATGCGACCACACCTGGATTTTGTGATGCCAGGGTATGATTTAGTGAGACATGACAGACCTGATGACCAAATTAGTGGCGGCTGTGCAACATTTCTAAAAAATGGTTTAGCCTATAGAAAGTTGCCCTCTCCAACAGAGGTAGAATGTATTGTAGTTGAGATATGTAAGTCAAGAACGGAAGGGAATATCAAACTGATCAACTTTTATAACCCCTGTAAGACGTTAACTGCTGAAATGCTTCATGAAATGTCAGGTAATGTAGGCAGGAAGGAGATATGGTATGGAGATTTTAACGCGCACAATAGTCTGGGGTAGCAATCATACAGACAACAATGGAATAGTAGTGGAAGAAATTATTGAGGACAGATCTCTTGTTTGTCTTAATGATGGAAGGGACACAAGAATGGATGTTAATAAAAATACAGCTTCATGTCTGGATCTCACATTGATCTCAGGCAATATGGCAAATGGTTGTGAATGGAACGTTAGGGACGAGTCAACCGTAGGAAGTGATCATTTTCCTATTTTGTGCACTGTTAATATGAATGTGGGTATACAAGAAGGGAGCCCGTTTAGCAGATGGTGCTTTACAAAGGCTGACTGGGAGAGGTTCAAGGCATGCTGTATAGCATCACTACACAGAAGGAAGCATTAATGAGTGTACAGCCCAGGTAACAAATATGATTTTTAATGCTGCAATAATGAGCATACCAAAGAGTATGAAAAGTGGTAGGAAAAAAGTGGTGCCGTGGTGGACTGATGAATGTAGTAAGATCATCAAAGAATGAAACCGGGCTCTTAGAATATTGAGAGGTGACTTGAATCAGGATAATCTACTTAATTATCAAAGGAAAAGGGCGTTGGCTCGCAGAACTATTAAATGCACCAAAAGGAATGCGTGGAGACAATATTGTTCTACTATTTGTAGAGGAGTTGAATTAGGTGATGTATGGTCAATGTTCAAGAGGATGAGTGGGAAGAGGAAATGAGTTAGGATCCCAATGCTAGTGGATGGGGAAATGGTGGCGATGTCTGACAAAGAAAAGGCCACAGCGCTGGGTGAGGCTTTTGCTAATGTACACAGTGGGAACCATCTTGATGACCTTCATATACAACGGAAAGGTGAGATCCTAAGAGATAATTGGGATGTGAGTGAGAAGAAAGAGGATGATTAATCAGCCCTTGATGTGGAATTTACATTGTTAGAACTGAAGTTAGCCTTACAAGACAGTGGGTACACAGCTCCAGGACAAGATCAGTTATGTTATGCAATGTTTCGGCAACTGCCTGAAGGAGTATTGAAGCTTGTGTTAGGGCTCTTTAATAAAATCTGGAGGGAAGGGGAGATGCCTACTAGTTGGAAAAGTGTACAGATACTGCCATTCATTAAACCTGGTAAAGATCCAGCAAATCCTGGTAGTTATAGGCCCATAGCTTTGACCTCTCATTTATGTAAATGGATGGAGAAGGTCATAGTTCGTAGGTTGTCACATGTGCTTGAACAAAGGGGACTTCTGAGTAGGTATCAAAATGGATTCCGTAAAGGGCGGTCCACAATTGATGCTCTTGTAATGACGTAGAAAAGACTCTTAAAATGAAAGAATCAATGGTTATTGTGTATTTTGATATTGAAAAAGCGTATGATTCTATGTGGAGAGAAGGGTTGCTAATTAAATTGAGTAAAATGGGTATCGGAGGGAGGTTATACAACTGGGTATTGGACTTTCTGACAGATCGAAAGTTTAGAGTTAAGGTTGGAGCTGATGTTTCAGATATTTTTGCGATAGAAAATGGGATCCCACAGGGAAGTGCAATTAGCCCTGTTTTATTTAATGTAATGATCAATGATATATTCATGAACTTAGATGGACGTATAAGATCGTCATTATATGCAGATGATGGAGCCATTTGGATAAGGGGGAGGAATGTTCAGTATGTAATAGATAACATCAAGAAAGCTATTCTGAAAGTTGAGCAGTGGTCCTATGACTGGGGGTTCAAACTGTCCAAGAGTAAATCGTGTTATATGTGTTTTACCCGTAAGAAGAATATAGGTAGCCAGGAGTTAAAGTTATATGGACAACCTATGGAGAGAGTATCAAAATTCAAATACCTGGGCCTATGGTTCGATGATCGCTACACTTGGAAAGCACACTTTGAAAACATAGAAACAAAATGTAGGAAAGTGGTAAACTTGATGAGAGCTGTAGCTGGGTGCAACTGGGTGGCAGATAAGCAGTCATTGGTCAACATTTACAGAGCTTTGATGAGATCCTCCATAGATTATGGTTGTGTAGTATATGGAGCAGCAGCTGAGACCTTGCTACAGAAAGTGGATCGCTTGCAAAGCAGAGCGTTAAGACTTTGTCTTGGAGCAATGAAGTCAACCCCTATAAATGCAGTACTGATTGAATCAGGAGAAATGCCGTTAGGGCTAAGAAGGGAGAAATTATCTTTGGCATATTGGATCCGGGTTGTGGAGAGGAAAATCTGACAAAGAGGACAATAGATGACTGCTGGGAATATTCCAAGTTTAAAAGCAATGGATTTGGATGGAGGATTGGTGATAGAGCAAGGGAATATGAGATGAATGGTGTGGAGTTTGCGCCGTCCACTCCTATTAGTAATGTCCCCCCCTGGCTGTTTCCAGAGGTTAGGGTTGACATGGCTGTGATGGAGAAGTTAAGGGACTGGGAAGAGGGTAATATAGGTACTTTAGCGAGTAGGTATGTCAGTAATAATTTTTACAACTACCTGAGTATTTATACGGACGGGTCCAAAGATGGAAATGATCATGTTGGAATTGGAATATTTATACCTGACTTCCAGATCTCTATCTCCAAAAGACTGTCTGATAAATTATCAGTATATACAGCAGAGTTGGTGGCAATCATTGTTGGTTTACAGTGGGTGGAGGAGGTTAGACCGGAGAGGGTGGTGATGTGTTCAGATGCAGCAGCAGTTCTATCAAGCTTACATACGGCAAAATCAGTGAGGGAGGACTTGGTGTTGGAAACGTTGTTATCATTATTAAGACTCAGTAGATTAGGGATAGATGTTCAATTTTGCTGGGTCCCGGTGCACAAGGGTGTGGAAGGCAATGAATGTGCTGACAAATTAGCCAAGAGGGCCTTACAGATGGGAGTGACACTACCACTGCCATTTGGGAGAGGTGAGGGAAAAGCCTTGATTAAGAGGAAGGGTTTGGAGATACGGCAGAAGAGATGGAAGGAAGACAGGAAGGAGGAGGTACTATAACATACAAAGGTCAGTTTTAATAAGGGATTTTAAAGAGAAGAGTAGGAAAGCAGATATAATAATCTGAAGACTCCGCTTTGATCATACTGGTTTGAATGGTACACTATTTATACTAGGGAAGAGGGAAAGTGATCTGTGTATAACTTGTAATGTGAAAGAAAATGTGGAACATGTTTTGCTGCACTGCACCAAGTATGATAGAGACAGGGAAGTGAGGGGTAAATATCTCAACTTCACCAGTCCAGGCCAGATAAGGAACGCTTCAGGTATTCACCCTTCATTTTAAGTCCAATTCTCTTATCTCTTAACTTCTTAAAATAACACGGTCTTCCAGAGTCTGATGCAAACAGGAGTTATTGTATATAATTCAAAAGAAAATACATGCAATAACCCAGGCTGATCTGCGCAGATAAAACATGCATGCATAAATCATCTTATATCCAGTGGGCCTATTAGAGGCAGCCTGAAGCCCGCACTCTTCCCTGTCAGTTTCTGTCTAGGTCTCTTCTTTGTCACGAGTGGTGAATGTGTGAGAGTTGGAAGTCCAGTCTGAGTCTTCCAGTGTATTCCAGTAAGGTGAGCCACCTAGGTGTCACAGGTCTGTTGTTGTCTTGTCTCGTCTCGTCTCCTGGTCTGATGTGATTTTTGACATTTACCTCTTATATCCTATTTTTTAGTTACACCCTTTGTGGGGCTTAGGAGTCATCTCCTCCCATAACCTGCCCCTAATTTTTTAATTAACCAGGCATGATGAATTTTTCACTATTATTTACAACTTCCTGAGCCTGTGTCTTTTCAATCTTGTCACCATTATTTACGACTTCCTCGTACTCTCATTTTTTAAAAGATTAGATGGGGTTACATTCTTTGACCACTAGTCTGTGTGCTTAGTTAAATTTTGCACCTGTATCAACCCCCCTCCTTCTAACAGTCCCACTCCACAGTTCATTACTGATTACTCATTATACATTCTTTTAATATATATATCTATATTGATCACACATCATGTGCCTAGGTATATACTTATTGTGCATAGGTATACATATAACTTGGTTTACATTTGATCATATGGCTTATAAACTGATTATGGCTTACATTATATAAAATAACATGATGGTCCTTTAGGATCTCCAGGGATTCTGGAATTTCCCTCGCATCCCCTGGCCTCCCATAGCTCCAGCCAATGATTTTATGGCATTCTTCCCAGTTTGTACTGCTATCTTCCGCCAGAGTCTTCTAGGGGTATTTTTCCTCCCTCATTTCCCCCTTTGTGACTTCATAGTCACACTCACAGGTATGCTATCCCTCTATCTGTTGCTAAGTTCTGTCCGGTCGGATGACAAGATATCACCCCCTGACCCCAGCGATCATCAAAACCGATGACTGTCGCCTGGAGGGAATCCTACCAGCAGAGCTTGGCATCATGGGGTAAACATCCTCTCCTTTTGGCTGGAGTAGGTAAAAACCTTGTGATGCCCCTTTCCCTTATCTCTACCTAATGGTTAGCTCGGAATGCCATAACTGTATTCAGCTTGTTGTATGAGATGCAGTCTCCATAAGGTCCTTTAATCATTAAATCATGTGTGTGTATTTTGACTTACTAGTGCATGTGTAATATAACATTTTATCAATCATCATCCATAACACAGTGACTAACATAGTGATTTTACAGATTTTATCATCTCTGTGAACACATTGTCATATTATCGATTCAGACCACCTTGATTCACCAAGAACTTCTATCAATTCAGCAGACTCCTAATTCGGCCCTTCTGCTGCTTTAATTTTACCTTTTGCCGCCCATCAATTGGTTTGCTCAGTTGCCCTTTCCCAGTACTTGTGGGTAACTTACGTGTGCGGCCTTGAGTGTGCCTTTCCCCCTTCACTGGCGTGGCCCCCTCCCACGCTATTGTCGTCGTTGGTCGTGACGGCTTGGAATGTTCTTGTCACCCACCTTTTCTCAAGTTATGGCAACAGGGCAAAGCACGGCCATTTGTTCATAATGAGTTTCAATGAGGTCTGACTCGTACACTCATAGTTAGACATGTTTATGTGATATATATATGTATATCAAATTTTAAGCATTGTGACTTCTAAAATCAGCCATGGGTTTCAGTGCATAATCAAGAGTGTGTTACAGCGCGAGTTACAATATTGTGCGCAGATTAACATAAAACATTTTAACGAATGAATATCCAGTTCTTCTTTCTTGGTCCCTTTGGTATATACTCATCGGACCAGTGGACAGAGGAGAGGTCACCAGTACATCACTCAGCACCGGCCTTTGGCAGCGTTCGTTCATTAACTATGTGTGTGTTATGACTATGTGGATGCTATGAACTTTACGTTTTTCTCTAAACTGCCGTCAGTAAGGGAGTGTATTACTCCTGTATGTGTGACTCATTCTTCATGTTGATCATGTTGGTCAGTGTATATGTACTTCAGCCCAGGTGCTTTACACACCATAGAGGGCCATCACTGTGGAGAGGTTTCTAGCACTTCCGATGCACAGTGAGGTGCTTTACACACCATAGAGGGCCATCACTGTGGAGAGGTTTCTAGCACTTCCGATGCACAGTGATTTGGCTCCGCCTTCTTTAAGCAGCAAGTTTCTGTGCAGTCTCCTTCTGTGCCCCAAATGTGAGCAGCGTAGGCGTTCCAGAACATGGGGTCATTCTTCTCCTGAGCAGCCTGTGGGTGGTGCTGTCGGCACTCCCATCCACACTTGCCTTTCCACACTCCATACTCACAGAGTGGATTTCCAAATGGACAGTTGGTTGGACCGCCCACCGCATTCACAGGTGCTCCGTACTTATCTTGGAACGCATTAGGCCCTACTCGCACGGTCGTTACCACATAACATCCCGCCCCCTTCTCAGGGTGGCACTGATGTCCGCGCAGTGGTCCTTTCTCGTCCTATTTCTAAGTCATATTGTGGTGCTGAAGGGGTGATCTCAGTCATTTCTATGTCCGTCATCATGGTAGGGTCAGTTCTGTCTGGATTCACAATAACCGCAAATTGTCCAGTCACTGTCTTTTTGACCATGGATTTGATCAATGGAATTACGCAACATGTGGTAAGCATCAGCACTAGGATTATCAGTCCAATCACTACCCCTATTTTAATCAGTATAGCTTTCCAGGACAGTGTAGAGAGCCAGTCCAGCCATGACCAGCTGTCTTCATGTCCCTGAGTGTTCCTGACATGTTCCGCTTTCAATTTTTCCAGGGCACCAAGCGCTGTGGAGATGTTCCCCCCTTTGTCAGTATGCATGGGAATAACTGAGCAGCATTCCTCTCCAATTCGCTCACATACTCCCTGTGTGTCGGCCAACAGAGTGTCGAGGACTAACCTGTTTTGTAACGTCATCAGTGAGGTTGCATGCAATTGTTCCTTCACTCCCTTCAGCGCTAACAGGGAGAAGTTAATGAACATCACTGATTAAACCACATGTAGTTTACCCACTCTGTGTTTCTAGTAATCTGCACCTGGGGAACAAACAGTGTCCATGCACTGGCTCCTGTGGACTCCATAGGATTATGGGGGGACACGGGGGACGTGTCCCCCCCAATGTTTGGAAAGAGTCAAATTGTCCCCCCCAACCATAACTGATCCCTCTCCCATGTAGAGCTTACCGTCAATAAAGGCTGCAACAACGGTAAAAAATGACTTAAATTTATGCGGAAAGATATGTAACGCCCGTAAACATAGGATGAATTATCGACCCACCCCCTCACTACTTCAAACGGTAGCAATGGTTTATCTAATGGCCACAACAAGTTCGAGTTTATGAAAGCACAAATGGGATATGTAGTCAACAATTAAAGGCGATTGCTCAGGCTGATAATACTATGGACTTCAATTCCCATAACCCAGTGTTTTAGCCAGTGTTTTGTGTAACGTTATGGATAAGTTATAATCAGGTTGTTTGAAGCCTAATGGAGAAGTCAGACTGCAAAAAAAGACGAGAAACTTCACGGAGTATGAAATCGAGACGCTCGTTACGGGGGTAGAGCGGATGGTTTGTTTGGTGTATAGGCGGCCTTTGCTACGTTTCATTAGTTTCACCTGAAACGGTCCTCTTCAACTGAAAATCAAATCAAAATCCCCACAGTGAATAAAAGAACCGCTGACCCAGAAGTTTCCCCATTGAGGTAGGCTAGGCTACTGTAGGCGCTGTTCCTAACCTAACTACTCCTTATTTTTCTACAGTTTATGCCTTATATACAGATCCTTTCCAAAAAATTAGAATATCATGGAAAAGTTTTTTTTTTTCCATAATTCCATTCAAAAAGTGGAACTTTCATAGATTATAGATTCATTACACACAAAGTGAAATATTTCTAGCCTTTATTTGTTTCATTTTTCATAATTTTGGCTTACAGCTCCAGAAAACCCCCAAAACAGTATTTCAAGAAATTAGAATAGTGTGTCGAAAATCAGCATTTACTTCAGTTATTTCAGAGAATGAATGTTTTAAGAGAAAACAAAAGCCAGCGTGATTCCCTTTCTCGTTTCTAAAACACGACCCGTCTACGAAAAACATACGGTCTGCTGCAATTGGTAGATTATATAAGTCTTCATGCGCTTTGAGAAAAAGGTTTGTCCTGTCAATACAGTCATGAGGTGTACCGTCTGTAGGTAGTACCATTCTAATGGCGGGGTTAACGGTGGTGCACCGTTGGATGGTAATGTCTGGTGTGGACAGGATAACTTCATAGCCTGTCTTTCTAGCTTGAGTTAAAACGAAACGTGGACTAGTCAGTAATGCATGTATTTTATGGGATGTGTACAGTGTCACGGGGTGTCCCATTGTCAAGGTAGATGCTCTCTGATAAGCGAATACGGCTGCAGCTAGGACTTGGTAGCAGGGTGGTAACCCTTGTTCTATTGTGTCCAACTTTGTGCTGTAGTAAGCTAATGGCTGTTTGCCAGAAGGTGTGTCCTGCATTAACACTGCACAGGCAAAACCCGAGCATTCTGCGACGTACAGGTGAAACGGCTTGCCATAGTCTGGATTTCCCAAAGTGGGGGCTGTCTGCATACTGTTTTTAAGGGCTTGAAACGCCCCATCTGCTTCCTCAGTCCATGATAACTGGGCTGAGCTGTCATTTTGCCCTGTCTCTCTAATTAATGCTCTTAACGGTGCTGTAATGACTGCATAGTCACAGATCCATGGTCTACTATACCCTGCCATTCCTAGAAAGGAGAGCATTTTCCCTACTGTTTGTGGTTTAGGTGCTTTGGTGACAGCTTCGACATGGGATGGTGCTATAAGCCTTTTGTCACCACTCAGTTGTCTATACAAATATTCAACTGTTTGCTGATAAAATTGTAGCTTGTCTTTGCTTACCTTGTGGCCTCCTGTTGCTAGGTCATTACAGCAATCGAGTCTTTCTCGCATTGTTCCTTTGAGGGACTACAAATTAACAAATCATCCACATATTGGATTACAGTGCTGGGTAAATCTAAATGCTGTAAATCTTGTAACAGGACTCTGTTAAACACTGAGGGGCTTTCACAATACCCTTGTGGTAATCTGGTGTACGTATACTGTTCAGTGTTTCCCCTAGATTTTTTTTCAGGCCGGGTGGTAGGCCCCTCGAAACTACCAGTGTTGTTGCGCGTACATGGTGTCATCAAACGCGCGTGCGGGGCCGAGGCAGTATCATCGCGCAGGTCGGGGGTACGGAGAGTCGTCGCACACATGGGGAGGGTGTTGGTAACAAAGTGGCGCATTTCTCCATTCTGAGCTAAAATAACATTTGCTTACAAAGGCTTATGGTAAATAAATATTATTTATTTATAATATTTATAAACTTAAAACAGAACTTATATACAATAAACCCCCCTTAGCTTCACAAATGATATTCAGAACTATACAACTTAATCCCAGGACAAGGAGTTTGTTTCTACGGGTTTTTAAGGACTGTTTCTGGATCAGCTATCTTTTCAGCACTGTAGAGCTGCTTTTGAGACTCCTCCATAGTGCTGATCCATAATCAGTCCTTAAAAACAGGTAGAATCAAACTCCTGCCTCTGCAGTATCAGTGGCGGATACAGAAAGTGGCTGATGGGTAGGCCTGGAAAAATCTGGGTAGGCCTGAGTGAAGCTCATCACCGCACACTTTCTTCAACAGGCTTAGATATTTACAATACAATGTGGGGACCCCAACAATTGATTAGATTTTTATTTTGCACAATGATAACACAAAAAAGCAAAGAGATAAAGAAAATAACAACAAAGAGAGGTGCAAGGTAGGCAAGAAACCCAAAAGGGCTTATACGAGGCCTCTACCTATATTATACAGAATTCACAAAATTAATTTAAAAACAAGTAACTATAAACTGGAAAAAAATTATAAATTAAAAATTAAATAAAGTATAATAATATTAATAATAATAATAAAAAAGAAAGAACGAGAAGTGTGTGTGTATCTCTAAAGACACACACTATGAAGCAAATGACAATGAAAGATGAAAGTTTGTATCCAAATCTGTATTCAGCCAGGCAGCACTTAATTTTAGCAACAAATGTAACAGAATTGTTTCAACAAAAGTAATAGAAACAGAAGCAGCGCTTCCACTTCTGAAAATAGGAGTTTGATTTTGGTCACGCAGAAAAATGAATTATGTTGCTTATTTGAAAAATGAAAGTGAAATAATCTCTGCAGTTGCAGGCAGTTGTAGCATAGATGATTAGGAAACGTCAAGGAAAGAGTTGATCGTGGCATTTACACTGCTGTAATAATTATAATTGGCATCGGCGATGTCGCTTCTAGTGTTAACAATAATACAGCCACGACTGTCACCAAAATACATCACCAGAGATCACATAGGCCTATCTATGAGCCAGCCAGATGAATGGCTAGCTAGCTACAGAACAGGTGCGATAATAACAAATATTGCATAACCTCATTAGTGCACTGACAGGAATACAACCACAAATTAAATAACCAAATAGCCTAGAGTTTGTCACAATTCAGAACTCTGCCTCGCTCACAGAGGCTGCAGTCATCCATGCCACGGCGGGCCCAGAGAAACATCACAAATTAAACAACCAATATACAATAACTTACAATTTGTCACAGAACTCCCTGCCTCGCTCACAGAGGCTGCAATCATAACCATGCCACAGCGGGCCCCAGAGTAAATTTTAAAAAAATGAACCCGTATAGGACTACCTTAAGGTCCCTTCAGGAGTGGAGGGGGCTGTGGAGCCTGCATGTCCACGTTAGCATGCAGGCTAGCATGACACTCACGGGATGTCGTTGCTGTGGCCGTTTCTCCTTCATTGCCAGGGCCCGCAAACGTCTCACGACCATCCTGCGAGTGCGATTCCTCTTCGTTGGACAAGTCCTGGTCCAAACTTTTTTCATCTTCCACTTCCAGATGTGTTTTTTTAAGAAAATGGGTCAATGATAGCTGTTTAGCCATAGTTGGCTCATACTAGGCTGCTACTGTACATGAACCTCAGACAGAATTGGCACGCGAGTTCGTAATGTAGCCTAAACAAACCTAAGAGAACTTCTGCTATGAAAGTACCGTGTCATCACATAGTAACGAACATAGCAACGGGCCAATGGAGACAAACAATCACATCCAGCGTTTTCTCCAGTTGGTTTCTATGGCATCTCCACACTTTTTAGAGATTATTAATACATAACGATTCCCCAAGACAAAACAATTCACATTTAAGGTAATTATGAATCTGAATGGGTGGGCAAGCTGTCAATCTGGACGGGCCTGGGCCCACCCAGGCCCACCCATAGATCCGCGACTGTGCAGTATTAGCTTTTACTCTACACTAAAATGTAAGAGTTCTGGTCAGATAGCGAAACGGACGAAAGTGCGCCATTTTGCGTAGAGGCGGAAACTATAATTACACCCTCATAATATCAGTGCTGCCATTGAAAATTTTAATTAGGCCTAATGGGAAACCGAAGCTGTTTTGCCAAGGGTTTTTCCATATGCTATTTTGATCATTCCAGCATTCTGCGGTAAGGGAAATATTGCAGCTACATAAAAAAAAAAAAGATTATATTAAAAAAAAAGAATAATATAATTTTTTTTATTTTTTATTAAAATTATTTATTTTCCCTCTTGTCCAAGCCGGGCGGCACGTGAGTTTGGATACTGCTGTTGGCCCCGATACGTAAACGCAAACAAGTAGCGCGAATCCGGTTCTAGTGGGACGCTGAAAAACGCAGAACACAGGTTGATAACCGTGTACCATTGTGTGTCTGGTGATATGTTAGAGAGTAGTGTGTGTGGGTCTGGGACTACAGGTGCTTCGGCATTAAAGGAGCACAGTCACGCTTATGCATGTTTTCTATATTCTAATCTACTATTTCAATGTTTCATATTTTCCAAAAAATCATAAAGATTGGAATTGTGGTTTTTGAGATATGGGCCCTCAAGAACAGCTCCATCTCCAGAGCAGCTCCAGCCTTATTTACCACATTTCCCATATCTCCCTGCGCACGCTTAGGTTTGTTGTGCATGAATATGTAATAGGGGGCGTACACGCCACTGCTGCGAGAACGGTGACGAGCTAACTGTTCAAGTGAAGATACCGCAGAAAATTCTTGCGTGTCTGCCCAAAATGCCATTGTGCGCCGTACGTGGGTCCGATATTAAGTCAGGATACCGTTTGCCCAAAAATGAGACGAGGTGTATCCAATGGCTGGCAGCAATTAACAACCTGATCTATCTGATAAATTTGCCAAAAAAGGATTACGACAAAGTTCGTGTTTGTTCGAAACACTTCAAGCCAGAGGACTTCCAGTGCGACTATAGTGGCGAATTACTGGGAGCTAAATCAAAGAATTTGCTTGTCGAGTCTGCGGTACCTTAAGAAATATTGGAAATTCTGGCATTTTAATTTTTAATTTTACTTTATTTAATGTTACTTATTTTTAGACATTTCAGTATGTGTTGTTCAACTACTGCACAATAATTGCCCATTGGGGACAATAAAGACTTATTATTACAATATCACCTTTCTGTATTTTTTTTGTCTTTGTTTACCTTGCCATAATGAAGATAATCTTATGTTGAAGTAACAACTCCAAATAATCAATTACAATCCCAGTGATTTTATTGAATGTGATAGAGGTATGCATTTTCAACCTTAGACAAATATGTTGGAAATTTATACTAAGCCAACTCAACAGGAGAAACAGTAACTATAGTATTGTATGTATATTATTGAACACTATGGGCTCAATTTTCTTACAATTATGGCCACATTTTTACAATAATAAAACAAAAGTAAAGCGTGAGGTATCACAAAGTGCAGAGTCTGGTTCAGTCTTCGTCGATGTCCAGAAATCCAACATATTGACCATCGGGAGAAGGGTATCTTTGACGTACTGCAGAGACTACACACGATGGCAGCACAACTCTTACACCTCTCCCCAGTCGTTCGCCATGGAGTACCCATTCCAATAGCCAACGATAAGCGGTCAGTCTGAATTGCCTAACGTTAAATAAAGGGGTGACAGAAAAAACTGGTTAGAGTAATGTAATATCTGTTGTTGCACAAAGGATGCTAAATGACCTGCTAGATAGCCATCTAGGTATAGCTAACAAGCGACTGATTCCGACAGTAGCCTAACTGACGTTACATGGAATGTCCGAATCTTGGTGTCATGCTGGCAAGCACAACATATCGACTTTAACATAAGTTTAGCAAACATTAGCTAAATTACTAAATTTTGATACAGCTTGTTAGCTATATATTTACTCACTCGTCGCTTAGTTGCCCTCCTGGACCCCTTGGTTGTGGATAGTTCTTCCAGTTAATCCTCCTATTGCTGCAGAAGAAGTTAGTAAGTACTGCATGATGTAGGTTCAAAGTTGTTATTGGCAGTGATGCAAACTCTGTGTTTGGTTTCTGCCAACAGCCGTTGCCCTCGATCTCTCTCGCTCACGTAATTCTTCCTCTGTAAATTCCGGTTCAAAACTGTACGGTTGTATATCTTCGTCAAAATCGAAAAGCTCGTCCTCTAACTCCGCAAACTCAGAGCTGTCTGCCATATCTCTCAGGCTATAGTCGTCGGCTAAGATAGGCCACGTGATATTTGTACGCTAACGTTACAGTATTTTCGTGGGAGTGTCGTGTGTTCGCCTGGATGGGTGCCCGCCCATAAACTAGTCTCTGCGTACAAGGGTGGAGTTTGAGCGCCCGTTACCTTCTGGGAAACACTGGCTGGAGATTCAAGCAAAACACGTCCAGTGACGTCACTGGACGTGTTTGCCCTTTGAAGTTTTGCCGCCGTATTTCCCATAAATAGGAAACGGCTGCACTGACGGTGATTTAAAAAAAGGCCTACACACATAATTTAAGCATTTAATCCAAATAATCTCAATTTAAACAAGCGTGACTGTGCTCCTTTAACTATTGAGTTGATTGCTCTTAAGTCATGTACTAACCTGTAATCGTCTGAATGTGGCTTTTTGATTGGGAAAATTGGCGTGTTACATGGACTGAGTTTTCACTAACACCCCTGCTTTCATCAGCCCGTCAATTGTGGGCTTGATGCCTGTTAGCGCCTGCTGTTTAAGGGGATACTGTCTCTGGTATGGTGGTTTAACTCCTTGTTCTGCACAGTGTAATGTGTACTGGCTGTGCAGAATGTACTAACCCTACATCTGTCTTGTGTTGTGACCACACTTCTTTCGGCATGTGCTGTAACAGTGTCTCGTGTACTGGCAGAAGGTGCATTTGCGGTGGTTCCTTTGGCTCTAATAGGACCCTTTCTGCTAATCTTTTGTCATGTGCCAAAATGGAAATTCTCATGATCTGTCTGTCTGGGGAAACATGAACATATTTGTTTTCTGTAGGTATCCATTCTGGTATCTGCGATGCTGCTGCAACCATTGGTCCCAAGTCATGTGATTCCCATCCTTCCGCTAACATCAACGTCACATGTGGGGTGGAGTTTGGAACTTGGAACCATTGTTGCAGGGAGGGTGGCAATGTTACTGCTGATGCTGCTCCTTGTGGCCCTACGTAGATGGCGTGACTTATAATGCGAAACTCGTTTTTGTTTAAGACCTCGTCTCAACATGCTTGATAATCCAGGTGAGTGTGACATTCATCATACATAAGAGTACAGTGTGGTGGCATACGAGGTTCTTTCGTTTTGCGGGGCTGATCTGTTTCTGTCCCCCACGGCAGTTGTGGCTTTTCCTGTTTGCTGAATTGTGCTTGTATCCATGGTTCCCAGCTCTTCCACTGGTGCTGCAGTACTGAGTTCTCTTAATAAAGAGAAAAATAAAGCATTGGCCTCGGGTATTCTTCTTCGTCGTGCAGCATGAGCATCATTGTGTTGTGCCGGTCATCAGGAATGTCTACATACACACCATCTTGTGTGCACACGATGTTAGCTTTTAATGAACATTACATTACAGGCATTTAGCAGACGCTCTTATCCAGAGCGACTTACACAGCATTTTAGCATTTTATACATAGTATCCATTGATACAGCAGGATATATACTGAAGCAATGCAGGTGAAGTATCTTGCTCAAGGGTACAACGGCAGTGTCCTACCTGGGAATTGAACCTGCAACCTTTCGGTTACAAACCCAGTTCCTTAACTATTATACTACACAGCCGCCCTATCGCCCTATACATCTCTGCCTAACAGATTTACTGGAGTTTGTGCTGAGTACAGTATAGGTGCTGTGACTATTCTACCTTCAATTCGCATTGGGATTGGTTCTGTGAGAGGGATTATCTGTGGTTTCCCAGAGAAGCCAATGGTCTTAACAGATGATTTTGAGAGGGGAAGGCCAGAGCCCATCTTTCCAATGCATGAGTATGTGGCCCCTGTGTCTACCATAAATTTAAATTCTCTTTGGTTAATGACTGGTATGGTTGGCTCATCTTGTGGTTGTGTAGAGGCTATTGGTAGCATTGTTGTCCCCTCAGGCTTCTCTGGGCACCCCTAGTTCTGCCAGTCTGCTGCTGGCCCTGTCCATGGGTTGGGCCGGGATGGCCCTGCCCACTGGTCAGTTGGTGTTGGCCTGTTCATCTGTTGTACTGGATTTGTGTTGGGTGGATTCCATGTGTCCCATGGGTTAGTTTGGCAGTGTCTTCTGATGTGCCCTGGTTGTTTACATCCCCAACACACGTCTTCCCCACCTTGGTTGTTTGGTGGTTGCTGTCTCTGGTCTGGATAGTGTGTCTGTTGTCCGGGAGGGCCTCTTCCCCCTCCCTGCTGATATGATCCACCTCTCTGTCCCCCTCTACCCCTTCCTTGGCCTCTTCCTCTTTGAGGTCGGTACCCACCTGATTGATTGACGTACACTTGTACTGGTGCGGCCTGTGGTGCAGGGGCAGCTGTTTGGAATCCTGGCCCTGCTGTGGCTGGTGTTGGTGCTGGGGGCTGAGAGTTCTGTGCTTGTGGTGCTGCGGCAACCACTGGGGCCACCACGGCTGGTGAAGCCTGTGCTAATGTCATTACAGGAGCTTGTGTTTTGTTTTTCTCTTTCTTGGTTTTGTTAAGTTCCCCTAGCTGTAGCTGTGCAAGCTTGTTGGCTAGCTGTTTAGTTTGCTCATCTGCCTCTTGCTTTTCTTTTCGATATTGATCCACATGGTGTGTTAGATGTGCTGAAAACATGGGCCACTCCATTGTCATCAGGCCAACTACTCCCTCCAGTTTCTTTTGTACTGGTGCTGGCATGCTTTTCTTTACCATCAGTTTGAACAGATTCTGTGTAGTGGCGTTTGCATTCCAGGTATTTCCTGTCTCTTCCCTCCATCGTCGTTGGAAGGTGTGTAGAAACTTCTGCATGCTTTCCCTGTCTTTCAATTCTTCTTCTTCCAGTTTTGATGGATCCAGTTTTGATGGATCCAGTTTGTCCGGGTATTGGCGTCGGAGCTCCGCCCAGATGGCATTTCTGAAGCCATGACAGAGTCAGAGTCAGAGTCAGTCAGAGTCAGTTTATTTGCCATTTGCAGAGTAAACTACATTGGAATTCGGGTGCAAGAGCTAAAACAGAGCATAAAAACACTACAAATCACACCGACAACATATAAGGCATTAAGATAAAAACACATAATAAATAAATAAATAAAAAATAAAAGAAGACTGATACACATGCGGAGAGCCCAAGAATCATCTGGATTAACGTGCAAGTTATTAAAGTGCACAGTGATAAAGTGCATATGCATAATAAATAGCAGAATTGCATGGATTACAGTATAAGACATCTTATACTAATGAAAAACAACAGAGAATAAAGCATGGTCTAGATAAACTAGACAGAGTGCATGGATCTAATATTTGGAATTATGATCATTTAGACTACGCACTGCACTCGGGAAGAAACTGTTAGCAAAACGAGTAGTGGAGCATTTGATAGAGCGGTAGCGTCTGCCCAAGGGGAGTAGATCAAAGAAGCTGGTGGCCGGATGACCTGAGGTGTCCCTAACAATACTGGAGGCACGGGACAAAAGTCTCGAGCTGTAGAGCTCTTCTAGGGCCGGCTGAATAACACCAGTCATCTTGCTAGCAAGGCGGACTACTCTATTTAGGGATTTTCGCTCCTTGACAGTGAGATTACCAAACCACACAGTGAAGGAGCTAGTAAGAACGCTCTCAATTATGCAACGATAGAAATTAAGTAAGATCTGGCTGTTTGGGGTGAAATCTTTGAGTCTTCTTAGAAAGAAGAGCCGTTGCTTGGACTTTTTAACAATTGTTTTGGTATTAGCGTACCAGCTTAAGTCGTCCGAAATAGTGACACCAAGAAATTTAATACTCTTGACCATCTCGACTTCGGTGCCATTTATTTTAATGGGGAGATGGGGTGCCTTTGTTCGGTGGAAATCAAAGACTAGCTCCTTTGTTTTTGAGGCATTTAGGATGAGGTTGTTGGCCTCATCCTAAATGCCTCAAAAACAAAGGACCGACGTGGTCTGCATCGTGTCCGTCTGCCACCCTGGGTAGCTGCACATGTCTGAAAATTGCATCGGTGTCATGTTTTCCAACAACCTGCATCAGCAAAGCTTTCATATCTCCTAGAGCCATCTTTATTCCCCTGTGCTCTCTTCCAATGCAGTAATCCATTTACTAGCTCCCTCTTTTAGGTCTGGCATTCGGCCCGCCAGTCCCACCATATCCATAAATGTCCAAGGCACATATTGAACTTGCCCTCCTTTTGCTATTAGGGGTAACTGGGTTGCTACACTGGTGGTAGCTGGGTCACCCTCACTCACCTGTTCTTCAGCCACCTCCTCTGTCGACTGTCTGCTAGGGATGATTCTACTTCTTAGTGCCATGCCTGACTTAGCTGTTCGTATTTGGCTCCTTAACTCCCCTAGCCCTTCCCTAATGCTGCGTATGTGTCTTTGTGAGTCATTTAGGGCAATGCGCTTTCGGGTCTCCCAATGTTCATGTCCTGCTCGTGCTGAGCCCTCATCTCCGTGGATCCGTCCTGACAGACCTTTCGGCGGGGGAGTGCTTGGTTCTTCCTCTGCTCCAGAGTCTGTTGAGGAGCATCCATCCATGCTTGTAGCTGGGTCGTCTTCACTGAGTGGTGGCTGACTTCTCGGCGGGCTTTTCTCATTTCTCCCTCTGCGTCGCTTCCGTCTCGGTTTGGGGCATCGGCCCACAGGCCCATTGCTCGAGGATCGGACTGGACTGCGGCTGCGGCCTCTTACCTTGTTGTGCTGACCATACGTCCCTTCTGGCAGCATCCGGATCTGTCGCCTTACTGGTGTGGAGGTGCGATGCTGCTCTGTGTCTGATCTGGCTGCATGCGACTTTAACCTTTTATTTTCCTTTGAAAAGCTTGATCGTGTGCTTTGCGAACTTTACAACACAAATAAATGATTACACATATGATCATAAAAGCTTCATACATTTTATTAACACTGTTCCGGAACCCGGAATCAAATACACATAATACGCTAAAAAATCACTGTTGCTTCAGATCCCACTGTGATCTATTATCCATCTAATAGCTGCTATCATTGCTACTATAAACACTACACTCCAAAGAATTAAAAATAATCGAACGCCTCCACGTATGTGTCGTCTAATTGTTTCTGCCTCTAATCCCGCCTCTATTGGCATTGACTGTTCTTGTATAGTGGGGCGACCAATAATCCGCTCAATAAGATCCATGTACAACTGCTCTCCATTCTTACAGTTACCCTGAACACAGTGCATTCAACAGGATCTATTCATCTGAACCTTCTACATAACCTGTTTCTGTAAAGGGGCGTGATGTGTGAGGTAGGAGGAGCCAAACGCAGCAAGGGGATTCTTTAAGCCCTAGGGCCACTAAGGCGGGAAACCCCGCAGATAAGGGAGGAGACAATACAACGAACACACCTACAGACGCTACCAACCGACTCACTGTCACACGCCAATAAGTAGAAGCGCAAGGACAGGTCTCTGAATAGCCAGAAATAATATGCGCCCTGTCTCGGTAACGAGACACATAAGAACGGACGAGTAGCGTAAAGGCACAAATAAATACACAGTCAACAAATATTGCAAAATGATACGATTGTTTAAGAGGAGGCGAAAGAACAGAGATAACATTCCGTGGCTACTTCCATAAGCTAGCAGTCACATGCAGAATATAAAGGGGGTAAACGCCCGATCGCCCAGGAGGGAGAAACATTTTACAGGTGAGCCGACGGAGCACCGCAGTCCCATAGCTTTACTAGCAGAATGACTAAGCTTAAATAGAAAGCCACGCCCTAGCCTCTCAGTAAGGAGAAATGTAACGAGGCGAAGGAACAGATAATTAATGTTCCAAGGCTTAGATTGAGGCTCGCAGTCACACGCAAACATCGCCCGGTCTCCCAATGGGAAGACATGTACCGAAGGGTGAACAGAACCACAGTTCCGAACAGAATCGCCCAAAACTCCATATACGGAGAAAAGCACAAAAAGACGAAATAGAGCAGAGATCCGCGGTCCCATACTTCTACGAGATTAGTAACTAACGAGCCAGCAAGAAATAAGCCCTGCCTCAACAAGGAGACGTTAAAATAGGCGAGTAGCCCAAATGGTACGAATAACTCACAGCCAACAAAACACCACAGAACAAAACAATAAACAAACAATCTCGAAGCCCCGAACGAAGGAAACGGGAGGCTTAAATATCTCTCAAGGTGACCACGCACAGGTGTGCACGATAACAGAAGCTCCGCAATCCAAGCAGGACAGAGCAAGCATCCACCAAAATGGCAGCGCCCTCGTGTGGCCACCAAGGAAAACGACCGCATAGGGAAAAGGGTTAAAAACCATGACAGTTTCACTTTGTGGATGTAATACCAGCTGTCCCTCATTAATCGTGATATCTCTGATGCGATGCCACTGCGTTCTGTTAGTCTTTTCTATTGTTTTAGTACATCCCCACTCCACAATCTCAAACACATAAAAGTTGTAATTCGGTCCATACATTGGTGTCTGAGTAGAGGGAAACCAAATTTCCATACGAAAATGTCGTTCTGTTACAAAACTTCCAGCAGTAAACGATAATACGTGACACCACATTGTTGTAACTTTCATATTATTCAAATCCTCTCTAAATCATTCCTGTCCACTTCTAGCTTGTCAACTTTCTAGGTTGTCACTCAACCAGTCTACGTCACTTTCCCCGCCTACTCTCTGTTACAGGCGGAGTAACTTGAGCTTCTTGGCATTATTCCTAGCCTGAAATAAAACTCCTGCTTGGCGGGCCTTTTCTCTCACTTCTATCCACTCATGAAAGGGAATTTGTGACAAACCTGTCACTCTGTGTCGCTCTATGTACTGTAAAAAAGAACCATGTTGATTTATATTGCCAAATACATGAGAATGTTTCTCAACTACTCTTCCATCTAGATAATGAGACAAAACATGAAACATCCTTTGTGCTTATTTCTTAAGCCATACCAGTGCATTCTTTTACTTTTCGCTTGCGCAGAGATTTTATTTATCACTTTTATGCTTTATCGCGCTTTGCTTTGTTCACACACTTGGAGGGAATGAACCCCCGGACCACACAGCTGTAGCCCAGTCCAATGCTCTCCCCTTGAGTAGCCCCATCACGTAGCCGATCCGGCGGTCGTCGCTGTTATAGGTCTGTGGTTGCTGCCGGAACACAAAGTCGCACTGGAGCAGGAACGCCTTGCATCTCTCCGGTTCTCTGCCGAACCTCTCCGGGGGGGGGGGGGGGGGGGGGGGGTTGTTGTGGCTCCCGGAATTGCCAGGTTCCCATGGGGTTGGTAGGTGGAGGTGCAGGCGGGTTAGCAGGTTGTTCCAAGGGGCGTGGCTGAACAGTGACGGCGAGTCTCCTCATCTCAGCACACAGCTCTCGAATCTCTTGACGAAGTTCGGAGATCCCTTGAGTGTTGCTGAACCAAGGCGCCTTGTTGCTGGAGGGCCTGGAACATGGCAGTTGAGTCAGCAGGGTCCATGCTGGCGAAATTGTTATGAGACGGATGCGTGAGGGTAGGACCCGAAATGCACGACTCAGAAGCAGTGGTTGCAGATAAAGTCCCGTGAGGGCTTTTAATGAAGGAATGTCCAATGAGCATGGGCAAAAAACAAGCAAAGTTCATACACAAAAAATCCAGCCAAAACCAATGTACAGTACCGAGGGAGAAGGCAGTCTCAGAATCAGTACACCATGCAATAGTCCAGTAACCAGAGTAGCTGTCAGCGGGGCAGAAGTACAGGCAGACGGTAGGCAGGCTTGGGGTCGAAGGCAATGCAAGAGACAAGAACGAAGTCCGCTCCGCGGGGCAAAAGTACAAAAGACAGCAGGCAAAAACTCGTGGTACAGGCAGGCAGTGGTCAACAAAACAGAGGTCGATAACAATGGTCAATAAACAGGCATGGATCGTAAACAAAAAGGCAGGCTTGGAAAAACGCTCAAAAGTGCACTGACAAACAGGAGGCAACAATTTCGCAGAGACAAGACATGAACACTGAGCTTATATGCAGGTGTAGACAGGTGCAGACACTTAGCTTGAAAGCAGCATGTGAATGGAAATCAGGTGTGGAGGGCTGACAAGGTAACAAGATAATTAGTAATCGTTAGTAATAAACCTATCCTGACCTAGCGTTAGTAAATTAGTAAATGACATGCACGAGAACGTAAGGTAAACATGAACACATGGTCAGAGAGTTAGTATTACCCAATCCTGATCTAATGTTAGTAGATTAGTAAACTAGACACGGGAGAACGAAACAATTAGGGAAGCTTGAGCGACACCAAGAGAGATAGAGAAAGCATGAATGCAAGGCTGCAGAAAAACACAAAAATGTGTATGCTAACAATGAACGGGAAACGTAACATGAATCAAATATAAAACGAGACATGACAAGACTAGAAAATGAATCGTAAAAATAACCAAACATGAAACGTGACATGAAAATGAAACGTAACAAGAATAAAACATAAAACGTGGCGTGACTAGACTAAACATAATGCGTGACATTTACAAGAAATCTAACTAAGACAGAAATGGAACATAAAACGTGACATGACAGGCTAGAATCGTGACATTTATAGTGGAAATACTCTGATTCAGATGTGTTGCACTTAGAAATTAAACAGAAAAATTACTACATTATAGGGCATGTTTGAACAATTGTCTGCATCCACTGCTTTGGGTCTATGAAAAGCACAGAATGAATAAAATGTATTATTATTATGTATTTATTGATTTATTTATTTGGATTTCTATCAAAACCTGTGTGGTCCTACAGAGCATAGATATCATTGTGTTCACAAAATTCTGTTTGCAAATATCATAAATACTATTATGTTAAGAAAATTGGTACTATTACTTATTTGCCACCATCTGACCCACAAACATATCTGGATACATTTGTAAAAATGCTTTATGTACGCTATTTTCTAGGTAAAAATATTACTCATTTGTATCTGCATTTATTTATTTATTCCCTTTCTCTATTGTACATGATGTTTCTTCATATAAATGTCTGTTTGTGAATTGTAAAGAATGCTGTAGCAGCAGTTAACATTTTAAAACCTGTACATTTTCTAAAGTAAACTTGCCAACAAATTACAACCATATCCTTTCTGGAGTGTTAATGATTCATCAACTGTTAAAAACATTAATTGAAATCATATGTTGTTCCATGAGGCACAATCTCTTCACATGCGAATGTGGCGAGGTGTAGGTATAAGCAATCAGAATCCAACTAACCCGACAGCGCCACCTAGGGAATTTCACCCCAGGAAGTATTATTAAGGAACCTGGACTAATACCTTGATGATACCCAGGCTACGCAAGTTCGCCAACTGAAGGAAGACAGAGACGTGGTTCCAAAGGAAATGCTAATTTATTGAATAATTAATCACTGGAAGGGCCTGTGGAGAGAATGGGTTAAAGAATAGAAAACTAATCAAACCTATGTAAAGGGAAGTAACAAAAACATTTATTACAAGTTGAATCAATTTAACAAATACAATTCTCTTCCATAAACACTTCCAGTACTTATAAAAGGGAAAACTTAAGAAACTAAATAACAAAGGGGAAAGTTGGCTGAGGCCAGCAATGGAGAGGCAGACTAATGGAGGGCGTGTCCAGGGGTGCAACCACTTACCTACCACCCGTGTATGCACTGCAAAATGGCAATCACAGCAAACAGGTGAAAAACAGTGTCCCAGTGCTCTTTTACCACTACACACTTGTGAAGGGAACCGCACCACGGTGTCTAGCCTCCCCAACCAGCCAGCACTCTGCTCCACTACAGGGGAATAAAATAAATATCACTGAAGTAGCATATGAAAAAAGGTCATTGAGTAAACCAGTTGGCTCACACTAAAAGTACCAGACAACGAACAAGATAAAACCAGTCAACACATGTACACAGTAAATATAAAATCTATAAAGGCAAAACAGCAGCTGATAGAGAGCTAAAATAAGAGACACATTAGTAACAGGTCTTACAATTACCTCAGGTATTTATCATACCCTACTTACCCCTAAATACAGTGACCTGTACCTTGGCAAAATATGCATTGGCTCAGCAGACTCAGGGTGCTAAGAATCCACGGCACCCACAGGCAGACAGGGACTACAGCAGATAAGATTGCTCAGTTGCAGTACCACTTCAACATGTGCTTGATACACAAACAATTAGAAAACATACCTTAAGTCACAAATCTCAGCAAGCAGACACCAGTACAACCAGGTAGATAGGAAACTATTACAAGCAAAATAAAACTCAGTCATTGGGTACATAAAAATAACCTTAAAGTAATTGCATGACTGCATCGCCTACCTCAGTCACAAAGGGCCCATATGGCAACAAACAGGCAGAGAAAGGAAAAGCAGCCATGCTACCACAGCTGCCTTAATGGGATGTGTCAAGAGCTAAAAGGGAACACTGCATTGATATTGAAACAAGTGTTCCTACTACACAAAGATGAAGAAACACAGGGCCAAGTTGCATTCAATAATTTAGGAAAGTTTGGATAGCATTGCTTTGGAATAGAGCTAGTTTATTTAGTGTGAGCTACGATAGGCAATATTGTTAGTTGTAACTTGGCCACATTTTGATATCAAGACTTTTAAAGGCAGGCCTAGTTTTTGCAAGTTGGAATTAAGAACTTATGGACAGCACTATGTAGGCTATGCGTGAGTAACTTGGCTTTTTTTACGTCATAGACGTTTTTGATCTGATCTTATTTGCTCCACAAATATGCAGACTTCCAATGAGTTCCCCTCCGCTTGCACAGAAAGACATTTCCAGAAAGAAGGGGAGTCAGATTTTTATTAAAAACAGCCAGGGAAGATGGGCCTGGAGTGTCAGAGGGAATGCAGTCCGCTTCTGCGTCTGACGGGGGCGCAGCCCATTATTATCTCTGCAGCTCTGATAATGAAATCTCGCCTTCTCCAGGGTCACAACGGGAGCTGAGAATATCTGCAGGAGAACGTGATATTTATGCTGTCTTAGGAAGTGTCATTGACAACAATAATAATAATAATAATAAGTATAATAATTATTGCTATTGTGTCTACATGCACCTATATGTATGTGTGCATGTGCAAGCCTGTGTATGTGTGCTCGCCTGTATGTGTGTGTGTGTGTGTGTCTGTGATTGACATTCTGATACAGGCAGCCTGTCATTGCAAATGTCCTTTCAGCAGAGGAGTTGTCATTTATAATGCATCAAGTGGCGGGACATTATGGCGGTTTCATTCACCTACTGTAGTATGCATGGGACAAATTGCTATTCTAATTAACATTCTCACTGACCCGAAAATAAACATTTTATTTTCTATCTTCTGCACATGTCTGGGATTTTTGACATTGTCCTCCGATAGCTTTTGTGGTTTTCATCTCTCTTCCTGCAATGCCCCCCCCACCCCCCCATTTTAATTTATGCATCAAATTCATGCATAATTAATTTTGAATTTACCACTGACTGAGTATTAAAATACCCAAACAAATTCCTTTATAATGGAGATGTGTAGGGCTCTCTCATTAGAAATTAATATGATTTTTTTTGCTGGAGAATGAAAAATATAATAACAATTTGGTATCGTGAATGATGCCAGTTATCCATTTTCTGTGACATGTCTGTGAACTATGAGGTTGATTAGTTAACATTTAGAAACATCCAAGGTCAACCAAGTGTCAGACAGCAAGAATAGTTTAGATTTAAAAAAGGTCGTTTTTTTCCCCCCCTTGTTTTGCCTGATTTACTTGTGAGGAGTGAGGAGACGATTACGGAAATTAGCTCATGTTTGACAAAATGCCTCCATTGCTCTTCAAAATAAATGAAGAATTGATCCATAGCAAGTGCCTTTGGAAGAGCTGTACTCCTGAAAGCTCAAAGGTCATTGTTAACATCCAATAAAATGAGAGTACTCCCTTAGGATACAGGTTTGTGCCATTTTCATCTGAGTGGGCAGAGTCGATGCTCAGATTCAACACAGCGGTGACAACCACCAGATCCACTGGGTGCGTCTCAATACTCAAAAAATACATCCTCCTTTCCTCCACTACCACTTCGTCTCCTCCGTGCCCCGGAAACCGATATTTGTGTCATCCCGCCCTCCACTGTCCCAATATTCGAGGATGCGAGTGAAACAGCTTCAAACTCGGGTCCTCCTCTCCTCCGGCAAAGGATACATCGATATATCCTACTGCAGAAGAATTTTCACATTTTTGGGTGACATCATCGTGCTCACGCCCACAGAGACTGAAAGATGGCAACAATGTAGCTATGCTTTATGTGAATTTCTGTAAGATAATTATTTCCCAATGCAGATATTTAGCCTAAATTGTGTGTGCTTCAGTAGGTCATTATCACACATAGGACATATGGTGTATTCAAATGATCTTGGAAGTCGGAATATTTCCGACTTACGAGAAGACAAAATTATTTGAATGTGACACCCCGGTGATGAGATGGTGACGAGTTAATGGCAACGATCTCGGAAATCCGACATTCAACTCGGGCACCTCCTGTGGTCCCTGTAATGACCGAGGTGACAAAAAATGTGTCAAAGGTCAAATGTAAACAGCTGAGCATCTCTAAACATGGAGAGATCTGGAGCTAGAGAGAACCGTTGCGTGGCGTATGTAGTCTTTCACCTTCTGCGTTTGTTTTCATCTTCAATCGTTTTTGTATACGCTATTTAAAACATTTGGAACTGCAAATGCTGATCAGAGGCCAGCCAAACAAGCATCAGCTTTCTGTGGGCATCCATGTTTTTTGCCGCTGACCATTTGAACACCTTTACCGTAAAGAAGGGGACCATCGTCACAGCAAACATCACGCACGATCCTCCCGAGTTGGCCACTTGAATACACCATTAGCATCCTACCCAAAGGCTAGATCGCCACCCATGGATAACAAAATGCCAGTTAGTTTTTTGTGGCTCATATGCTAGAGACAAATTTGGCAATTTAAGATGGGGAAGAAAGTTTAGTTATTTGCTTGTACATGAATGTTACTTAAATGAACATGGTTCTCAACATAAACATGGCTGCTACCATTATTTCAGTATGGCAATATTCATGAGTTAATTAATTGAAACCAATCATTTCCAAAGGACGTATTGAAATTTGATTTCAGACGTGGGGAATAATTGTTTTTCAGTGTGAACACTGCTATAATATGAACATTTGGATAAAAGATAAAATGAAGTGACAAATTCTTTTCACTAATCGACGGAAATGTTTCTGAATTAGTCTATGTGAGATGCAATGAACTGGCAATAGAATGTAGCCTGTCACAGTATAGCTTCAGTAGTCTATGAGGTGACTTAGTGCTCTGTGTGTTCAGACATCTGGCACATCGGGATTCTGCAATTACAGTAAATTATGTTTGCGTATACTACAAGATATTTACGTTGATCTAATGTTGCTAATTACATATGAATTAGTGTCTCAACGCAAACTGCAATGTCAGGTACATGTTTGTACTGTACATGCAACTACTTGTACTTGAAACTTTAAATATATTTTGCAACTTTAAATGGGCTGACCATGTGTCCGATCTGTGATTGGCTATGGGACTGTATGTGTGCTTGGCATCATTCATGATAGGGCAACTTCATCAATAGTCAATGGTGATTTTAATGATGGTGAAGCAGATTAACTGTCCAAATTTTCTTCACAGGTCAGCGAAGGGGTTCACTTGGGCATTGCATCAGCAGGAAGGGTTCACTTGGGCATCAGCAAGGAGGGTTCACTTGGGCATCAGTAGGGAGGATTCACTTGGTATTAGCAGCAAGGGTTCACTTGGTATTAGCAGGGAGGGTTCACTTGGGCATCAGTAGGGAGGATTCACTTGGTATTAGCAGCAAGGGTTCACTTGGTATTAGCAGAGAGGGTTCACTTGGGCATCAGCAGGGAGGGTTCACTTGGGCATCAGCAGGGAGGGTTCACTTGGGCATCAGCAGGGAGGGTTCACTTGGGCATCAGCAGGGAGGGTTCACTTGGGCATCAGTAGGGAGGGTTCACTTGGGCATCAGCAAGGAGGGTTCACTTGGGCATCAGCAGGGAGGGTTCACTTGGGCATCAGTAGGGAGGGTTCACTTGGGCATCAGCAAGGAGGGTTCACTTGGGCATCAGCAGGGAGGGTTCACTTGGGCATCAGTAGGGAGGGTTCACTTGGGCATCAGCAGGGAGGGTTCACTTGGGCATCAGCAGGGAGGATTCACTTGGTATTAGCAGGGAGGGTTCACTTGGGCATCAGCAGGGAGGATTCACTTGGTATTAGCAGGGAGGGTTCACTTGGGCATCAGCAGGGAGGGTTCACTTGGTATTAGCAGGGAGGGTTCACTTGGGCATCAGTAGGGAGGGTTCACTTGGGCATCAGTAGGGAGGGTCCACTTGGGCACCAGCGGGGAGGGTTCACTTGGGTATCAGCAGGGAGGGTTCACTTGGGCATCAGCAGGGAGGATTCACTTGGTATTAGCAGGGAGGGTTCACTTGGGCATCAGTAGGGAGGGTTCACTTGGGCATCAGTAGGGAGGGTCCACTTGGGCACCAGCGGGGAGGGTTCACGTGGGTATCAGCAGGGAGGGTCCACTTGGGCACCAGGATTCACTTGGTATTAGCAGGGAGGGTTCACTTGGGCATCAGCAGGGAGGATTCACTTGGTATTAGCAGGGAGGGTTCACTTGGGCATCAGCAGGGAGGATTCACTTGGGCATCAATAGGGAGGGTTCACTTGGGCATCAGCAGGGAGGATTCATTGGTATTAGCAGGGAGGGTTCACTTGGGCATCAGCAGGGAGGGTTCACTTGGTATTAGCAGGGAGGGTTCACTTGGGCATCAGCAGAGAGGGTTCACTTGGTATTAGCAGGGAGGGTTCATTTGGGCATCAGCAGGGAGGATTCATTGGTATTAGCAGGAAGGGTTCACTTGGGTATCAGCAGGGAGGGTTCACCTGGGCATCAGCAGGGAGGATTCACTTGGTATTAGCAGGGAGGGTTCACTTGGGCATCAGCAGGGAGGATTCATTGGTATTAGCAGGAAGGGTTCACTTGGGCATCAGTAGGGAGGGTTCACTTGGGCATCAGTAGGGAGGGTCCACTTGGGCACCAGCGGGGAGGGTTCACTTGGGCATCAGCAGGGAGCATTCACTTGGTATTAGCAGGGAGGGTTCACTTGGGTATCAGCAGGGAGGGTTCACCTGGGCATCAGCAGGGAGGATTCACTTGGTATTAGCAGGGAGGGTTCACTTGGGCATCAGCAGGGAGGATTCATTGGTATTAGCAGGAAGGGTTCACTTGGGCATCAGTAGGGAGGGTTCACTTGGGCATCAGTAGGGAGGGTCCACTTGGGCACCAGCGGGGAGGGTTCACTTGGGCATCAGCAGGGAGCATTCACTTGGTATTAGCAGGGAGGGTTCACTTGGGCATCAGCAGGGAGGATTCACTTGGTATTAGCAGGGAGGGTTCACTTGGGCATCAGCAGGGAGGGTCCACTTGGGCATCAATAGGGAGGGTTCACTTGGGCATCAGCAGGGAGGATTGATTGGTATTAGCAGGGAGGGTTCACTTGGGCATCAGCAGGGAGGGTTCACTTGGGCATCAGTAGGGAGGGTTCACTTGGGCATCAGCAGGGAGGGTTCACTTGGGCATCAACAGGGAGGGTTCACTTGGGCATCAGCAGGAAGGGTTTACTTGGGCATCAACGGGTTTCCTTTCCAGTGCGCAAAATGAAACTGCCTCACGGGGGCGGGAATTAGAAAGAATTATCATGGCTGTTATTTTTTAAATGAAATCCAACTAATATTTTGCCGACACCTGCAGGCTTGATTAGGAAATTATATGGATTCTGTAAACTGGGCTTGGAAGATGACTTTCAGGTTATCGTCCACACCGAGAAGAACAAAGTCTCACCTTCAGCAGTGGCACTTAGGGGCTAGATACAACCCATAATAATAATAAAAATAATAATAACTATGACTGATGCAACTACTACTATTACTATTAATAATAATAATAATAATAATAATAATAATAATAATTCTAATATGGATTCCATTTTTGTAGTGCATTTTATCCCCTGATCTCAAAGCACTTCACCCCAGGACCGTTTCTAGACTGTTCTGATTGGGGGGGGGCATGAAGAGATGTTGGTGGGGCACAAGAGGGGACGAAGTAGTGGGGGGTCTGGTGGTCCTACCCCAGAAAGCCTTTTGAAACTAATTTCCTGAATTTCTACACAACCTGACACCGGGCATTTTCAAAAATAAAATGTTGAATTTATGAACATTTTGAAGATTTTTTTTCCCAAAGCACTAGATGAGATTTGAGATGCTTTCATATAAAGCTAAAGTTTAGGCTAATCAGTATATTAGTGGATAAGATAATTTTATTACATTTTAAACCCACCTCCACCCCCCTCATCTTATAGGAGGACAACTTATGCCCAATAATACCAAATCATTATCTAATCTTATATGGAAACAAGTATATTAAAGATGAGCTATATTCCTTCATCATTTCAGTCTTTGTGCTATTTTCTATTTACATGTGAAACTACGTTACTGTGACTAAAATTACATACCTAATTGATAAGTTTAATTCACCCCTTTGAAAATGACATTTTTGAAAAACAATCTTGACTGCTGTTGAATTTGAATCAGTTACCCTGAATTTTTAAATCAAATAAAACATTGGATTAATTAAATTTAGTGAAAACTCCGTACAAATGTTCTCTATAAAATGGACAGATTTGATCACATGAATTTGATAGATTCTTATTTATGAGATTATATATACCCTCACCAGCACAATATATTGGATATTTGATTGATTATTCATATTATTCAAAATTTTAACAAAACAGCAGGTGTTTCGGTTGTGACCACATTGTTGCGGTTGTGACATCTCTTACTGAAACCTGAATTCCAAAGTTGGGACAGTACGTAAAATGCAAATAAAAGCAGAAAGCAGTGATTTGTAAATTATCTTGTCTATATATTTAAATGAAAATGATATTTAAAAGATATTTAATGTTTTACCTTAGCAACTTCATTGATTTTTGTAAATATACACTAATTCCGAATTTGATGCCTGCAACACGTTCCAAAAAAGTTGGGACAGGGGTATAAAAAAGACTGGGAAGGTTGTGGAATGTTCAAAAAACACCTGTTTGGAACATTCCACAGGTAAATAGGTGAATAGGTGACAGGTCATGCTATCATGACTGGGTATAAAAGGAGCATCCACGAAGGCTCTGGCATTTACGAGCAAGGATGGGTTCGCCACTTTCTGAAAAACTGCATGAGCGAATAGTCCAACAGTTTAAGAACAATGTTTCTCAACACACGATTGCAAGGAATTTAGGGATTTCACCATCTACAGTCCATAATATTAGTAAAAGATTCAGAGAATCTGGGCAAGGCCATAAACCAACATTGAATGCCCGTGACCTTCGATCCTTCAGACAGCACTACATTAAAAACGGCATGCTTCTGTAATGAATATAACCACATGGGCTCAGGAATACTTCAGAAAACCATTGTCAGTAAACACAATTTGTCGCTGCATCTACAAATGCAAGTTAAGACTCTACTACCCAAAGCGTAAGCCATATATCAACAACATCCAGAAACGCCACCGACTTCTCTGGGCTCATCTGAGATGGACTGACGCAAAGTGTAAACGTGTGCTGTGGTCTGACGAGTCGACCTTTCAAATTGTTTTTGGAAATAATGGACGTCGTGTTCTCCCGGCCAAAGAGGAAAAGGACCATCTTGATTGTTACCAACACAAGGTTCAATGAAACAAGTCAATGAAACAAGTCTTTGGAATATCCGAATACTTCAGTGAGAATGAATTCAAATCCTCTGTTGACCCTCAAAAAATTAGGAGTGTCTTTTCCCTCATTCATATCAATGTCCGTAGCCTGCCAAAAAACTATGATACTTTATGCCTTTGTTTAACTAACCTTGACTTCCCTTTCAGTGTAATAGGGCTAACAGAAACGTGGTTGTCTAAAGACAATGCTGATTTGTATGAATTCAACAACTATAAGCATATTCATAGATGCAGAGAAGGCCAAAGGGGTGGGGGTGTTTCTTTATATCTCAATCCGAACATGGTGTATAAAGAAAGGCATGATATCGAAAAGTATTTAACCCTTTCTGCTGAGGCTGTGTTTGTTGAAACCCACCAGGCCATTATTGCATGTATTTATAGACCTCCCAGCTCTAGTTTGTCTGTATTCAATGCTGATCTAACAAATGTCCTAGATGTCATCTCCAAAGAAGGGAAACACTGCTATTTAATGGGTGACTTAAATATCAATATTGTAAACTATAAGAATGATAATTCAACTAAGGAGTTTATTGACACAATGTATTCCCATTACTTTCATCCTATGATTGCAGTACCAACCAGAGTGACAGAGACGTCTGCCACTCTGATTGATAATATCTTTACTAATGTGTTGGATAAGAGCATGAGATCAGGAGTTCTGTGTATGGATATTGCTGATCACCGGTTACAGAGGATGAGGTTCGGGAGATCTTGATAAACCTGGGGGACTCTTCTCCGGGTTATGATGGTATTGGAGGTAGATTACTGATATCCATTCAAGAATCCATTGTGAAGCCATTATCTCATATTTTTAATATATCGCTGGAGAAGGGAATCGTCCCACATGGGTGACTTAAATATCAATATTGTAAACTATAAGAATGATAATTCAACTAAGGAGTTTATTGACACAATGTATTCCCATTACTTTCATCCTATGATTGCAGTACCAACCAGAGTGACAGAGACGTCTGCCACTCTGATTGATAATATCTTTACTAATGTGTTGGATAAGAGCATGAGATCAGGAGTTCTGTGTATGGATATTGCTGATCATTGTCCAATCTTTCTCATATTATATAGGGAACATGATGAGTCTCCATCTATACTCTATCCTAAATATAGGAGAAACTTTAATGAAGCTAATTTGACCAGGTTTGGACTAGTGGTCGGTGAGTATCCATGGACAGATATCCTCCATTCTGTTGATGCAAAAAAGGCTTTTACTTTGTTTTCCGAATGTATCTCCCAGGCCTATGATCGGTGTTTTCCCCTTGTACAGGCATCTTCAAAGCCTCATCATAAACCGATCAAACCATGGATAACCCTAGCTATTATCAAATCCCTAAATACTAAACATAGATTGTATAAAAAATATCTTCTCAGTCCCACTCCATTTAATCTAGCTCAATTTAAGAACTATAGAAATAAATTAAACCACATTATTAGAGGAGCTAAAAAACATTACTACAATATGGAATTATCTAAAAACAAAAACAACATGGCTCTCTTATGGAGAACAATTAACTCTATCCTCAACAAAAAAAATAAATGTAATCAGTTGCCTAATGAATTTAAGGTTGATGGGGGTATTATCACTGATCCGCAATTAATTGCCAATAATTTTAATCGTTTTTTTTCAGAAGTTGGTCCACGTCTGGCTTCAAAGATTCCATCAAGTAATCATAGTCCCCTTCAGTTTATGAATCCTCCAATTAATGACAGTTTTCATTTTTTGCCGGTTACAGAGGATGAGGTTCGGGAGATCTTGATAAACCTGGGGGACTCTTCTCCGGGTTATGATGGTATTGGAGGTAGATTACTGATATCCATTCAAGAATCCATTGTGAAGCCATTATCTCATATTTTTAATATATCGCTGGAGAAGGGAATCGTCCCACAGGAACTTAAAATAGCTAAGATCATCCCTATTTATAAAGATGATGACCCAGCTGTCTTCAACCATTATAGACCTATATCCATCCTGCCTGCATTGTCAAAAATACTCGAAAAGCTTGTCTATAAAAGATTAATTGAACATCTCAACAAGCACAATATTATTTACACTCACCAGTATGGGTTTAGAAAGAAACATGCAACATATATGGCAATCACACATCTAATTAATGAAATATACAAAGCTAATGACAGAAAGGAAAACACTATAGGTATTTTTTTAGACTTATCAAAGGCATTTGATACAGTCAATCACCATATCCTCCTCCAGAAGCTCTCACATCTTGGAATAAAAAACAATGCACTGCTTCGGTTCACTAGTTACCTTAAAGATAGACAGCAGTCTGTATCCTATAATGGGACCAATTCTCCTTTTCTTCCTTTACTTTGCGGTCTGCCACAAGGTTCAATTCTTGGGCCTTTGTTATTTTTGATATATATCAATGACCTCCCTAACATCTCAGACAAGCTGTCGAAAATTTTATTTGCAGATGACACAAGTGTATTCTATTCACATAAAGATCCTGATACCATCATTAGGGTCTTAAATGAAGAACTTAACAAACTATCAATTTGGTTTAAATGCAACAAATTATCATTAAACCTTAAAAAAACAAATTTCATTTTTTTTGGTCTCAAATTTGTGATTTTTAACTCCTCATCTAAAGTTGTGATCGATGACATCCCCATAACTAGGGTGCGTTCTACACGATTCCTTGGTGTTCTGCTTGATGAATCTTTATCATGGAAACCTCATATCATGGCCATAACTACAAAAATGGCCAAGAGTATTGGTATTCTTCGAAAAACACGTCACTTGATGAGCACTGAGGTTGCCACTATGTTATATCACTCTATGGTTTACCCATATATTAATTACTGTAATTTAGTTTGGGGTAGTACTCATCAGACCAAACTTGAGCCTATATACCGTTTGCAGAAACGAGCTCTAAGAATAATCAGCTGTGTACATCGAAGTCATTCTTCTCAGCCTCTATTTCTTAAGTTAGGTATCCTCAGTGTTTATCAAGTGAACCATCTCCAGATTGGTTTATTTGTGTATAGTTCTTTAAAAAGGGCCCTTCCCCCTTTCTTTCATGACATGTTTGCCCACAATTACCAATTTCACAATTACTCCACACGTAGCTCCTGTCTTCTTAGACCACCCCATTCCCGCACTTCCCAATCTCAGTTTAGTATACTCTATCGAGGGTCAAAGTTGTGGAACTCTTTGTCTCCACATATTTTGTACTTTTCTTTTCTGAAGTTCAAAAGAGCACTGAAATCACATCTTTTAGTTCACCAATATTTTCCATATGGGCTCCCTATACAAACTGTGGTCTGATGGCTTTCTTCTTATAGAACTTGTTTTATTTATTTTGTTGCATTTTGTTCATTTTTCCTGTCATTATTTGTGAGTAGTTTCTTTACTTTTATTCTCACTAAACATGAAGCCGTATGGCATAAGTGCCTACTTCAGTGTTTATCTGTAGACCTGCTTGTATGTATTATGAATGAATGTTCCTTGTGTGTGTGTGTGTGGGGGGGGGGGGATTGGGGGGATTTTATATTGATATAATCTGGCTACAATTTTGCTTTGTGGAGAATGCCACAAACAAGCCCCTAGAGGGTTTTTAAGGCAATTCTCCTTCACATTTCTTTGTGGATTATATTGTATTATATGTAATTGTTTTTATATGTGTAAATAAAAAAAATAAAAAAATAAAATAAAAGCCAGCGTCTGTCATGGTATGGGGGTGTGTTAGTGCCCATGGCATGGGTAACTTGCACATCTGTGAAAGCACCATTAACGCTGAAGGGTATGTAGGGAATATTCATTTAAATCTATACACGGGGTACGAAAAATGTAGTGACCACGTACGAGTCTGATAGGAGTGAGCAAGATGATCAGTAACATGATCTCTCAATCATCAGAGTCCGTATGCGGGGCACCAAAAATGTAACCTTTATTTATACACGGGGCGTCACTTATGTACTGCGATACGCCACTACCATCCTTATACAACTGGTGGCATGGTTTTTGTATTATAAATCAGTCTCATAAAATGTATATATTATTCTCAAAAGAGAATATACTAACTAAAAATGGGTAACTTGAATTAATAATTTAATTAATTACCAATAAAATTACACATTAATAATTGTCTTAGCAAAATCACAATATCATGTACTCAGTTGATACTGAATTAATATAAATGATCCAGCTAGAAGGTGAAGGCATTTTAGGGAATCCCTGCGATTAGCATTGGCTGATTCAGTTCAACACAAGAGCAACATTAATACAGGCAATCTTGGATAAATGTAATAGTTTATTGAACACAAAGTACCAAACAGAGCAAGGCACGATTCACTACTATAATGTACAACAAACTATGTGTGTGTGTGTGTGTGTGTGTGTGTTGCGTTGGGCGTGTGTGGAATTTCCATGTTCTCCTACGTGTGGGGGTTGCCACGGACACCTGTTCAGTGAGAACAAAGAAACTAAGATGGAGGGAGGTTTGAAACAAGCTTTTGCTGGAGCTAGCTAATGGCGGCGCATGAGCCATACCATACACATAGGCGATAGCCGTAAGCTTAAATGCGTGTGCGTTGAGATCAGCGTGCATTGTTAGGATTACGACTTGTTAGTGTTTAAAGACAGATCACATGCAAGATACGCTCTGTGCGTGGATGCATTAAACCTAACGCAGCGCGGTGGATGGCTTAAAACCATCCAAAGTAAAACGGTAACATAAAACCTTTACAGAACACACATTAACCTTTCAATAGCAGTTACATACATCCAGTCACAAACATGTTTCTTTTGCTAACTAATATGCTGTTGCCCATGTTACAGCCTTACTTGAATCAAAGTCTTTTTGATGGTTTCCTGCGTTGGATTGCAGTCACAATGAAAAGGGGAAATCCGGTCGCCCTGATCCTGTGGTGGCGATGCTTAGGGTTGTGGAAGATAGGGGAAACGTCCGCCTCATCTTGGGTCCCTGGAACAGGTTTATTTTGTCGTTCGTACGGGATAATGGAACCGGTCACATTATCTCTCCCGAACTATGCAGCGCCATCCTACTGCAGACCGCTTGCCTCTTTGGGGACACACCGGCGGTGCTCTGCTGCAGGATCAGGGGCTGCGTGGTCTGCTTGGTGGTTCTTCTTGACCACCGGGTGCTCGCGTTGCCTCCTTGCGTCTCGTCTCCGGTCCTCCGTGGCCAATAGCCGGGGGTAGATGAGCCCGCCTCGCTCGGTTGAGTCGGCGTCACGGACGGCCGATGCTTCCTGTAGAGCAAGGGCTTGGCCCCGGGCGTGTTCAAGGCCCATGGGGCCCTGAGATGAGACCACGTTGAGCGGACAACTGGACCGAAAAAATAACTGCGGGAAGTACTGGCTGTGTTGTCCCTTTTATGAACTTTCTGGCCAGTCGCGCATTTCCGCTACGCAGGATCACGTGACAGTGCGGAAATCACAACTGGTGCAACGTCCTACGTCACTTCCAACGTGGAGGAGGAGCCTCCTGTGGACTGTATGGAATTGTAGTTCCTATTGTCCCTACAGGTACATATGCATTTTGGAGCAACATTTGCTGCGATCTAGACAATCGCTTTTTCAGGGACATCCCTGCTTATTTCAGCAAGACAATGCCAAGCCACATTCTGCCCGTGTTACAACAGCATGGCTTCGTCGTCAGAGAGTGCGGGTGCTAGACTGGCCTGCCTGCAGTCCAGACCTGTCTCCCATTGAAAACGTGTGGCGCATTATGAAGCCCAAAATATGACAATGGAGATCCCGGACTGGTGAGCAGCTGAAGTCTCATGTTAAGCAAGAATTGGAAACAATTCTGCTTTCAAAACTACAACAATTAGTGTTGTAGTTCCCAAAAGATTACTGAGTGTTGTTAAAAGGACAGGTGATGTAACACAAAGGTAAACATGCCCCTGCCCCAAATCTTTTGGGAGGTGTTGCAGGTATCAAATGTAGAATGAGCTGAATAAAGAATGAAATGTAGAATAAAGTTGATTAGTTAAAACATGAAATATCTTTGTACTGGCCTCACAAAGAGTTGGGCTACTAAGCTATCCAGCAAGTTTACAACCGCTAGGCTAGGACGAACAAAGAACGTTGATGCAAGAAATCTTCATTCCTTTTCTCCTTTCCTTTATTTATGCTGTAAAACTGTGGACACAAATACAACTCTTTTCAGTCCATTTGTCTCCATTGCATGTAGAAATGACTTGATACACACTTGATAGCTGCGCACATTTGCCGCCATTACGGAGAACAAAGGAACATCCTTTCTTAGCTTAACAGTGGCTAAATACATTTCTTATACTTTGAAAACACATCTTCAAGTAAGAACGATTTATACTTACGAGCATTGCCCTCGTGTGGGTAAAAAATAACTATTGAGCAGGTGAGAAATAACTATGCAAGTGAAAACGACGACTTGTCTGGAGACAGCAGAACGAAACAACCTTTTACGCTGACTTCTCTTGTGTGTCTGCCCGATAAGCCGGAAGTATGCGGTTACCACACCTAAAAGTACTTTCTAATACTAGTTATTGCCACTAGATGGCGCTCTACGCAAGCAAATGATAACTAAAACCCGTGTGTAAGGAAATAGTTGAAATATTGGTTTGCTCAGACCATGACACTCCCTGTCTGGTATCTTAGAGATACCATATATATGAACTCACATGTCTAAACACACTCAATATCATGTTTAGGAGAAAGCAGTAAAACAAGTTCGGAGACTGGTCTGGTGTACACTTTAGGAGTGCCTTGACGAATTGCTTTTACTTCCACAGATCTCACTACACTGTCCTTACTGGGAAGAGCCTTTGTGATCATCGCTATAGGCCAGTAATTTCTTTTCACAGCACTGTCTCTCATCAGGACAATGTCTCCTTCCTGCAGGTTGGGCCTTGTGTCCAGCCACTTGGTCCGACTTTGCAGGGTGTTCAGGTACTCGCGCTGCCATTTGTGCCAAAAAGTCTCTGCAAGATGCTGCACCTGTTTCCACTGCTGACGTAGGATCTCTGCTTTGCCGAAGTCTGCTGGAGGTGAAGATGGAGTTCCGGTCTTTTGTGTCAATAGCATTGCCGGGGTAAGGATGAGCGGGCTCTCTGGGTCAGTGGGAACAGGCAGCAGAGGCCTTGCATTGATGATTGCGCACACCTCTGCCATGAGTGTGACGAGCACTTCGTGTGTCAGAGAAGAAAAGCGCTGCTGCAGGAACATGGAGTCTAGGATGCGGCGTGCCACACCGATGAGCCGCTCCCAGGCGCCTCCCATATGGGATGAATGTGGGGGATTGAAGATCCATGTGCACTGCTGGTCTTGTAGGTATCGCTGCATGTCTGCATCTTCTCGCAGGTTCAATTCTTTAGACGCACCGATGAAATTTGTGCCTTGGTCAGACCTGATTAGCTTTGCAGGTCCTCTGATGGAGAAAAATCTCCGAAGAGCATTAATGAAACTGGATGCACTTAAAGTCTCTATTACCTCTATGTGCACTGCGCGCACACTGAGGCATGTAAACAACACAGCCCACCTTTTGTTGTTGACCTGGCCACCTCTGGTCCGACGGCAGGTCACTTCCCATGGGCCAAACACGTCCAGGCCGATGTAGGTGAAAGGTGGGGCGACTCGTAGCCTGTCTGCAGGTAGATCTGCCATCAGCTGATGCTCTATTTTGCCACGCAGTCTTCTGCAAGTGACACACCTGAAAAGTGTGCCCCTTATGAGCTTTTTCCCTCCTACCAGCCATAGTCCAGCATCCCTTATGGCTCCCTCAGTGAAGTGCCTGCCTTGATGCTTTACCTGCTCGTGGTGGTGTCGCACAAGGAGGGTTGTTAGGTGATGCTGACCTGAGATGATGAGAGGATTGGTCCTGTTTATCTCCAAGCCAGACTGAGAGATGCGTCCACCAACTCGGAGAAGTCCATCACTGTCAATCACTGGACGAAGCTTTCTGATGCTGCTTTGCTTTGGTATGTCTGTCTGTTTCTCTGTGTTGTTGAGTTCGTTAGCATATGTTTCCTGTTGCATGTTCATGATCAGGAGTTTTCTTGCTTTTTCCAGGTTCTCTGGCGTGGCTGCTTTTTTACAGATGTGCCACCCTCTGCATGTGCTGTCACAGATGGTCTGAGTGAAACACTGAGCAATGTGAATCAGAAATGCAAGTGTTCTTAGGATGGTGGCCCACTTTGAAAAGCGGTCGAAACGCTTCGCTCCTAGATGGCACATGGAGGTTTGGGTGACCAGCACTGACACCTTAGGCCGGATTTCAGAGTCGGACCCAGGGTCAATGAGGTCAAATTGTTGCTCAACATCGTCTGGTTGCTTACCGGGCAGAAAGGCCGGACCGGTCAGCCAGGTAGTGTCCTTTAATGACGCCGCAGGCACAGATCTGGAGCCATGATCCGCTGGGTTGAGTTCTGATGGGACGTAGTTCCACTGTTGAGGTGAAGTCGCTTGTCTGATGCGTTGCACTCTATTGCTCACGTAGACATAAAATCTTCTCTGCTCGTTGTTGACATAGCCTAGCACAACTTTGCTGTCTGAAAAGAAAGACACAGAGTTAATGTGCAAGTCCATGTTGCTTACGGCAAACTCTGCTATTTCAACAGCGAGGACTGCCGCACAGAGTTCGAGTCTGGGGATAGTGGTCTCTTTGACAGGTGCCAGCTTTGCTTTTCCAAGGACGAATCCCACTTCGGAGTGGCCGTCTGTGTTGGTCACTTTCAGATAGGCTACTGCAGCAATGGCTTTGGTTGATGCGTCTGCAAACACACACAACTCCCTTGAGCTTGCCGCAGATGGGGAGAGGGATGTGTAGCAGCGGGGAATCTGTAGTTCTTGAAGGCTCTGGAGGGAACTTTTCCACTTCAGCCACTCTGCTTTCAGATTGTCTGGGAGAGGCGAGTCCCACTCTCCTTTTTCCATGGTCAGCTGTCTGAGCAGTGATCTTCCTTGTATGGTGACGGGTGAGAGAAAACCCAGAGGATCGAAGATGCTGTTAATTGTGGACAGTACGCCTCTGCGTGTGAACGGCTTGTTGTCCTCCTGCACTTGAAAGGTGAATGTGTCTGTGAGAATGTTCCAGCTTATGCCTAAGCTGCGTTGTATGGGCACGTCGTCTGTGGAGAAATCCAAATCCTTGATGCTGTTTGCGCGGTCTTCAGGAGGGAATTCGTTCATGACAGCCGCACTGTTTGTTGTGATCTTATGCAGTCTGAGACAGGAGCGGGAGAGCATCTCTTGTGCTCGCTTGATGACACTGATGGCCTCGGACTCAGTTGCAAAGGACTTAAGGGCATCATCGACATAAAAGTCTCTTTCAATGAACGCCCGGACGTCTGAGCCAAATTCAGCTTCTCCTTCTGATGCTGCTTTTCTGAGGCAGTAGATTGCCACAGCGGGGGATGGTGTGTTCCCAAAAACATGGACACGCATTCGGTAGTCTACGATGTCACTGTTCCACTGATTGTCGCGGAACCACAGAAACCTCAGGTAATCTCTGTGCTCCTCTTCGACAACAAAGCAGTAGTACATGTGCTGAATGTCTGCGGTTACTGCAATTTTCTCTTTTCTGAACCTAATGAGGACGCCCAGCAGGTTATTGTTTAGATCAGGTCCTTTCAGCAGGACGTTGTTGAGTGAGATTCCTTCATGCTGAGCGCTTGAATCGAAGACGATGCGAATTTGTTCTGGCTTTTTGGGATGGTAGATACCAAAGGATGGCAAATACCAACATTCTTTCCTTCCTGGAAGGGCTGGGGCAATTTCAGCATGTTGACAGTCAATCATTTTTTGCATGAACTGCATGTAGTGTTGTTTCATGACAGGTTTCTTTTCTAACGTGTGGCAGACTGACCTTAGTCGTTTCAGTGCATAGTCTCTGTTGTTAGGCAGGCGTCTCCTAGGAGACCGGAAAGGGAGGGGTGCAACCCAGCTTTGAGCATCGTCTTTAAAGACTTCTTTGTCCATTAGTTTCAGGAACTTAAGGTCTTCAATGGACGGAGCAGGCTGACAGTCATTGTCGGTGCAGGTGAAGATGGAGGAGTCTGTGTCATCTCCGCAGAGAAGAGGAGCTGGATGGACAGCGCCACGCTGAGGTGGAGGAAACTGCAGGACTGAGCAGCTATGTGTGAGGTCTTTCACACGCAGGTGGCTGTAGCAGGGCGTGAGGTGGCTGGGCCGACCGTTTTCCAAGATGGATGTTTTGAGAGCGGTGACTGATGAGGGCTGGTGTGCCGTGCCAAGGCACACGTCTCCAATCACCACCCACCCTAGGTCTAATTTCTGAGCAAACGGGGCATTGTTGGGTCCGTTTATTTGCTTACGGATCTTGTGAATTCTTAAAATGTCTCTTCCTAGCAAAAGGAGTATTTTTGCATTAGGATCTAAGGGGGGGATCTCGCTGGCTATGCTTTTCAGGTGGGGGTGATGCAAAGCTGCATTGGGAGTGGGAATTTCTGACCTGTTATTCGGGAGCTCGTTGCACTCAATGAGGACTGGAAGAGGGATGCGGGTCTTCTCATCAAATGACTCCAGCATGTAGCCACACGCTCTCCTGCCAGATGTCTCCATGCTGCCTGCACAAGTCTTTAGTGTGTACGGTGATGGAGTGCTCTTGTCGTTGAATAACCCGAAAAAGTCAGATCGGGCCAGAGACTTGTTGCTTTGTTCATCGATAATGGCATACACTTTGTTCACCGCTTCCCGGTGGCCCAGGGGGTACACGTTAACTAGGCACACTTTTGAGCAGGCTCTCACACTCACCCCTTCACCGCATACTTCAGTGCACTTGGACGTGACGCTTTCGTCACCCTCCCTGCCGTCATCTGAAATGGGTGGGGTTGGCTTTGCTTTCCATGGTGATGGACCGGGATGAAGGGCTTCAACATGCTTATCGCTTTGGCATTCCGCACACGTTATGGCTGTGTTGCAGTTTTTAGCAATGTGGGCCGTTGATGCACAACAGCGAAAACAGATGAAGTTCTCTTTAAGGTACTGTTTGCGGTCAGTCAGCAACTTGTCTCTGAAGCCCCTGCACTTTCCTAGCGAGTGAGGCTTTTGATGAATTGGGCAATGCTTGCTTGGATCAGGAGTGTCGGCTTTTGGCTCACCTTTTTGGCTGGAGTCGGCAACTTGAGTTTTGTGAACTGCAACAGGCGGATTTGCATGGCTTGGGGGGCCTCTGGTCTTGTCTCTCTTGATGGCGGGCGTTGTAGGCAGAATGATGTTAAAACTGGGATCGTTTCTAGCTTTGGCTTGATTTTTAATGAACTTCACAAACACACTGAATGGAGGGAAGGGAATCTGGCGCTCTTGTTTGATCTGTGAGCCGTGGAACATCCACTTTTCCTGCAGATTGTATGGCAGCTTTTCCACAATTGGAGCCACTCCCCTAGCTGTGTCCAGATAAGCCAGTCCTGGAAGAAATCCGTCTTGTTTTGCAGCATGCAATTCTTGTAGGAGGTCGGCTAGCTCACGCAGCTTTGTTGGTTCTTTGTTGGATATCTTTGGGAAGCTCTCCAGTCTTGCAAATAGCGCCCCTTCAATGGCTTCTGGAGTGCCATAACACTCTTCCAGGCGCTGCCAGATGGCCTTGAGGCCACCCTGTGGATCTCTGATGTGGGCTGCTCTCTGTCTGCGTGCTTGTTCCGATGACTCTTTCCCGAGCCATTTGATCAGGAGGTCGGTTTCTTCTGCTGCCGTCAGTCCTATGTTGTTTATGGTGTTGCAGAATGAGACCTTCCACACCCAGTAGTTCTCTGCCCTATCGTCGAACTTTGTTAATCCAGTGGAGACGAGCTGACTTCTTGCGATGAACCTGGCCAGGTCTGTGGTTGCAGTGCCGTGGTCGCCTGGTTCTGATGTGTGGTGAGAGAACAAGCTGGCTCGTGGGATTGGACCAGGAAAGGTGTTGCCTGTTGCTCCCTGCCATGCTTTGTTGCAGGTGTGGGTTGGTGTCTGATATGTGTTTGTAGGTGGCATTGGTGACCTGAATGGCTGTGTATATGGTGACGAGTAGCAGTGTGCACTGGGAAAGGCTGTGTGATTTTCTAGCTTTACCTCTCGTCTTGCCGGGATGTCACGTGCAGCGAAATGCCGGCTTGCCTCTGATCCCTGTTCTCCGAGGCTTTGGTCATCTTCAAATTCAGCTTGAAGCGCTGCAGCTTCGGCTATTGCAGCCTCCATTTCCTTTTCGCATTGCAGTGCTTCCAATTCCGCTTCTAGCTTTGCTTTCTGCAGTTTAATTTTCAATTCTTTTTGAGAATAGGCGGCTCTGGTTCGGGCTGCTTGTGCCTTTGCCTTTGCCTTTGCTAACATCGTGCTTTTATTAGAACTGCCAGTTGACCCATGTGTGGACGCACGAGTGGAGCCGGACATCGACGCTTGAGATCTCACCTCTAGGTTTTGCAGGTCGGCTTCAGTTAGCCCTGTGGGTAGCTGCGCATCTGGCTGAAGTTCCATGTCTTATGGAGCAGGCGGTTGGCTTTGAAACTGCTTGCAGGTTGCTAGAAGGTCTGTCCTCTTGACAGGCGAGGGTTTGCTCTTTTACTGTACTGGCCTCACAAAGAGTTGGGCTACTAAGCTATCCAGCAAGTTTACAACCGCTAGGCTAGGACGAACAAAGAACGTTGATGCAAGAAATCTTCATTCCTTTTCTCCTTTCCTTTATTTATGCTGTAAAACTGTGGACACAAATACAACTCTTTTCAGTCCATTTGTCTCCATTGCATGTAGAAATGACTTGATACACACTTGATAGCTGCGCACATTTGCCGCCATTACGGAGAACAAAGGAACATCCTTTCTTAGCTTAACAGTGGCTAAATACATTTCTTATACTTTGAAAACACATCTTCAAGTAAGAACGATTTATACTTACGAGCATTGCCCTCGTGTGGGTAAAAAATAACTATTGAGCAGGTGAGAAATAACTATGCAAGTGAAAACGACGACTTGTCTGGAGACAGCAGAACGAAACAACCTTTTACGCTGACTTCTCTTGTGTGTCTGCCCGATAAGCCGGAAGTATGCGGTTACCACACCTAAAAGTACTTTCTAATACTAGTTATTGCCACTAGATGGCGCTCTACGCAAGCAAATGATAACTAAAACCCGTGTGTAAGGAAATAGTTGAAATATTGGTTTGCTCAGACCATGACAATCTTGTCTTTGTACTGTTTTCAATTGAATACAAAAAGGACTCGCAAATCATTGTTTTCTGTTTTTATTTACATTTTATACACAGTTTTTTGGAATTGAGGTTTGTACATGTGCATTGATTGTCTCACTATTTATTGTCTTTAAAGGTTGTATCAGCGATTTTGGGTGGAAACATAAATGATTTTTTTCCCCCTCACGATCCGCTAGCTGCCCGCCCCATAAGCAGGCCGTCAAAAAACCGCGTCTCTGTAGGCAGCCTATGCTCCGAGATCGTACACAAAAACAAATGGTACTACCAACCACTCAAAACCAAAATAAACAGTATTCCAACCAATCACAATGATCTGCACAAACGCTAATACTCTTATCTCGCTGAAATCTTGACGGATTTACAAACGGTTTGGTTTCTTACAAACGTTATTAACGTGGTTATAATTCTGGATGCTTGAACACTATTTTTTAAAACATAACATAATTATTCATAAGTATGTTTGTTTGGGATTTCGCTTCAGAAGTGACGTCACGTTTGTGCAGATCATTGTGATTGGTTGGAATACTGTTTATTTTGGTTTTGAGTAGTTGGTAGTACCATTGTTTTTGTGTACGATCTCGGAGCATAGGCTGCCTACAGAGACGCGGTTTTTTGACGGCCTGCTTATGGGGCGGGCAGCTAGCGGATCGTGAGGAAAAATCAGATGAATGTGATCATTTATGTTTCCACCCAAAATCGCTGATACAACCTGTAATAAGAATTTACGGACAAGTGTCACCAACAGAAACAGGCCTGTCAAAACAATACCATTTGTTTCGGTAGTGACTGTTTCGGTTGTGACAATTTTGGCTCATTTCGGCCACAAAACAAAAGATTTAGCAAGCACATGGTTAGCAACCACTCCTCTGTGCAGATGCACCTTCCTAATCAAATCTACAGTTATGAAATCAACTTTTTTTTCTCTAATATGAAAACTTGGGTGTTTGGGTGTGACGTCTCTTAAAACCACAAACAAATTTTCATACTTTGAAGGACAATTATATCAAAACGCTAAAACCTAGGTACTCACCATGTGGCCTTGATTCATATGAAGGCTGTCTAATTTCCTGGTTAAAAAAAGGGGTGTGTGGATACAAGCAGGTTCACTGCACAGACTCAAACAGTACGTTTCGGTTGTGACGTAAAAATTGGGGACAGCATTTTTTCAATAGGTTTTTTGAATTATAAAATTTATTACAAAATAGATTGCATCATTTTAACTTATATTTGATAAAAATTCACATGCTTTATTGAATGAGACAAATCAAATAATTGGCAAAAATATTTTTAATGCACCAGTTTAAGGGTTGATAGTGGGGACAGCCATCTCCCAATAGGAATTTATACTCCCAAGAGTATAAGTGTTGATTTTGGATAAATGTAACTATTATTACTGCAATTTATATCTTGGATTATATTAAAACATAACATGATCTAATGAATTATATAACATTGAAAGATTTTATTGGTCAATTTCTTACTTTTATCAGAGAGGGACAGCAATTTGCATGACTTTTGTAGAATGGCCCATATATATATATATATATCGTATATATAATTATTTTTTATATATTTCATGCCTGAGACGCAGGGGGCTTGCCTCTGTTGACGGCTCCCGTTTCGCCGTAAGAGTGATAGAGAACGTAAGAGAGAGAGAGACAGATATGATAGTGTATTTTAATATATGTGAAGTATTCCAAAGTTTGAGGAAAGTAGGGCTGACTAGCCAACACTCAGCAGTAGGCTAGCTAACACACACACACACACACACACATGCAGCCAGCTATTGCAATGCTGCAGATGTTTTTGCAGAATCTCAGCTATAACAACTAGGATAGATGCAACATGTAATCAATCTATTTAAAATCGAATCTCCCAGATGGAGACTCTCACCACTATCCTCAACTCACTGAGTAAGCTAGGCTAGCGAATATTATATCCTAAGCAATGCGTAACAGTTATCGGTTATCAAGAAGAGAAGATTGATCAAAGAAACTGACCTCTCTCTCTCTCGCTCGCTATCTCCATGTTTTATATGGCCAAACCAACCAATCAAATATTAGAGAAATATAAAAGAAAGGGACAAGAATAATTATTTCAAATAATATAATAAAATAATTATTTCCACCCACGGACACCCCCAAACCCCACCCCACTTCTACCACAACAAAATGGTATATAACATCAGTTCTCTGTTTTATCAGTAGCATGTCCAATTTGGGTGCAATCAATAAGCTTTATTTCTCACAGATTAAATTATGTTTCTACAAAATAATGTTAGATGAATGTACTTTTTATCTGTTCCTGCAGATAAAAAATGCAATAGCCTAGTATGTCCACATAGTGAAATCACTTCTATGATTAATGTCCTGCTAAATTCATGTATTTGCGCAATTAAATAATTTAATACATTTCTTAATTAAACACAAGTCTTGAGGTTTTTTTTTAAAATTAAAAAAATCACAATAACATATAACCAGAAATGCTCTGGAAACAATTTGCTTTTTGTGAACTGTCCACCAGTTTCTACACTATTTTAATTGTATATCACTTCGGAAGGTTTAAGTAGCAGTAACATAAACAATGTAATTTGTTTTTCCTTTTACATATATACACTTTGATGATCTTCAATTAACCACAGATAAAATATATTTTTTTGCCTTTTAGACTGAGACTCTAGCTTTATGTCTGAACACATGACATTGTTGTATTTCAGGTAATATTTTAATTGTGTCATCTTTGCTTTAATTTTTCTATTAGACTGAGGGGCCTTACTTTGATAGTGTACATTCTGCAGATCAGCATTATTGTTTTTAGAAGAGTATTAACTGCAAGCTCTGAGCTAGTAAGGAAATCTAAAAACTGAACTTGCAAATCATTAAATGGTTGTGCATTATCTGTAAGTACAGTACTATAATTTAATAATTGGCTTGCTGACTGTAACAAGCATCGAATCACTATTCACCTAAGGAACATCCATATTGCAGAAGTTAAACAACTGTTTTCAACCTGTTAATTAGCTGATTAGATCGCTCGCCTCAGTTCAAAGGGATGTCGTTATCCCACTTCAGCTGTATACAGTCAAGCCGGAAAGTCTCCCCACCCTTTCACCTTCTCCACGTTTTATTACGTTACAGACTTATACTACAATAGATTGAGTTCATTTTTTGCCTCAAACATCTACACACAACACCCCATAATGACAATGTGAAAAAAGTTTTTTTGAGATTTTAGCAAATTTATTAAAAATAAAAAACTAAAATTTCTCATTTACATAAGTATTTATACCCTTTGCTTTAACATATTTTTAAAGTATCATATTTCATATTTGGTCGCATATCCTTTACATGCTGTTACTTCCTGAAGTCTGTGACCATCAACATAAAAAAAACTGTCGATATCTTATTTTCAGGTACTGTTACAAGCGATACTATAACCTCTCTGCATTTGAATGGATCTCTATGGAAATTGGGGGATGAGACTAGATTCAGCTGTAAATTACACTGGTACAGTATGGAACACATGGCTGGCTAAATGGCTGTAAGTTATCAAGGGTCTGAGCTATCAAACGAGCCCCAAACCATCACTCTGTTGCCAGATATGGAGTAGATGTGGATGGATCACTTTAAGGGTTGTTTCTCCTGACTTTTTTCCCCATAGAGTTATATAGGAAAATTAGTCCGGAGAAATAACCCTTGCAGTGATCCATCCACATCTACTCCATATCTGGCAACAGAGTGATGGTTTGGGGCTTGTTTGATAGCTCAGGCCCTTGATAACTTACAGCCATTTAGCCAGCCATGTGTTCCATACTGTACCAGCGTAATTTACAGCTGAATCTAGTCTCACCCCCCAATTTCCATAGAGATCCATTCAAATGCAGAGAGGTTATAGTATCGCTTGTAACAGTACCTGAAAATAAGATATCGACAGTTTTTTTTATGTTGATGGTCACAGACTTCAGGAAGTAACAGCATGTAAAGGATATGCGACCAAATATGAAATATGATACTTTAAAAATACGTTAAAGCAAAGGGTATGAATACTTATGTAAATGAGAAATTTTATTTTTTTATTTTTAATAAATTTGCTAAAATCTCAAAAAAACTTTTTCACATTGTCATTATGGGGTGTTGTGTGTAGAATTTTGAGGGAAAAAATGAATTTAATCAATTTTGGAATATGTCTGTAACGTAATAAAACGTGGAGAAGGTGAAAGGGGTGGGGAGACTTTCCGGCTTGACTGTATTTTCAGTGGGTCAGCTATTATTATTATAAGTTTAGTGAAGGTTTTCGAAGCCAACCTCACTTAACATTTGGAGCAGGTTAGCGAGCTAACGTTATCTTACTGTGATTTGTAAGTTAGCGTAGCCCCATATCTGCAAACTAACTAGCGAGCGACATATTCGCTTTCTAATTCGTTATTTAATTGTATCGTGTTGCTTATTAAACGTTGGTACATGGTTTTGTTACGTGACAACCAATCCTCCTGCTTATTTCTATGTTGGAACATGAAATTAGTTTCAATAGCCTATTCATATTGCTTAATGTTAAAACGCTAGGTGCGACATAGGCTAAATTGTTTGAAACACTCCAAATTGTGCATTAACATTTTAACTAACTATGCTATTTAGCTGGATCAACTATTTATATAAACAAAATGTCGTGAAACATTACTTTCAATATTTCTATTTATTATTGGATATCACACAATTGCATGAACTACGTAAATTGCTAGAAGCGCGCCAAGCAATGACTTCAGCTCAAGCTGTTACTCCAACTATCAAACTAACTCAAAGTTAGTCTAACGCCGTCTCAAAGTTAAGTGCTTCTGCCTTCACACAAACCACACCACACTCTCATACACTCGCTGGACCCGAGCTCTTCCTTCCGGATCAGGTGTGCCCCTTCTTATTCCCCCGTTTCCCAGCCACTTGCATTCCCAACGTGTGCTCCACATCAGTATTTCAATCATCCAATTAGTACCTTCTAATCATTCCATCATTCAGTGAGGATTTCCCGCAACAACCCCCATTCAACACCCCAGGGACCGTCTCCCAACTCCTTTCCCCAGGGAACCCGTAAAACAGCTGACACACCCCGCCCCCCCTTAGTCACTGGGAGATACATTACCTCCTGGCGCACATACTCATATCGAGCACCCTACAAAAACTGGAACACTGACCTAGTCAATGCCAACTTTATGTGTGCCAGAACCGGGAAAATGTAAACCAGGTGGAGGGAAAAATCAGGGAATAATCCCACACCTGCTCAGCTAGCCCCCTGGCGGAGTAGTCCCCTCCTGCAGAGCCCTCCCCTGCCCCATCTAGTGACACATTAAAATCACCCGCCAGGATGACCTACCAGGTGATAGAGAGAGAGACAGCTAGCTCCCTGAAAACCTCCAGCTGGGCCCATACACATTAATAACGTGAAACTTCACATAATTCAAGGAAAAATCAACATACATGACCTTTCCCGCAACCACCCACACCACCTCCTCTATTACAAAATTGTGCCCCTTAAACAAAATGCCAACCCCGTCTGATGCGGCAGGTGCTGGAGTTGGGGTAGCCTCACCTGCAGGAACTGCAGCTGGAACCGAAGCCAGGAGTGGACTGAATCTGGAGTCAGTGAAGGCACAGCATTAGGGACTGGCGCAGGAGTTGGAGTCACAGCCAACACAACTGCAGGAACCGGAGCCAGAACAGTGTTGAGAACCAGAGCAGGACCATCAACCCTGGCAGCTGCAGGATCTGGTCCAGGATGTGAAGGTGGATCAGGAACCGGGCCAAGGACACGCCCCCAGAAGAGGAAGCGCCCTAACACCCATACCTCAATACACCTCCCAAATCCACACTCTCAAGCTGGATCAGGGCCACATATGAAGCTTGTCTCTCAGGGCAACCCCGACATGATGCAGGACTTTGGAGCCACACATTCCTTTGTATTGTGCCCCCCCCCCCCAAACAGGCAATGATCATCCTTTACGTGGTTGAAGGAGCTACATTTCCTGCAGTACCCAGGCTTACCTGGATACCAGAGGAACCCCAATCTGGCCCGATGGCAACGGCCCCTGGGGGATGAGCATAGCCTCCAATGCTCAGAGGATCCTGCTTAAAACGTACCATAAACCGCCGCTTGCTGTTCCAAAAGCCGGTCCTTTACTTTCACCCCATCTCGTACTTCCACACAATATTTCTAGTGTTGGGCATTTGGTCTGAAATTTGGAATCGATTACAGAACCGGTTCTCAATTTTGGAACCGGGTAAAAGAATCGGTTCCAATTCCAAATAAATTCAAAATGTTTCTAGTGAAATGCGGTAAAAACGTGCAGTATAATTAGGGATTTCACTTCCAGTTAACCATAACTATATACTAGTCCATGAGCCAGACCCTCAAACTTTGGCCATCATGCCCATTTGGAGGGACGATGTCTCATAGTGATTTTTTGGATGGTATATGTCCCTCGTATTAGAAAATGTATGATAGCATTGCGGCAATGGTAGCTTTCTATGTGCTATCACTCGTTTTTTCATCCCTCCATCATTATTTGTTTTTCATGTTTTTTCATAGTTTTTCAATTAAAACTCATATAAACACAGTTAACCAATGCAGAATATGAAGAAGCCATATATGTATGGAAAGCTTACAATCTCATCTATCTAATACTGTTATGATCGGTACTCTGTGATTAAGAAATCTTGACCTTTCACCTCTTATGATGTAATAAGGCAATTTCGCAATGTCTGTATAAAAAGCTCAATAACTATCTACAGATTTATCTGGTGCTACTCATAGTATTGCAAGTTGAAAGAACACAAAATAAGTTTTAAAATGATGTGTGATATGTATATCAGCAAAAATAACCCTCTTCATGAGAAGAATTGTAACTTGAGGCCTCAGAATTGTGATGGAATTCTTGGGGAGATGCATTGGAATCTATAGACTATAGGATTCTAATTAAAGGGAAATTTATTTGTAAAAGAGTCCTCCTGATTAATATGAGCTCTCAGCCAACTCTCTGTCCCATTATCCCATTCAACAACAATGTTCAGATCACACATACGGATTCACATGCAAAGTGCACTGCATTAATATTGCACTGCATTAATATTGTTGTTGCCATGGAAATTAGCATGTTAAAACTGAAACTACAGTGCAGTCCGTAAGCATTTGGACAGTGACACAATTTTTGTATTTTAGGCTGTGTATTCCACCACATTGGATTTGAAATCCATCGCTTAGTCTATGGGCAGGCGTCAGACAACACCAGTCACAGATGGCCACTCCTACTGAATATAAACAGAGTGTTACTACTTGGCCTAGAAGCCATTGTTCAAATTAGGCTAACGTCAATTGCAAGCCAGCTATCCACTATAGAAAGATAATCTAGTTGTATGGTGTTCAGTTTCATTTCCTTTACGCTTAAGTTCTAATGAAAAGAAAAAGACGCTTCACTATAGTTTTGCAAATTGCAAGGGTTAAATGTCGGTGAAGAAAGGAATATTCTTGCTGGCTACTGCAAGATGAGTGTGAGTGAAAACAATGGCTGACTGCAATTGGGACAACTAAATACCCTCCAGATACACCTGAGACACAGCTAAAGAATGTGTGAGCATGTTTGAGGAGAAAATTCAGGCGAGACTACTGAACATACCAAGCAACCGTCTGTTGGCTCGGTCACCACCCCCTTAACCCAGTATAGTAGGTCGGTGGGAGATCTCCAAATTCAAATTACGCACCCATTGTAGTTGTTCAAAAATGAAGGGTAGAGGTCTACGTAATTATGACGTATACCTACCAAATTCGCTCCTGCCGTTGCCGCTATTTCTGTGCAGAGATTTCTTTGGCCAGCCACTAAGAGAGACTTAGGGCAATATTTTAACGATCTTAACGCTTGGTCTACAGCACATGGCGCAAGTGCATTTAGGACAGGGTGGGTAATGACCCGATGGTTTATCTGAATAAAAAATAAATGCATTTAATTCAGATCAATGTGTGTCAGAGCAAGTCACACAGTTGATGCTGTAAATATGCAGCATGCCAGCACAGCAGGTGGAGCTCTTCGCTATAGGCTTCTACAGCCAGAAATAGAAAATCAGCACCCTAGCAAAACGCCAGCTAACTCATTTTTTTCACTGAAAGGAAGGTGGATTACGAAAACTAAGTTTTCCAAATCAAGTGGGAACATGATTATCTCTTCATAGAATTTAAAGGCAAACCACAGTGCCTGTTTACAGATCATTTCTGTAATGAAAGAAAACAACTTGAGCCTACACTACCACAGCCACTACAGTGACAATTATACGGGCGTGTGGTGTAAGTTTATGCTGAATTTCGGCCTCAACAAATTCTATGGCCCAAGGAGTCAATAAAGTTGCCCATTCCTGATTTAGGGCATGTAAAAATCCACTTTTGGTAGATTCTAGAGCAGATGCTTTGAGTGCAAAGTAAGACGCAAGGTTCAAATGGGCTGAACTTAATCTCTTAATTAATAATAGGTGTGTCTTGAGCGTGAATTAGAATGAACCAATCAAAATGTCATCTCCCGTGGCCGCCGCGGTAGTACATCGGTAAGAGCGCCGACTGTACTGCGAGGATCGGGGTTCGCGCCCTGGTCCTGCCAGATCCGAGCATGGCCAGTGCCACGTGTGAGCGGCAATTGGCGGCTGCTTGAATCACGGCCAGGAGTTCGAGGAGTCGCGCCCTGTAGAGGACGTGGCACCCTCCGTCCTACCACCGGCTGACAGGGCTGTATAGCGGTGGTTCTCCAGCGGTTGCTACACGGGGGGTATTGAATTAGAATAGGGGGTCAATTGGCTACTAAAATGGGAAAAAAATCTGAAATAAAAAATAAATAAATAAATAAATAAATAAATAAGAATGTCATCTCCCATTCCCTTTAACCTCTTAATACCAAGGGCAAAATATACCAATTCTCGCCTGTTTTTACTAGTGACCAACAAAGCTGTTTATCTCAAAAACTGTAAAGACTACAAATATGGTTCATAGCTTTTATTAAAACAGGGAACTGCACTATTATGACTAAGCAGTCATAATTCATATACAGACACGTTTTGCTACTTAATTACAACAATTTATGTACAGAAATTGTGAGAAAAAAAAAAAATGGGTACCTACATTCAAATTTCTGATTTTTTACCTGATGAGCTACAAGGGCTATGGAGGGAATAACTCCTCTTTGTGATTCCTCCATATGCTGCCTATCTCTGCTAAAAAAAATGGTGTCAACATATCAAACCATTCAAATTCTACAGAACTTTTTTTCAGGTGAACCATTTCTGTTTCCAAAGTTGTGCAAAATGGCAAGGTTCCAGAAAAGTCTCAATATGATTCCTTTTTTTAAGTTTTACAATAAAATTTGATAACTGCCAATAAAAGTTAATTTTTAGATGTGTCTTTGGTGTGCTTCATATTACACAACTAACTAGCCTACCCGTGGTCCCCAAAGTCTCCAAACCCATGTAGCAGCACAGTGAATCTTGTATTCTACCAGAGCCTCATTAGCCAGAAATTAGTCCAGGTATATAAAATCAAATGTCCACCCTAGATAAAATAAACCCCTGCATAATAATCAACAACAACAAACGCATCCTCATGTTATCTTTCCCTCGTGTTAGGTCATGCATAAATTGCTAATTTGTTTACCTGCAGAGCCTGCTGTACTGCTTACAGAACAATTTACTCATGTGGAACAAAACCCTTCAGACGCCATTGCATTCAAAAGAAACTCGAACAGCTCGTCTCAGACACAAATAGATAGCTAGCTGCTATGTGTAATTTTGCTGGATAGCTTGCCATTGTTCCAATAAGGTAATGTTAGCTATATTCATTTAATTCAGAGGGATTTGTTTTATACATAACAGTGAATTCGCACTTTAGCCCCATTAGCCAGAAATGAGTCCAGGTAAACGGACCTTATGCAAACGATTTCAAATGTCCACCAGTTTCCTAGATAAAATAAAACCCTGCATAATAATCAACAACAAACTCATTCTCATGTTATCTCTCCCTCATGTTACGTCATGCATAATTTGCTTATTCGTTTACCTGCACAGCTTGCTGTACTGCATACAGAACAATTTACTAATGCGAACAATAATTTCTAAACAAACACGTCAGACGCCATTTCATTCAAAAGAAACTCGGAACAGCTCGTCTCAGACACAAATAGATAGCCAGCTGCTATGTGTAATTTTGCTGGCTAGCTTGCCATTGTTACAATATAGTAATGTTAGCTATATTCATTTAATTCAGAGGGATTCGTTTTATACATAACAGTGAATTCGCACTGGTATACCGGCAAAAAAATATGTTTGCTTACTACTCAGCGTCACTGAGACAACATCGCAAAAACATCTTCGGGCTAGGACCTGCTGCACAGAGGAACGCCTGAATAACCTAGACATAACTAACCAAAAACTGTATGAAAGAGACTGTAAAGCAAAAAGGTGAACAGACGCCGTTACCTAATGAATCATACTTTGCTAAATGGGATGTAGCTAGCTGCTACAAGCTAAGCACACTTGTTCCGTTGTGACAACCTAACACATTGTGTTGAATGAGGGCTTGTCTGAAAGATAAGAGTCTTCGCTATTGGCTGGAATATTTGACAGACAGTTTAAAAACCCAATGGAAAGCAAATCACACTCACAGTGGAGGCGGGTAGATGCGCATTTTTCCCACTTCAGATAGGCCTATGATGCTATCAGTCAAAGAAATACACCCAATTGACGACGGTTTTAACTTGACGTTTTTGGCTTAAAAACCACTTTCCCAGAAGGAATGGATATATCTCAAGGATATTTAATCAAAATATTGAAGTGAGCAGTTTATTATATATTATTAAATTAATTAAATGTATAATGTAATAATTTCCGTAACGCCCGCGTTACCGCTAGGGGGCGTTTGGCAGCAAGAGGTTAAAAACCACCTGCATTTGCACCTTGGCGGATTGCTAATATAAATAGATTTAGGAAGATTTTGAAAGGAGATTTATCTCTTGACGAAACAGACCTGCTCAGCGCGAGGTGCGCGAACCCGAGGATGAAGACCAGTCCATTAAAGTTCTCAGAATTAATTTTGTAACATCTAATTGTTTTAGGTTCTAAAAATTCTTATTTTCCTTATTTAGACTTTTAGTTCTTTTTAATATTGTTTTGTTCAGTTATGGAGTAACAGGTGAAATCAGCAGGGATTTACTTTCTGAAAGTATGGAAACCTGTAATTAAAAAAATGTGAAGAACTAACTATGGGGTTAACCTGATCTAACTATGGCCCATAGTTGGTCGCTGCGAAAATGTCGACTGTAGCCTACTGGACTACTGGCGAAATGTAATAAGATAAACTCTTCAGGGTTAACCAGAAAACCATAGCTTAATACCAGATAGGATATTTTTTTCATTAAACATTTTCAAACCTAAGATTTTGAAGAAAAAAATTAGGTCTCTACTAAACCGAAAGTATACCGGGTACTGTACATAGTACAGTAAGCAATGGAAAAACACAGAAGGCTTATTTGTACAACTATATCGGAACACGATTTTCTTGTGCATTTTATTGTCTGTAACTATGGTAAGATGAAGGTTGTAAACATGATTTGGTTGATAAGCACCCTGCTGTTTTATTGCCCGGCACTGCAACTTCAGAAAGGTAGGTGTTTTCGCAAGCCGTGACCCTTCTGAACAACTCAACTCGTCAGAATTTTTAAAGTTTTTTTAAAGCTGTAGTTTATAATTTCAGAGAAACATGACTACTGTAATTTGGATGTATCCGACTACTATTAGGGGGCCACCGAGGATAGGGTTAAAATTGTGTTTAAAAACGTAAAATTTGAATGAATTTTTAATTGTATCGACAGTGAATCCCCAGGACCATTTTTGAAAAACACTTTTTAAAAATGCATTAATATGATTTAAAATTTCCAAATAAATGCAATATTCACTGGGCAATGTTTTTTTTTCAATCAAATATACCATTCAGTTTATACCAGGTATAGATGAAACAGCTTTCCTGCCAGCTGATCCTTCTTGCCTGTGCTGCGGCTGGTGTATCTGGGCAACGGCAGTTCAGCATCATGCCTTCTAAAGTGCTGTGGCCTCATTTACTATGTCCGTGAGACATCCGTGACTTTTGGCAATGTCATGCAACACACAACACACCACAAATTCAATTCAATTTTATTTCTATAGCGTTTTTTACAGAGAACTGTCACAAAGACGCTGCACAGGGAAACAGAAGGAAAATTGAACAAAAACACCAGGCCTTAGCCCCCAACCAGCAAAATGAGGTAAAAAAAACTCCCTGGTAGGGGAGAAAAAACACTGAACAGTGGTGATAAAAAACTCCCCAGTGGGAAGAAATCTCAGAAGGAACCTGGCTAGAGAGGGGGTGCCCATCCTTTGCTGGCCGGCCCGGTTTAGACTAAAGGTGGACTGAATGGTAATAGTCAATTCAATAATCAGTTCAAAGAATGCTCCGACCTTCTGATGGCTGTATTGTAATGTTCCACCTGACTTATCTAAACATCTGAAGCATATTTGTAGCACTGCAAATGTCCTGTCTATTACTGCCTTTTTTCATGAGTTTTCGATTGAACAAGATTCACGCACCATTGTAGGCATGATATATGGTGTCATCAGCGATGTCTTTAATGGATAGCTATTGTCCCATACCAGCCATAACAGGGATCCCCCTAGAAGATTGCAGGAAGGTGTTGGCCAATATAAAGGAGTCATGGCTTGATCCAGGATAATTTTGTAATACATGTGTAACCTAGCCTTACACGTAGCATCGCAAATCACCTGGATGTTGATGGAGTGGGTTACCTTACGTTTTACATATAAGAGCGGTCTCTGCTGTGGCTATTCCAGGGAATCCAAAGTTCACAGTTAATTCCTGTTTTACCATTCTTGACTGACAGGTGTCATGGGGACTTGAATGTATTCATTGGCATGTCAGACTAGGCTTGAGGTAACTACATGTTTGGGCAAATTTACGGCAGATTGTGATATGCCTCAAATTGAATTTAGGAGATTTTGGAACGACCCAAAATTTGGCGCTGCAGTTAATTTCATAGCAACGGGGATCGTCACCAGCTTAGCTGTCAGGACATGACAGATGTTTGTTACAACCTGGTGGGATAAGTGCAATTTAACCCCTTTGCATAGAAGGTGACGGCGGCAGGACCTTTTTGCTCAACTGAGACATTCGTTGCTACTGCAGCCAAACTATTAGTGGAAATCACAAACTCTGTGTTTTAAATTTATTGGTAGACGGTTTGTGACAATTTCTGCCGAATACGGAGTTTCTAAGTGTCACTATTTCCCTGTAGCAAGTCCATTTAACAAGCAACCCCCACCTAGTCTATACCTACCAATGCGTGACATAGTGGACAATATATTTATTCATCATATAAAATTAGAATAATGTCATAGCAACGAGATAAACCTAACAACAGCCTGATCGTATGCCAGAAAAGCCGTGAAAAGCCCTGCTCACTCAAATGCAAAATAAACTGCGAAAGTACTGTCTCATTCTACCATGTATTCTACTGGCAATATATGCTACTAAATATGAAATAAATATACAATGCTACCATTGGTTTTATACATCAAGATGTTCCTTTCAAAATTTAGTGGTCATTTATTGTCTGGTACAATCGGTTTGAGAAATATACAACACCTTATACCGCTATTACACTATCTGAAACGTCAACACGTAATACTCCCATGTCCTGTAAGCCTGTCTCATGCATTACAGTCCTTTCTGGTTTAGTTTTCGGCTTTTTTATCCAATAGAGTACAATATAACCTTAGCAACAGTATATGCCATGTCTTCTTGGATGCTTCGAACAATTTACTACAGCCCAGCGTAACGGAAGTTTTTGTTTTAACGGTCTAGTATTACGCAAGCTCTATAGAAAACGCATTAGGGAGGGGAGTTTCCCTTTTCCGATATGTAAGTATTTATTGCGTGTAAAATGCCGTTGGTCACGCTGGTTACATATGTACGTTCGTCTTTCCACTCGAGCACTGTCTTTCCAATATGTTTGATAGCCCTATTGTTATTTTCGCATTTTGAGTGGATTTCACATACTATAGTGCGATCGTTAAATGTATTTTTGATGTAGGCTACCGATGTTCATTGAAGATAGAACATTTGGCAGCATTTTGCAGATGATGGAATACTATTTTATGTTCATGTTATCGTGCATAATATCGGCTATGGCGTATATACTTATTTCTTAGGGCATGACAAATGCTCATTCCAATTTACTGTGCGCTGATATGTGGTAGATTAAGATAAAAAAATTCCTGGGAGTCATTATAAATATGAAAATTTCAAAAAATGTAAAAAAAACTATAGAAAAATGCAATCCCAGGACAAATTTATTAATTTTATGACATGTTTTGCATAGGGGTTTTGGACCCATACATATCTACCCCCCTATACTGATGAAAATATAGTAATTCCCACTTGAAAATTATGCAAAAGTTGTGTTAAAAAGAATAGCAGTATAAAATCAGTAACCTGATGAACCACTGTTATTAGTAGTAGTGATATTTCTGCATGGCAAATAATTTACTTGTAGATGTAGTAGTGTAATAGAAAAACAACAGACTCAACTGTCATGACATGCACGCTGCTTGTTCTGAGTAATTGACTCATTCATTGAAAGAGGCGAGTTCAAAAGAATAGCAGTGTGGAGTTTAATTAGAGAATTCATTCATTCTGTGAAAAAACAGGTGTCATTAATTGTCCTTTATTAAGGAACAAGGGAAGCAAATGTTTCACACATTGTTATAAAATATATTTCCTTCTGAATTGCTAAGTAAAATGGGCCATTCCAAACATTGTTCGGAGGAACAACGTAATTTGATTAAAAAGTTGATTGGAGAAGGGAAAACATATAAAGAAGTGCAGCAAATTATAGGATGCTCAGCTAAAATGATTTCAAATGCTTTAAAATGGCAACAAAAACAAAAACACGCGGAAGAAAACGAGTAACTACTGTTAAAACGGATCGAAGAATAGTCAGAATGGCAAAGATTCAGCCAATCATCACCTCCAGAAAGATCAAAGATGATCTAAAATTACCTGTAAGTGCTGTTACAGTCAGAAGACGTTTGATCGAAGCTAAGCTATCAGCAAGAAGCCCCCGTAAAGCACCATTGTTGAAAAAATGGCATGTCCAGAATCGGTTAAAATTTGCCAAGGAACACATCGATTGGCCCAAAGATAAATGGCGTAACATTCTGTGGACTGATGAGAGTAAAATTGTTCTTTTCGGGTCTAGTGTACTGAATTCAAGCCACAGTACACTGTGAAGACAGTGAAGCATGGTGGCGCAAAAATCATAGTATGGGGATGTTTTTCATCCTACGGTGTTGGGCCTATTTATCGTATACCAGGGATCATGGATCAGTTTGAATACATCAAAATACTTGAAGAGATTATGTTGCCGTATGCCAAAGCGGAAATGCCCCTGAAATGGGTGTTTCAACAAGACAACGACTACAAACACACAAGTAAGCGAGCAACATCTTGGTTCCAGACAAAAAGGATTGAGGTAATGGAGTGGCCAGCTCAATCCCCCGACCTCAACCCCATTGAAAACTTGTGGGGTGACATTAAAAATGCAGTTTCTGAAGCAAAACCCAAAAATTCACAGGAACTGTGGAATGTAGTTAGTTTGACTCGATGCAACGCAGATGCGCAGCAGTTATCAAAAACAATGGTTATGCAACTAAATATTAGTTCAGTAATTTAAAGTGAAGTTAAATCTTGAAAGATTTCTTCAGTTTATATGGTAAGTGTTTGAGTTTGAAGAGAAAAATGTCGACACTGCTATTTTTTTGAACAGATTAATATTCCTTTTCTTTGCTTCCTGTAAAAGAATAACGCAGACTTGATAAAATTTGTTAATGCTTTGATTTGGAATTGAATGTGTAATGTTTCCACTACATTTGAAATATGGAACTAAAAGCTATTCACTTTTTTAACGCACTGCTATTTATTTGAACACAACTGTAAGTGCTACTAGCTACAATACATCAATATATTACTTGATCTTAGCTACATCAGCTTGCTTTGACAGGACATCAACACAACAGGCTGAGAACTCATGACTCATGGGATTATTGTCAAATTGTGAATATGTCTTTACAGGGTTCATCAAAGAGATGGGGTTGGAGGGGAAGGTCAGTGTGGCCTTCTTAAAGAAGAAGTGGGAAAACCTGAAACAAAAATACAAGCTATGACTGTATTATCCCTACCTGTATCTATCTGTTAGGGATAACCTCATTCAACATATTACAAGATAATGGATGGATATGTCTTTACTAATCCCATGAGAGAGGGGGAACTGTTAAGCCTATGTGGAATACTTTAACAGCACTCCAAGCTCACTTTGTGCATGGAGCCCCTAAACAGCTGTTTGATAAATGCTCAGATGATGTATTGCCATTACATTCACATGAATTGCTGTACAATGACTAATGACTAAGTCATGTCAAATACTGTATTAGCTAAGTACAGCTGAAGTGTGAAGCATTTACATGTACTCCAATTAGATCAGAGCAGTAAGTACTATATCTGTCACAATGAAATTAGGAACATTACCTAAGCATTCAGAATTTATTTGTAAAAACATGGTAGATTCCAGGCAATATGTGTATAGGAGAAACGGCGAGGAGTGTACAGAATACCACTCATCTGAACCTCATGTTTAAACATCTGGAGAAGGGAAACGCCCATGGCTGTTTTTTATTTGAAGACTTTTCTGTTGCTTTTGTATTGCTGAGAGATTGTTCTCTTATTTAGAGTTGGAGCTGGGGTTAGTGTGGTGGCTCATGCTCTCAGAGGTTTAGAGTCAATGGTGTTCTGTGATAAGCAGTTCTCTACTACTGGGTCCACTTCAGTGTTGTATCATCTCCCCACTACTGTACATCATACAGCTGTAGGAGTCAGCAGCCCAACAGGCACATCAGAAAATACATTGGTGCCTCTGTAGTCTTCAGTTTGCTGCATAATCTTCTACTACATTGCCCCTCAGGAACATAAAATATCTACTAGTACTACTATGTATAACACACAAACAGTGGCCTGTCTTCTTTTTCAGGAGTTAAAGAACCCCCCCACTGGGAGGAGCACAGAGGGAGGGGAGATGACCGCTGCCACCTTGAAGTGGTATGAGGCCATGGACAAGGCCTGGGGTCCAGCCACAGCATTACCCCAGTGGCAATAGGCTCATCATCTGCTCCAGGTGGCAGGGTCCTCTCCTTTCCCTCTGAGGAGAGAGCTGGGCAAATGACCTCCACCTCCTGCTCCGGCTCCACCACCGGCTCCACCGCCGCCTCCACCTCCACCACCACCACTCCTGAGCCTGGGATGTTAGGGATGCAGAGTAGGAGAGGGCCGTCATGGAGAGAGTGGATAGGTGGGACAGAGAGGTGAGGGAGAGAGAGTAGAGGAGGGGCAGGGAGTTGAAGAAGGCCCGGGAAGAGGCTTGCAGAGCATAAGAGCGTTGCTGACTATTATGTATTTGTGTGAACACCTATGTGGTTTATTACTTTATCCATGAAATAAACATTAAGGAAAAGTTAATCACATGTACATTTAGAACAGGGGCCTCCAAAGTTTTCCCAGAATGAATGTGGCTAAGAGCTCGTCATTTAATTTACGTATTCCTTCACATAATGACCAATAAGTTTCTTATTTACCCCTTTACTGGAAAGCAGACTGTGAGCTATTGGTAGCTCGAAGGCCTGCTCCACTACACCCCTGGCCTTTGACAGCTGTGAATTGTAGCATGCCTGCACAGCTCCTTGGACTGGCCCCCGATAGGTGGTGATGAGGGTGATGGGGTCCTGGATACAGGGATATCCACCATCCCCGATCAGGTGGGTACTGCCAGTGGACATACACATCCGACAGCCTCAGGATCTGTGCGTCGTGGACAGACCCAGGGTAGCCGGTGAAGACATTGAGAAATGTGCCCCTGTGGTAGCAGATGGCCTGCATCTGCACAGAGTAGAACAGCTTCCTGTTCAGGTAGTCCTGGCTCTCCGCTGCAGGGGGGACTACCCTGATGTGGCAGCTGTCGTTGCTCCCAGCAGTGCGGCGGAATGCTGGGCTCCTTGCCAGATGAGCAAAGCCAGCACCCACCATCTCCAAGTCCTGGCTAGTAGGGAAACATCGCTTGCGTCATGATCCCATGGATCCCCTTACTGACCCTGTGGACTATGTCGCAGATGGTTTACCTGGGGATGCCAAATGCCTCTGAGACAACCCGGTAGGATGTGGCACTGGCCAGCCAGTTGAGGAACACCAGCACCTCCAAGATCTTGCCCCAGCCTAGGGTGTTGTCCTCCTCCAGTGTTTCAATAAGGAGGTTGAGGGTCACCCTGGCCAGACGGAAGTCCCTCTTAGTGTCCCCACTATCAAATACATCCTCAGGAGAGGCATGTGGATATTAAGATTGTAGTAGCCACCTCTGGCATTCTAGAGGAATCAAGAAATAATGTTTTAGTCTTAGCAGCACAGACGCTTATCTGACAGGAAAGTATACTTTAAGCACCATCTTATCATGTTTTATGTCAAGTCACATCCCATCATATGCACATCAATGAGGCACAACTGATGGCATTTGGGTTAACGTTAGCTTGCATATAGGCAGAGTGGCTAAGGTGTTTTCTGTACTTTTCTAACGTTATATACGTTTACTCAATGGCTAAGCCGTCTCATTATTGCCCCTGAGTGAATGGAGTGTGAACTACATGGGCGGGACGTATTACGATACTTCCACAGTACGGTTTGTATGTTAGTATTGTCATATGTTAACTGATTAATATTCTGAATATAAAAATAAAATATTACACACTACTTCCTCACTAGTTTGGAAAGAGTTTTGCATGATTTCTTTTGCACACTGCTTGCAAAGTGAGGGGACAGGGCGCATAGTAGACAGGGGTCCGAGTGGACAGGGGGCAGGGAACAGGGATCATATTCGGTCACGGCCACAGTCTTAACTGGCAGGACCATCAACACCCAATCAAATGCAATTATCCTTTCCGCTCTCTGTCTGTCTCCCGGAGACCAAGGGGCCAAAACCAGGCTTTGTTTTGAAGCTCACTTCCTGCGGTTGGCTCCAGTATAGGTCTTTCACTATGTAAATCATCGGCAGCAAAGTTGTCAAAATACTAAGTCAATACATTTTTTCCACAAGAAAATGTAGTCGCAGTAGGTGCTTTTTCTTAGTCTAATGCCTCTCCATGTGCCGATTTTTTTAAATTATTGTGTCGTTTGGACAGGGTATTAACATTTGTTCAGGACCAATCAGAGGGACAGGTTGAGTCCTGGGGCCCTATCTTGGCGATCTTGGCGCTTGGTCTAAGCGCATGGCGCTAAGTCCATTTAGGGCGTGTCCAAGTCCACTTTTGCTATTTTAGCGGCGTGTTTTTTGGGCGCTAAGCACGGCGCAAGGTGCAACTGGGCTGAACCTAGTCTCTTCATTAAGTATAGGTGTGTCTTGGGCGTGACATGCAACAAACCATCAAAATGTCATATCCCATTCCTTTTAAAAGCCTGCTTTTCCACCTTGGCGGATTGCATATGATGGCGAAACAGAAATGCTTGTGCGTGTTTAGTGCAATCAAGGAATAGGCTATATGGATCATATATGAATAGTAGCCTATGATCAATATTATTCGGGCTAACCAATATGAGTTCCCGATAATTCCTGACAGTGCTGTTTACAAAATGTATGCGGTTAAATTTTGTTAAAAGCACCTGCAACAGCTGAGAATAAGCGAGCAATTGCTTCCGTCTCACCTTAGAAAACGCCAAATTAGCCTGCTTGTTTAACGAATTTCGTTTGATTATGCAATGAAGCAATGAACTCATGTTCAAGCTTCATCCGAAGTTCATTACCTGCATTCTAATTTTGATTAATAAAATAAATAACGTTATTTTGCCTTAATGATGACAATAAATACAATAAAGCTGTCAGGTTGGCAACCCATAGGTTCACGCATATTTTCCCTTGTTTTATAATGTCCTGCTTATGGAAATGTGACCAACCTGTTTTACTGGTAGTGTAATACGATCCAGGACGAAGAATAGCTAAGGTTACAATTCAGTTAACATGATGACATTTAGCAACCATATATAGATCCTTTCCAAAAAATTAGAATATCATGGAAAAGTTTTTTTTTCCATAATTCTATTCATAAAGTGAAACTTTCATAGATTATAGATTCATTACACACGAAGTGAAATATTTCTAGCCTTTATTTGTTTCATTTTTCATAATTTTGGCTTACAGCTCCAGAAAACCCCCAAAACAGTATTTCAAGAAATTAGAATAGTGTGTCGAAAATCAGCATTTACTTCAGTTATTTCAGAGAATGAATGTTTTAGACTGAGTGTCACACTATCATCTAATTTACTCAAAACACCTGCAAAGTTTATCTCAGTTTGGTTCAGTATGGGGAAGACTGCAGACTTGACAATTGGCCAGAAGACCATCATTGACACCCTCCAGAAGATGGGTAAGCCACAAAAGGTCATCGCTAAGGAGGCTGGCTGTTCACAGAGTGCAGTGTCCAAGCATATCAATAGAAAGTTTAGTGGAAGGGAAAAATGTGGCAGAAGAAGGTGCACAAGCAAAAGAGATGACCGTAGGCTTCAGCGGATTGTCAAGCAAAGACGATTCCAAAATTTGGCGGAGATGCAGAGGGAGTGGACTGAGGCTGGAGTCAGTGTTTCAAAAACCACCACGTACAGACGTATCCGGGACATGGGCTACAACTGTCGGATTCCTCGAGTCAAGCCACTCCACTCATTCTCTGAAATAACTGAAGTAAATGCTGATTTTCGACACACTATTCTAATTTCTTGAAATACTGTTTTGGGGGTTTTCTGGAGCTGTAAGCCAAAATTATGAAAAATGAAACAAATAAAGGCTAGAAATATTTCACTTTGTGTGTAATGAATCTATAATCTATGAAAGTTTCACTTTTTGAATGGAATTATGGAAAAAAAAAAACTTTTCCATGATATTCTAATTTTTTGGAAAGGATCTGTATAGGCTATCGAAAAAACCTTATGTACGTATGCACAGCGAATCCGCTGTAGCCTAGGCTATTTGCAAAACAATAAAAGCAATATTCACTGGACAAGGTTTTGAACTTTTTTCAGTCACAAACCATTCTATTTACTTACAGGCTATATTCCTAGATAAACAGAGCTGTATTGTAATGACGTCTGAAGCGCATTTTAAGAACTCAAAAGTCTGTCTATTGCAGTGCGCGAGTTTTCCATTGAATGACAATTCAGGCATTAGGTGTAAATGACAATTCGCGCATTAGGCTTGATATAGGTGTTATCAGCTCTTTTTTAATGGATAGCCATTGTCCCGTACCATCGCACATCGCCTGGATGTTGATGGAGTGGGCTGAGAGCAATGTAATGTGGCATCGTTTCCCTTCGCCGAGGGAAAGGTATGTGGACCTATGGAACCTTTTATTATTATGCATTTTTGATATAGCCTACACAATAATAATATTTCACATTGTGATCTAGATATTTTAGTCATGCTTGTGCGCGCCCCTGTGTGTAACAGACAGGAGGGTACGCGCGTTGTGCACACGCCTATGTAGACGCACTTATATGCGCCGTTAAAATAACATGTAAACAACTGCGACATGACTTTAGACCAGGTTTGTGGTGGTTCTAGCGCAAGCACTTTCTGCTGGCTCAAGATACCAATACACCAAAAAGAATCCTGGCCACTCCTCATCTTAAGACCAACACACCCAGTTCACTTGTAATGGGCGCACGAATACATGCTAGTTAAAGGACGTAAGCGTTAGGCGTTATAATGAACGTAGCGCCGGGTGTAAGATAGCAAAGACACTTGCGTTTGGGTTAGCGCCGCTTTGCGCCGGGTGTAAGATAGGGCCCCTGGTGTTAAAATATGCAGGGAATAGAGTGTTAGCAGTATGTTTATACTGACTCAATACAGGGATGTTTAAAATAAAACCAATAATTTATCTGAAAAGAATAGGGAGTCTGCGTTTGTAAATGTTTGCAATGTTTGTGATTAGGTTACAGGATGCAGATGAAAGTTAATGCCAGCTACGATGTAATGTAGGCTACTATGCTTTATTTTTTTAAATTTGAGGCTACTATGCTTTAGCTAGCGTGTGAACTAGGATTGTGCCGATGGCTGATGACATCGGACATCGATGATGTGCTGTGCCAATGATGATGTGACTTTTACGTTAGGCCTACATTGCCAAAATTATAGTTTTTTATTTGTTTTGTTCACAGCGTATGCAGACTTCCCAAAACAACTTTCCACATTTTCCAGCTTATACATCCAGAAAGTTTACATACACATTAGCCAAATCCATTTAAACTCAGTTTTTCACAATTCCTGACATTTAATCCTAGTAAACATTCCCTGTTTTAGGTCAGTTAGGATCACAACTTTATTTTAAGAATGTGAAATTTCAGAATAATACTAGAGAGAATGATTTTTTTCAGCTTTTATTTCTTTCATCACATTCCCAGTGGGTCAGAAGTTTACATACACTCTGTTAGTATTTGGTAGCATTGCCTTTGAATTGTTTAACTTGGGTCAAACGTTTCAGGTAGCCTTCCACAAGCTTCTCACAATAAGTTGCTGGAATTTTGGCCCATTCCTCCTGACAGAACTGGTGTAACTGAGTCAGGTTTGTAGGCCTCCTTGCTTGCACACGCTTTTTCAGTTCTGCCAAAAAATTTTCAATTGGATTGAGGTCAGGACTTTGTGATGGCCACTCCAATACCTTGACTTTGTTGTCCTTAACCCTTGTATTATGTCTCTTAAAAGCCAGTTAACCTTATTTTAAACATTTTTCTATTACAATAGTTTTGAGTCAGTTAAAACTTTTAGGGCAGGGCAGCCCCCCCCCCCCCCCCCCCCCCCCCCCCCACCCACCAAAGCCAAATCCAGAAAAAATAAAATCCAACAATATGAAGTCAATCATAAAAATGCCACATTGAAATAATATATTTATCTAATATTTGATTGGTTGGTTTGGCCATATAATACATGGGAGACGCAGCACTGAGAGAGAGTCAGTTTCTTTGATCAATCTATGCTGTCTCTTCTTGATAACTAACTGTTACGCATTGCTTAGGATATCATGAGTGTTTCTCAATACTAAGTCCGCACAAGTACGGACTTGTGATGCACGTAGTGTCAAGTGTCCCGGCAAAAGGGCACTTGCAGAAACATGTTGTTGTGAATAGGGTGACGTCATATAACGGGCCAAGTTCTGTTCCAAAGCCAAGAACGCAAAGAAGCGAGGACGCTCAAAGATCCCGGAAATGAACTTGATCCGCCCCAAATGTCGAGGATGCATCGGATGCAAACTCGCCAAACAAGTTCGCGAACTTGGCTATCCCATCATTCATTGCCCGAAGCGATGACATACGACACGCGGGAAGCTTATAGACTGGATTGTCAGGAAAAGTTGCTGCCTGATTTGTAGTATAGGTCGGTTTGTAGCTGTTTTCTAGAGTCTATTGTTTGTATAGTGAAACCACAGTCCAAACGTCAGAAGCACGCATTGCATCTCAAACAGGCTACACAGAGCTCTGAAACAACGGTGCACAAACTGATATGCGACCAAAACTTGGCTCTCCTGTACACGAATATGTAGGCTACATGTTAATGCTATACTGTATTTGTAAAAATCAATGCTAACAAATCAAAATTATTTAACACATTTTTTTACTGTTCACATTTGACTTTCATATGATCGCGTAAAAGCCTACTTTATTTAATCTTGTTTTGGCACGTCATTCTTACTGCACTCCAGGAGATGGCACCGATTCGCCAAAAAGCTGATAACAGTAGCAGCCTTCTGTGTTACAAAGCTAGCTATGTTATTACTTGTATATTGCTCTTACAGCAACATAATGTTAACGACTTAAGCTAATCATCGCGACCCAGTCCTTTTGTGCTTTTTGACATACAATCAATATTAAATACATGTGTTCTAATTTTTCCACTGGGAAATGGATAAAGTAGGCTAGCTACATCCCAGCAAAAAGAGATGCACTGACAATGAGTGTAACATTAATAAAAAATGTTTGGTTTCATCCTACGGTTTTCTGTCTTGCAGCTTTGAGCACTTTCCCTCATTATGCTTCATTGATAAATCCTTAAATTCTGTTAATTTCACAATATGCTTTTTGTGATGAATTGCCTGCTAATTTCAGCAACTTTTCCACCTTCATTTAGCTTTTAGGTAGCCTATTAAAACATGGCTATTGTCAGCAATTGAACAATGAATTAATTAATTTGGTTGTGAAAAGTAGCCTATGGACCGATAGCCCTGGACCATCGCTAAAAAACTACTTTGTGCACCCCCTGCTCTGAAGGACAGAACGCTGCTTAGTTATACAAACACGTTTAAAATTAGGTAAAAATCCAGCTATTGTAAGACATATTTCTCACCTCATTTTCATTCGTAGAAAGATTGCAGTCTCATTTATTGATTAAATGAGATAACTAAAAATGTAGCCTAGCTATGTAAGCTATGTCCCTATGCCATCACGAAATGGGACATCCAAGTCCGTTCTCGTCAATGTTGCCAGAAGCCGGAATTAATTCCCCTCCCCAAAATAATTTGAAAACCCTACATCTTCACTCCCATACAATTCCTCCTTTTAAAATCCACCATTGACTTCTTTGAAATGACACCATTTAAAAAAAAAAGAAATCCCCTACACTTAGGGGTTAATCCCCCAGTCTGGCAACTCTGTGTTGGGAGAGGGTGCATCTGATGCTCCCTCGCGTTCTTGGAACAGAACTTGGCCGTTAAATATTACGTCACACAAGTTCACAAGTCTGCAAGTACAGACATTGAGAAACACCCAATATTCGCTAGCCTAGCTTACTCAGTGAGTTGAGGATAGTGGCACGAGTCTCCGTCTGGGAGATTCTATTTTAAATAGATTGATTACATGTTGCATCTAGCCTAGTTGTTATAGCTGCAATTCTGCGGAACATCTGCAGCATTGCATTAGCTGGCTGCACGTGTGTGTGCGCGCCCATGTGTGTGTGTTAGCTGCTGCATGTTGGCTAGTCAGCCCTACTTTCCTCAAACTTTGGAATACTTCACATATGTTAAAATACACTATCATATCTGTCTCTCTTTCTCTTACGTTCTCTATCACTCTTACGGCGAATATATATATAAATATATATATATAGCCTATAATATATATATATATATATATATATATATACTGTATATAAATGAAATGATGAGCCAATTACAGTACCTTAGTTTCACATGTAAATTGAAAATAGCACAAAGAGACTGCAATGATGAAGGAATATATCTCATCTTTAATATAATTGTTTCCATATAAGATTAGATAATGATTTGGTGTTATTGGGCATAAATAAAGTTGTCCTCCGATAAGATGAGGGGGGTGGAGGTGGATTTAAAATGTAATAAAATGATCTTATCCACTAATATACTGATTAGCCTATACTTTCGCTTTATATAAAAGCATTTCAAATCTCATCTAGGGCTTTGGGGAAAAAAAAATTTCTTCAAAATGTTCAGTAATTAAACATTTTATTTTAGAAGATGCCCTGTGTGAGGTTGCGTAGAAATGCAGGAAATGAGTTTTAAAAAGCTCAAATTTTTCTGGGGGAGGACCCCCACACTAGGGCTGGACGATATGGCAAAAAAGTGTATCACGATAATATTTTTTATATTGCTCGATATCGATAATTATCACGATATACACTTAATGCTCCATTTAAACTTTGAAGAGTATTACACTTATGACTGAACCCTGAAGAAACCAGAAGGTTCATTATGTTTAAAATAGAAAATTATTTATTATTTTTAGAAACAACGGATTGCCATCAGCATTCAACAGAACCAAAATGTCTTTACATCCAGTAATAAAATGCAAAATTGAAAAAGATGCAGAAATTCTCTTAGCACAGATTTATCTGCCCTAATTTTCCCTTCTGATTATTTCACATATAATGAAATAAGCATTAGGACCCAGCAGACGCCTGCTCATGAGTAAGTCAACTTATACAACAAGGATTCCATTTTAATTTGGCCCAGCAAAGTTCTATGAATCAACCTCGAAAAAAGCAAATACTATGTTGTTACTATGTAGTAACTATTGTAACAAGTTAACATTAACTAAGGCCTACTAACTACCATTTTCGGTTGATTTTGCCTGTGACCCATTCCTATGTCAGCTAAACACACGTGGTCACCTTGAGTAGCGTTGTTTTCAGTGGATGGGCGCATGAGCAACGTGAAAGACAGTCTAGTTCTGATCGGCTGTTCATGTTGTATTTGGGTAAGTAGAAGAAACGGACGCAAATGTTAGTTTTATCGAAAATAAATCTCATAAGTTTATCATCGTTATCGTGGCAAATTTTATCGCAAAAATGATCAACATCGTTTTATCGCCTAGCCCTACCCCAGACCCCCCACTACTTCATCCCCCCCTTGTGCCCCACCAACATCTCTTCATGCCCCACCCCCCAATCAAAGCAGTCTAGAACCGGCCCTGTGGTCAATTTGACCCCAAGCATTTGACATCATAAAATGTAAACATAATACATGGGTTAAGCCATTTTGCCACAACTTTGGAAGTATGCTTTGGGTCATTTTTCCATTTGTAAGAGCCATTTGCAACCAAGCTTTAACTTCCTGGCTGATGTCTTGAGATGTTGCTTCAATATATCCACATAATTTTTCTTCCTCATGATGCCATCTATTTTATGAAGTGCACCAGTCCCTCCTGCAGCAAAGCACCCCCACAACATGATGCTGCCACCCCCCGTGCTTCACGGTTGGGATGGTGTTCTTCGGCTTGCAAGCCTCACCCTTTATCCTCCAAACATAACAATGGTCATTATGCCCAAACAGTTAAATTTTTGTTTCATCAGACTAGAGGACATTTCTCCAAAAAGTAAGATCTTTGTCCTCATGTGCAGTTGCAAACTATAGTCTGGTTTTTTTATGGCGGTTTTAGAGTAGTGGCTTATCCTTGCTGAGCAGCCTTTCGGGTTATGTCAATATAAAACTTGTTTTACTGTGGATATAGATACTTTTGTACCTGTTCCCTCCAGCATCTTCACAAGGTCCTTTGCTGTTGTTCTGGGATTGATTCGCACCAAAGCACGTTCATCTCTAGGAGACAGAATGTGTCTCCTTCCTGAGCGGTATGATGGCTGCGTGGTCCAATAGTGTTTATACTTGCGTACTATTGTTTGTACAGACGAACGTGGTACTAGGCGTTTGGAAATTGCTCCCAAGGATGAACCAGACTTGTGGAGGTCCACAATTTTCTTTCCGAGGTCTTGGCTGATTTCTTTTGATTTTCCCATGATGTCAAGCAAAGAGGCACGGAGTTTGAAGGTAGGCCTTAAAATACATCCACAGGTACACCTCCAATTGACTCAAATAATGTCAATTAGCCTATCAGAAGTTTCTAAAGCCATGAAATGAGCGTCGTGAACGAGTTTGCAGAGTAAATTTTGTCGGAGAACCTCTCGCTGTAGCTGACCATGGTCGGCTAGAAATCACGCGTCACATACTCAACCAATCACATGCACACACCTCTAATGGAGCGCCCTTTTTAAGCCAAGAATTAGTTCTGTCTGTACTACGTGAATGCTGATGCGCTGCTCTTTTTTGCTTACGGCTTGTGTTAAAAGAAATTTGCTGTCACCCTCCACCACCCCAGCTTCCACCTGTCGTTTGGATCTGCTTTAGTATGGGGGTTTCTGGTCATCTCCTGTTTAGCAGGGGGAGATGCCCGTGCTCCGGAGCAGTACTAAAGCAGATCCATTCACTGCCAAACTAAAATAATTATGCAGCACATTCATTCATTAAACATGCATTTAAATACGTGAGTTGTCCTGACAGAAATAATTTTCTGGGATTTTCCAAGCTGTTTAAAGGCACGGTCAACTTAGTGTATAAACTTCTGACCCACTAGAATTGTGATATAGTGAATTTAAAGTGAAGACAAAGTAGATGTCCTAACTGACTAGCGAACACTATAGTTTGCAAACATGAGATACCGTATGTATAGTGGTTAAAAATGAGTTTTAATGACTTCAACCTAAGTGTATGTGAACTTCCGACTTCAACTGTTTATGACTACAAACATTAAAAATATAGGGCTAAATTGTGTTCAGTCTGTCTGTAGTCTAGCCTACTACTTTGGAAATAGAACCATAATAATACGTTGTGCGCGGTGCCTGGGGCTTGTTGATGTTTTCCGTCTTGTGATATGAGTATCATGACGTTTCTAAGCAAGGCTATGTCTAGCATAAGCACCTGGTTTATTTTTATTTTTTTACCAGGGGGGGCCCTAAAAATGCAGCCACAGGCAAAAAAACATTTTTTGTTAAGCGCGTAAGCATAATATTTCTGCCGTTTTTGTTTCCCATATCATTCAGTTTGTTATTTCATAGGAAACACAGCCTTAAATGCTTAACGTTAACCCCGCTCCTTTCAAAACAATATTTAATTTTGCCGTGTGTAGCCTATACAATAGGCTATGTCACGTTTTATCCTATGTTCATACAGTTGAATGCCTCCGTCAAATAACTAAAAACTGTTTGACTCATACAATCACAGCACATGTTTTCAACTGCAACAGCCCAAGCATTAGGCTAACACGCATGCTGCCTTACGTTCAAAAGCTTTTTTTCCTCATTCTCGTAAGCTATGACTGAGAAATAATAACGTAATTTCAATCTATTTGTGCATTTGCTGTTTTTTACCGAAGCAATTTAGGCCATTACTATTTTGCATCATTTACCGTATTTAAAGGATAAGATCGCTATTTTGGACCTTGGACCCTATTTGCGGTCTGTCTTCCATGAACCTGACACATTGAGTCCATATTTTTGCTGATCGGTCCAGTATTGAGCTAGCTACAGATTTCCTGTAGGCTCTCACTGGGCTACAATAGAAGTCAACGGGGCAATTAGAAATGTTATGGAAAAACAACGATAAATGTGCTTTCATGTACAATAAATGAGACGGGAAGCTCAGGGTGTATTGTTACCGGTCTCAGTATGCTCTCCTGTGAAATGTATCTCAATCCGAACATTTTTACGTGCTTGGCATGGCTTGGAAATAAGCATTTCTCTGTTGCTTGTTTTCGCTGCTCCCGCAGAGTACTATGTGTCGGGGGTGGGGGAGCGGGAAGGTGTGCCGGCCGTTTACGAAACTATCTATGTGAGCAGTCTGCGTTTGTTTACCTGCAGCAACGTAGGCTACAATTTCCACAAAAAAACTTGGATGATGGATGACTATAATGATTACGAAGACGAAGAATTAGATTTTGACTTTGACGTTACTGGCTACAGATTTGAGCCAGAATACACGGACACAGAACTACAAGAGATGGATGATAAGAGAGCAAGAGAAGAGAGAGAGGCTGAAGTTGCGCAGGTAATGTAAATTATTACAAATGATGATTACAAACACTGCGTTACAAATAGTTCTGCTGTAGGCTACTAGCTAGTAAACTCCAACGGGAGGTCAGGATTTGTGATCAACTGCTTTTCAAGCGGCCTCTCTACAACGTAGCTAGACTGCGGAAGTTTACGGTGCGAGGTAGTGCGTTCGGAGAAATAGTTCTGTTTCAAATGGAACTGTTGTTTCAACGTTCGGTTTGCGTTTGCGATAGCCTACATTTCACAGGAGAGCATACGGAGACCGTAAGAATACACACTGAGCTATAAAAGCACATTTATCGTTGTTTTTCCATAACATTTCTAATTGCCCCGTTGACTTCTATTGTAGCCCAGTGAGAGCCTACAGGAAATCTGTAGCTAGCTCAATACTGGACCGATCAGCGAAAATATGGACTCAATGTGTCAGGTTCATGGAAGACAGACCGCAAATAGGGTCCAAGGTCCAAAATAGCGAACTTATCCTTTAAGGTCTAAAAAGTAGGCAAATGGTCTCGGGTAATTTTTTCTGAGCTACATATTGCCTATTTTCCTTCTGAAAATGATTGCATCGCTGTGTATGCAGGGGGGAAGCGAAACAAGGTGCAGTCTCCAAATTACGCGTGCAACAAGTGAAGGGCCATCTGTTTGGGAATGTGCTCCACCACTGTATAGGCACACTGTCAGATAAGGTGAGAAACGTAGCCCTATAGTCTGTCATTTTACTGTCTCAGTAATCAAACGAAGCATTGACGTTATTGCTCATCTTTACCAGTCCAAGTGCATCGTGGTGAGATGCAGGGCTTTTTACTGATTAAGATGTAGGTGTAGCATAATCAACCATACAAATCGTTTAAAAAAATCATAAAACAGTTGTGTTTTAATTCAGAAGAACATGATAGTTTATTTATGAAGTCCATAAAAACATTTGAATCGTCAATGCTAAATTACTAAATTAAACAGGCTATAAATAATTGCCGATGCTTTGCAGAACAAATTATATTGCAATAGCCTAATAAAAAAATGCACCCCCTCGCAAGCAGCCGATGACATCGGACATCGGCGATGTTTGATTAGCCGATGTGACGATGTGAAATTTGTTGACACCGAACAACCCTAGTGTGAACCCACTAACCTACAATGCCGACTTTATCTGGAACAGTTTTCAGAACGGGGTTTCATGCTGCAGAAAACGAGTTAATTAGCGCTTAGCCAAAAAGATGGTGGTGGTTTGCTTATTTATGTTATGGTTCTGTTTTGTTTGTGTATTATTTTCTGTTACTTTATTATTTTTCATATTCATTGCCCATAGCCCTGGTTCCTGTACAGTATGCATTTCCCTCAGATCCCCATCTGTCTGTGTGCTGTGTTCCGAGTTGTCACTCTCCTGTATCGTGCTGGCACTATTCGGGTGATTTTGGAAATATTCGGGATTTCTGCCTTCCTTCGTGTCTCGTATTCTTTCTTCAGTCTTTTGTATTAAACTGTAGATAATATTAACAATTACTTATTGCACTTGTGGTTATCTAGTTTAAATTACACTTACTAAATCTACTAATGTATATGTGTTACTAAACAAGACTAACCCCCGTATTTTAGTTATTTAATAATTGATACTAACATATCTTCTACGCTTTAACATTCCATTCTCGTGTGCTTTACCTGACTCCTGCTGCCTTCGCATATTGACTGCACCTGTCTCTACCCTGTAACTCCGCCTACTAATCTGAGCATGAGTCTGCCTCTGATCCAGGCTATGTTGTCTTCAATGTGTTTTCGTGAATCCGGTCCACGTCTTTGTCATTTCCCCATTATTGTATTATTGATTCCCATTGTTATCACCTTTGTCTTGTTTGTAACGCCGCCCTCTCTCACACCTGACCCTCCTTTGTCTTATCCTTCCCCAGTGTTTATAAGCCCTCAGTGTGCAGTGTTTCTTTGTCAGAATGTTGATCAATTTCATTGTGCATCAGAACATAACAATTTAAGACTATGGGGACAGTGTGCTACCTTTCTAGCGGCGCTAGGGACATTTATAATAAAAGTAGTCTTGTCAAAATAATGTGATTGATTGACCATCAATACAGGTCATGGCAATAGCGTTACCCTATGTTCGTCCGTATGTGCTGATGCAGTGCGTCAAGCTTGGCTACCAAGCTAGGCTGGTATGCTATCTAGCTAATCAAATTAGCTGATGTTAGCTGAATACAGATAACTGAATTAACGTTAATTACGTATGTCACACATTCAATGCGAATAAATGACACAGTAAAATCGAGGATGAAAATTAAATGTTATATTATAAAACATTAGCAACTGGGAAGTTTACCACAAGTACATTTTGCAAAATGGTGGACAAACTGTAAATCATACTGTGCCTAGACCATCAAGACCATATCCAGTTGACCCTGCTCCCGACAATGTCACTTCGGCTCCACGGAGCAGACGCAGTTTGTTCAACCCAGCGGTGAAAAAGTCTTCCAGAGATTCAAATCGCTTTTTACGAGGCCGTGGGAAGGCTATGGGTGACGTCACAGTGATTTGTCCATATTTTTATACAGTCTATGCCAGAGACAGAGATTTCTGCCATGGTAGATAAATGAGATTGATAAATAAAAATCAAGAAACAACCCGTTTTCTTTTTCATAAGACCTGGCAAACTTCCAATACAAGCTGCTCTCCCCTTCAAATCATCTGCTATCAGTTTTGATGTGGAAACAAAAGGAAAGTCCAACAGGATTAGACAAAGACAATGAACACTGTAAATGAAAAGTCAGAAAGAGGGAGAGAGTTCTAGAATGTTAATTGAAACATTGGCAGCAAAGAATAATGCGCTCTTGAAAGTATTTATATATTTATAGTGTTTTTGCATGGAAGTGACTGATAAATGATCTAAATATATCATATCAGACAGATAAAATGAACAGGAAGCAGTTTCAGGAAAAATAACTAAACTTTTACATGATTTCTTTGCAAACATATTTACATACAAGGAACTCCGAAGTTAGCCAACCAAGCCAAGAGAAGACGCTAGCTAGCCGGCCAGTTCATAACAAATAACAAATAACAAGCTACGACTCGGTTCGCAAAAGACAGAAACCACTGTAGCATTGGGGAAACATCAGGAGGAACCAAAATATTGTACTACAACTAAAGTGTAAACTAAATCAGGGCAGGGATATCAAGGCAAATGGACATGAAGATAACGTTACATTCATAATAGAGCTAAACGAAAATTTCCGTTATTAAATTTCCTGGTATTTCATGGATGGTGTTTCATTTAGTTTGCTAAATGCTACTGGAACTTTTACTGGAACTGTGGCGTAAAAAGAAGGATAGCTATACCGAAAATAACCTGATCCCCACTGTTAAGTAGTACGGTGGAGGTTCCGTGATGTTGTGAGGCTGTTTTTTCTCCAAAGGCCCTGGGAACCTTGTTAGGGTACATGGCACCATGAACTCCATGAAATACCAGGAAATTTAAAATCTGAATCTGGCTGCCTCTGCCCGGAAACTAAAACTGGGTCGTCGTTTGATCTTCCAGCAGGACAATGATCCAAAAAATACTTCCAAATCAACACAAAAATGGTTAACTGAACACAGAATCAAGCTTCTGCTATGGCCATCTCAGTCCTCTGACCTAAACCCCATTGAAAACCTGTGGGCTGAGCTGAAGAGGAGAGTGGACAAGAGAGGACCTAGGACGATCTGGATGATCTGGAGAGATTCTGTAAAGAGGAATGGTCTCAGATTCCTTGCTCTGTATTCTCCAACCTTATTAGATGTTACGGGAGAAGACTCAGTGCTGTTTTCTTGGCAAAGGGAGGTTGTACAAAATATTAAATGCAGGGGTGCCAATAATTGTGGCACACATGGTTTTTTTAAGTCATTATTTCTTGATGAGGGTTTTTATTTTCTCAGAATACATTTTCTTCAATTAAAGGTTGGATTTTTCTAATTTCTTCAGTGTGAGATTAAGTTAATTCACCAAACTGTGAATTTTTTATAACCCTTTTTACTCATCTTTACCAGGGTGTCAATAATTGTGGAGGGCACTGTATATCATAATGGAACTGTTATGATTCAGGGATCAGAAAATAGTCTGGACAACTTTCAAAATAGCTTTCAGACAATTAAACGTATGGCAGCATCAAAGAGGAAAACCACCCCTGCACAGCCAGAGCCCCAGAACAGCCCACCCATCCCTAAGAACAACCCACTGGTACCATCCCCTGAATGTACCCCTAAACTCTCTAACAATCTCAGGGCGCTGAAAGAGGGACTTTACATCCTGGAACGAGAGTTCATGGAATTCAGGGAGAGAACACTGACCATCCTTCACCAGTGTACTAATGACAACAGACAGCCAGTGGAAGAAATATATTCCATGGTACGGCAACATAAGGATGAAATTGGTGAACTCCAACAGGCCATGAGAGAACTAGAGGAGGACAAGCAATCCCTGAGAACAGCACTGCGGACAGTGACAGAGGAGCTTGCCATCTTCACCCAGTCCAGCCCAACGCTGATGCTGCACAAAGAGACCAAACGGGCAAAAGAAGACCCCTGCAGTGTTCAACCTCCTACCCCCCTACCCCTCCCATATCCTCTCTCTTCCCCCACATTATCCAAGGCCATGGAGCAGATCTCCAATGAGAACTTCCAGGGGGTTAAACACATCCTTATCCACACTGGAACCAATGACCTGATGGGACACAACAAAATCGTACCCCACATGCTGAAAGAAATAGCTATGAAAGCCACCACAGAGTTCCCCGCAGCAAGGGTAACTCATTTATTTTGGTATTTTAAGTCTGTTCAGCACTTTGGTCAACTGTGGTTGTTTTAAATGTGCTATACAAATAAATTTTGACCTGACTTGACTATTTCCATTCTGCTACCCAGAACAGATGTACCCCAGCATGTGATTAATAATATTAATGGTGAAATCATCAGAAACTGTGCACAATTACCAAATGTACATGATGTGACACTTCATGGGAAGATTTTACACCAGCACCTCTATGATCGACTGCATCTCAACCATCGGGTGTGAGTGTTTGTGAAGAACATTAAGGACACAGCCTTAGACCGGAATTCAGCTATGCCTCAAATCAAGACCAGGAGCACAAACAGTCAAGCTAAGCTCCCCTGGAACCCCCACAACACTAAAACATATGTCCACACGGGCCCAAGCCTTTCTAGAGGCCCCAGCCCCGCCTTAGCACAGTACAGTCCACCCCTCCAGGCTCCACAGGGACATGATAACTGGTAGCAGCAACATCATCCACCTCAGCCATCATCTCAGAGAGACAGCTATGCCACACTAGCTGCAAGGACAGTGACGCCTCCAGTTGATCAACTGAACCCAAGTCAGATAAGAGACCTGATTAACTCAGTCATTTAGTACAGATTAAGATAAAGGAACATTAATAGTCACGTAATAAATCTACCAACTAAATAATATATTATCATTGTCAATTAGCAATGGTTGGTTGGTATGTCATATACGTATCACATCATAGATCAGTTACTTTGTGAAACACCTTTACCGTAAAGATAAGAAATATAGCACACAGTCACACAGAACTAGGGAGCATGCGCGGCATGAGAGGTCGGAAGGGCTGAAGTTCCTGACAGCGGGACAAACTATGGTCTAAATTCCTTATAAAACGTTATTATTTTTGCAAATCCCTCCAAGTTTCCAAGTGATAATAGTTCAAAGAAAGCGTGTAAGCAAAAATATCGGAATCTAACGAGTTGTTGGTAATCATTTTACGTGTATGCTTACTAGACTGCAAACAAAGACAATGCCAGGGGGAGTTCCCGGAGTTAACACCAGACTCCATGATTTGGAGGCCAAACTTGAGTCCAAACTCGATAAACTATTAAATCTTCAAACCTCAACAAACGACTTGCTGAACTTGGTTGCACAGCGAGTTGATGCATTAGATAATAAATTAGAAGTACTTACCGGGAACGTGCACAGTCTAGATGTTAGGCTGACCTCTCAGGAAAGTAGAGCAGCCGAACTTGAAAAAAAACTACAGCACGTGGTTCTTTAAAATAAGGCCTCTGTAAGTAGCCCTACTAGGGCTATCTGGTGTATACCTGGGGGAACGACTTGTGGCAATGGTAATGTTGACCTGGTGTTGTTACGTGTCTGACAAGATAGAAATTGGAGGATGTATTGTTTCCCGGTAAGGAACTGCGTGAACCTACGAAAAGGATATTACTGATAAAAGTTAAGGGGGAGAAAAGATTGATCGTTTTTGGTTGAGTATGGGGAATAGAAATGTGAAATTGGATAATCACAATATAGTCACACCTTATGTATTAAGTAATTTAATGGGTTGGTTGGTCCCTTCAGGACTATTATGTTAGTTTCAAACAAGTTCTTGAAAATGTACTTACATTTATTTTCTTAAAATATATGTATGTATATACAGTGGTGTTCAAAAAAATAGCAGTGCGTTAAAAAAAAGTGAATAAAGTGCAAATATGTTTTAATAGCTTTTAGTTCCATATTTCAAATGTAGTGGAAACATTACACATTCAATTCCAAATTTTATCAAGTCTGCGTTATTCTTTTACAGGAAGCAAAGAAAAGGAATATTAATCTGTTCAAAAAAATAGCAGTGTCGACATTTTTCTCTTCAAACTCAAACACTTACCGTATAAACTGAAGAAATTTTTCAAGATTTAACTTCACTTTAAATTACTGAACTAATATTTAGTTGCATAACCATTGTTTTTGATAACTGCTGCGCATCTGCGCTGCATCGAGTCAACCAACTTCTGGCACCTAGAAACAGGTATTTCAGCCCAGGATGAACAAACTACATTCCACAATTCCTGTGAATTTTTGGGTTTTGCTTCAGAAACTGCATTTTTAATGTCACCCCACAAGTTTTCAATGGAGTTGAGGTCGGGGGATTGAGCTGGCCACTCCATTACCTCAATCCTTTTTGTCTGGAACCAAGATGTTGCTCGCTTACTCGTGTGTTTGGGGTCGTTGTCTTGTTGAAACACCCATTTCAGGGGCATTTCCTCTTCGGCATACGGCAACATAATCTCTTCAAGTATTTTGATGTATTCAAACTGATCCATGATCCCTGGTATACGATAAATAGGCCCAACACCGTAGTATGAAAAATATCCCCATACCATGATTTTTGCCCCACCATGCTTCACTGTCTTCACAGTGTACTGTGGCTTGAATTCAGTACCCGGGGGTCGTCTGACATACTGTTGACAACCACTAGACCCGAAAAGAACAATTTTACTCATCAGTCCACAGAATGTTACGGCATTTCTCTTTGGGCCAATCGATGTGTTCCTTGGCAAATTTTAACCGATTCTGCATTTTTTTTTTTTCAACAATGGTGCTTTACGGGGGCTTCTTGCTGATAGCTTAGCTTCGATCAAACGTCTTCTGACTGTAACAGCACTTACAGGTAATTTTAGATCATCTTTGATCTTTCTGGAGGTGATGATTGGCTGACTATTCTTCGATCTGTTTTAACAGTAGTTGCTCATTTTCTTTCGCGTGTTTCGGGTTTTTGTTGCCATTTTAAAGCATTTGAGATAATTTTAGCTGAGCATCCTATAATTTGCTGCACTTCTTTATACGTTTTCCCCTCTCCAATCAACTTTTTAATCAAATTACGTTGTTCCTCCGAACAATGTTTGGAACGGCCCATTTTACTTAGCAATTCAGAAGGAAATATATTTTATAACAATGTGTGAAACATTTGCTTCCCTTCTTCCTTAATAAAGGACAATTAATGACACCTGTTTTTTCACAGAATGAATGAATTCTCTAATTAAACTCCACACTAGTGATGTGCGAGTTTGAACGAATCGTTCGAAATGAACGCCTCTTTTTACTGACTCAGGATTGACAAGTCCTCTCCTCCACTAACTCGCCCCTCCTACCTGCTACTTGCTAATGTGAACTGCGAAGACGAGGCGAGACAACGTGTTACTCACACTATTGTGCAACTCTTATATTAACGGTATTTGTGGAAATGTATCAAGTAAATCACTGTATTAACCTAGCCCTGTGAGAAAGCAACCAGTTTGGCGCTCACTCACTTGCTCCCAGCCCGCCCGGATCTGTCTGACTCGGGTTGCATGAAACACTCACTCACTCGGTCACCCAGTACTCACTCTCCCAGCCCCGGAACCCGCCCCCTGCCCTGAGCTGAAGTTCTGGCTGCACGTACGAATCACCCACTCACTCACAAGTTCCATGCCACAGTCACTAGCCGTCCATGAATTAAAATTTTTCCCTTTTTAGTAGTTTACTACTACTCAATTCTGATTGATCAATCATGAAATTCAACAGTCTGTAATTTCTGATTAGCAGGCTGTGTGATGCCGTTCTGATCTATGGGACTGACTGCAGTTCGCGTCTTTTAAGCAGAATGACAGACTTTTTTAAACGGAAACAATAAAACCATTTCAAATCAAAACAGTTATTTCAGTTATTTTTTATTACCAATATTTTGTATAAGAGCTATTTTCTTCACCTCAGAGTTGAATGCTGCAGTGTGTGTTGGTCAGTCGGTCTCGTTTGTGACTGCTGGAGTTCGCTGCTCCGCTCCGCTAACGTAGAAAGTATTCGCAATATACTTGCCTTCATATTTGCACTCGTTGGTTCAGCGGGTGCGGGTGAGTGACTGTGGCTGTCAACTCGAGTTGACTCGCACTCACTGATTCGCTAACTCGTGAGTGAGAGTACTGAGCAAGCCCCCAGAAAAGCGCCGGGCTTCGAAGCCAATTTAGTGGTAAAACCGTGTAATTACAACTTACAGGTCCGAAAAGCAGTTTTCTCGCACACAATCATGGGATAAGGAGCGGCTGTAAAACGGTGGATACATTTTTTTGAGCGTCACAACCCCCGCGAAATAACTCGTTTCACTATCAGAATTTGATCCATTCATTCCGATAGTCTCGAAGAGCCGCAATATTAAATAATTTTATCCCATTCAGGAGGGCTAAACCGGAAGTTAGACTGACTTGATGACTCGAGTGACTCCAAAACCCGACTCTCTTTGGTGAGTGACTCATACAAACTCGAGTTAGTAAAAAGAGTCGAACCTCCCATCTCTACTCCACACTGCTATTATTTTGAACACGCCCCTTTCAATGAATGAGTCAATTACTCAGAACAAGCAGCGTGCATGTCATGACAGTTGGGTCTGTTGTTTTTCTATTACACTACTACATCTACAAGTAAATTATTTGCCATGCAGAAATATCACTACTACTAATAACAGTGGTTCATCAGGTTACTGATGTTGTACTGCTATTTTTTTGAACACCACTGTGTGTGTGTATGTATGTGTATATGTGTATGTATGTGTGTGCATATGCAAAGTTGTCTGCAGATGTATAAATATATATCAGTACAGGTACGTTATTGTATATGTACGTATGTGTAATGGGTTTTGACATTTGAGTGCTAATGTTAGGCAATACTATTTGAACCCTGCTTACACAGGTTAGCTAACATTTGAAGTACAGTGAGTATTATACATTTCTATAAGAATTCTATAAAGGTTCATGAAATCTAATTTAAGTAAAATCGACCATGGTCTAATTCCACCAAGTTAGAGTAGGGACAATAGCTCAGTAAAAGTATGACCCTAAAAGAAAGCTATTAGGCGGTAGGTATGGAATTGTTAGGTTTGGTTTTTGTATTATGTGTATGTGTTTTATTGTTTGGTTTGTATATGTCTGTGGTTATGAGTATATATTAGATACTTATTCAATCTGCCGATGTGATTTTAGCACCTCTATCTCAAATAAGTTGCTATCCCTGAATACGGAGTATGGCTAACGGTAACACTGTGCAAACCCTTCCTTCTACCTTTCAGGTTACAACATGGAGCGTTAATGGATTACAGGAAGGTACTAAAAAACAGTCCTAAATTATTTGAAAAGTTTGTCCTCTGACATTGTCTTCTTACAGGAACTCCATTTTAAATCAGGGCAAATGGAATATCTTAAGAGGCAGTGGGTGGGGGAGGCATTTGAGGCCGCTTTCACATCCAGGAGCAGAGGAGTGGGGATACTTATCAATAACAGGATTCCATTTAAGCTTTTCTCCCATTACGCAGACCCATATGGTCAATTTTTAGTAGTCAAATGTGAACTGTATGGAGAATTATATACTCTTATAAATGTTTATTGCCCTCCTTTATCTGACATGTCTTTTTTAAGTAAAGTACAAAGTATAATTGACCAGTCACCTTCAGGAGTGGTTATATTTGGGGGTGATCTAAATAATATCTTTAGTTCGTATGATAGTTTTCCTTTTTTTACTTGAACTAACTTACCAAAAAAGCTGAGGAAATTCCTTTCTGTTAGTGAATTACAGGATATATGGAGGAAAATACATCCCTAACACTATAGATTATACATATTTTTCAAATGTGCAAAATAGTTATAGTCGAATTGATTATATATTTATATCAAATGCAAGTTTGGTTAAGGTAGTTTCAAGTAAAATTAATGATATCATAATATCAGACCACACTACTGTTATATGCGTGATGACACAGAAGAATAATACCCTTTTACATATTCTTTGGAGATTGAATCGAAAATATTTAACAGATACTGAATTTTTAAAGTATATTAAAGAACACATTGATTTATTTATTCAGACAAATATGACAAATGCTAATTCTTTGGATAAGCCAGAAATAGGTATTATTTGGGATGCATTTAAGGCGTATATAAGGGGAATTATTATAGCATTCTCAGTAAAAAGGAAAGTAAAATTGGATAACAAGATAAATAACTTGAGGAAGCAAATAACCATCCAAGAGAAAAAAGACAAGACATATGAAAGGTAGAGACTTAATTGAACTGCAAAAATTTAAACTAGAATTGGATAACTTGCTGCTTAAGAACGCTAATGATTTTAGACATAATTCCAATAAACTTCAGTACATATTTGCTAATAAATCCGGTAAACATTTAAGTTCATTAGTTAAGAGAATACTTAAAAAAGAACCGATAACATTAAAAGATCCAATAACAAACTCAACAATTAGACATAATTAGATAATTAACCAATAATTTGAATTATTTTATAAGGAACTTTATCAATCAGAAATGAAACAAGAACACGATCCTTTTCCCTTTCTCAATTCAATTAAGTTGAAACACTTAACAATGGAAGAAAAGGATGACCTTAGCAAAGACTTTACCCTCTCAGAAATCAAAGGTGTTATTGAGTTTTTCTTTTAAAAAAGCCCCTGGAATGGATGGCTTTCCTATAGAATTTTACTCAACATTTTGGTCAAGCATAAATCCTCTTTTCATCCACGTCATAAATAACTTTCAAACAAATCACACACTCCCACAAACAATGTACTTAGCAACCATTTCTGTGATCCCAAAATCTGGAAGAGACTGTGATACACCCTCCGACTTTAGACCTATTAGTTTAATGAACGGTGACAAAAAAATTATTACCAAAGCCATAAATAACAGAATAGTAAAGATTTTACCATCAATTATTCATAGCAATCAAACAGGGTTTATACAAAATAGAGATTTAAAAACCAATATTAGAACCTGTCTATCACTAATTCAGTATGCAAAGAAATATAAAAAGGACTTAACTTTAATGGTAGTAGACGCCGAAAAGACATTTGACAGGATTGAGTGGTCTTATCTTTTTAAAGCGCTTGAAGTTTATGATTTTCCAGCTAAATTTATTGACATGAAAACGGTTTATAAATCGCCAAAGGCTCAAGTTTATACAAATGCTATTCTTTCAAAACTATTTTCATTAAGCAGAGGTACAGGACAAGGGTGCCCTTTGTCGCCTTCCCTGTTTGCGTTAGCAATAGAGCCTTTGGCACAAAAATTAAGGCAGACTGACGGAGTGAGTGGCATCACATTAGGTAAGAACCATTATAAACTCAGTTTTCGATCCCTTGTGTAATTGAAATAATTACAGAATTTTCAAAGATATCAGGTAACAGAATGAATGTTAGGAAAACTGAAATTATGCCAGTGGACAAAAACATAAGAATTCCAGAGAGCCTCAAAACTCTTAATTGGCAAGGGAAGAGTATTAAATATCTTGGCTGCTATATTAGTGCAGACAAAAAACAGTTATATAAAGACAATTTTCTTCCTTTAATTAAAACTCTTAAATTAAAAGAAAGGTGGTCTGATTTGAATATTCATTTAACTGGTAGAATAAATCTTTTTAAGATGATGTGCCTACCAAAATTTTTATACATATTCCAAACAATTACGATTACTGCTCCAAAATCTTTTTTTAAAGAAGTAAATTCACTTCTTACTACTTTTATCTGGTCTAAAAAAACGCCCCGTATAAGTAGAAAGGTCTTACATTATCCTAGAGATGAGGGTGGCCTAGATCTTCCAAACATGGAGCTTTATCATCATGCTGCTCAATTATTTTATATTGACAGTATTATTAATAATCAAAATGAGGAACCATGGATAGATATTGAAGATCACCAGTTACGACCTTATAATTTATTCTTAGCCCTTTTCTCCAAGCATAAAATTTAAAACAACTAATTTTGTTATTAATAGTACTTTAAACGCATTGAAAAAAAAAATATATATATCAGGTAAAGAAATAAATATTCCTACATATATCCGCATCTGGAATAACTCATCGATAACTATTCAAAACACTCAACTATACTGGCAAACTTGGATAAGTTGTGGAATTCAAAAATTATCAGATATCATTTTTCATAGTACAATTCGATCTTTCAAAGAGCTTATAAGTTAGAAGATATGGAATTCTTTAAATATTTACAACTAAAAAACTGGATATTGCAAAATTTTGAACTTGGGCAATCCAGAGTACCAACTGAAATTGAAAAAGTTATTTTTAACCCAGAGGAAAAGAGAGGCTTGATAGGAAAAGTGTATGCGATAGTAAATGGAATGGGGATCTCAATACTGTAAATGCTGATATTAAATGGAAAGAACGTTTGAAAATTTATGTTTAATTCAATATAAACTCATGACAAGAATCTATTACAGTAGAGATAAAACGTATAAGTTTGATACCAGCTCCTCCGATAGATGTTTGAAATGCCTCATTCAGTGCGACTCCCTCATACACGCCTTTTGGTTTTGTAATAAAATTAGGAAGATTTGGGAGGAAATTGAAACCTGGATAGCGACGATAAACAATTGCAAAGTAGTTTTTACACCCCTGATATGCGTTTTCCAAAATGTGGAAAATGTACGATATCCAAACACTGAAGCACCTACATTCCAAAATTGGAAAACATTAATGAAATATTATTTGAATATTGAGAGGACAATGTCAGAGGACAACAATAGAGGAACACAATTTAATAAGATATGGAGGACAACATATGAAGCATTGTAGCTTATATCCATCCATCCATTAACCATTAACCCGCTTATTCCTGGTCAGGGTCACGGGGGGTGCTGGAGGCAGGAATACACCCTGGACAGGCCGCCAATCCATCACAGGGCACACACACCATTCACTCACACACTCATACCTATGGGCAATTTCGAGTCTCCAATTAGCCTAAACTGCATGTCTTTGGACTGTGGGAGGAAACCGGAGTACCCGGAGGAAACCCACGCGGACACAGGGAGAACATGCAAACTCCACACAGAAAGGCCCTCGGCCGGGATTCAAACTCGGTACCTTCTTGCTGTGAGGCGACAGTGCTAACCACTGCACCACCGTGCCGCCCCTGCATTGTAGCTTATATGGAGTTGCTAAATTGGCCGGCGGTTTGAAGAAGGAATGAAATAGAATTTTATTTATTCCTTTATTTATTTTATTATTATTATTATATATTATTATTATTATTTATTAATTATTTTTTTTACCTTTATTATTATTATTGCAATTATTATTATGAAGTATGTATGTCTACGTATGACAGTTTAGTTGTTCATATGTGGTGTCTGTGTGCTTTGTAGGGGAAGGGGTGGGGTTTATGAAACTTCAACTTTTAGTTTAAAATCAACAAACCCTGATTTTGTAAATAGTGTAAAAAATACAGATATAATTATTTCGAAAACACATCAATTCTACTTGTCCAAATAATTATATTGAAGTTAGCATACCCTCTGTAAAACATGCCCATGTTAAGAATGGCAGAGACTCAGGTGGTATTCTGGTATGGTATAAAGGGGAATACAAAGATTGCATCTCACCAGTCAAAAAAGGAAAAAACCACATTTGGATTAAAATTGACAGAAGCATACTAGGAAAAAATAGCAATGTTTATCTATGCGCAGTATACAGTGCCCTCCGCTATTATTGGCACCCATGGTAAAGATGAGTAAAAAGGGTTATAAAAAATTCACTGTTTGGTGAATTAGCTTAAACTCACACTGAAAAAATTAGAAAAATCCAACCTTTAATTGAAATTTATTATGAGAAAAAAAATCCCTCATCAAGAAATAATTATTTTTAACAAAACCACATGTGCCACAATTATTGGCACCCCTGCATTTATATATAGAATAAAGTAATTTTTAATATTTTGTCGCATATTCTTTGCATGCCATGACTTCCTGATGTCTGTGACCCAACAACATCAAAAGACTTATCTTATTTTATGGTAGTCTTACAAGCGACACTCTAACATCTCTGCATTTGAATGGATCTCTATGCGAATTGGGGGGTGGGACTATATTTAGCTGTAAATTATGCCGGAACAGTATGGAGTACATGGTTGGTAAAATGGCTGTAAGTCATCAAGGGTCTGAGGTATCAGACGAGCCTCAAACCATCACTCTGCTGCCAGATATGCAGTAGATATGGATAGATCACTTTCAGGGTTATTTCTCCTGACAAATGTTCTGATTGAACTCTATGGAAAAATAAGTCAGAAGAAGAAACCCTTCAAGTTATCACAAAGAGGAGCTATCCATAGCTCTTGTAGCTCATCAGGTAAAAAATCAGAAATTTGAATGTTTTGAATTTTTAGTTTTTTCACAATTTCTGTACATAAATTGTTGTTAAGTAGCAAAAAGTGTATGTATGAATTATGACTGCTTACTCATAGTAGTGAAGTTCTCAGTTTTAATAAAAGCTATGAACCATATTTGTAGCCTTTACAGTTTTTGAGATAAACAGCTTTGTTGGTCACTGGTAAACACAGGCGAGAATTGGTATATTTTGCCCTTGGTATTAAGAGGTTAACAATGTACAGACTCAGTGACCATAATCTGGAAATAGAAAAAGGGCACCATAGGAAAACGTGGAAACCCAGAGAGGAGAGAACATGTGAACATTGTGGATCAGGAGAAATTGAGACAGAATTACACTTTCTCCTCTCCTGCTCCTCATATGTTACTTTAAAGGAGCTATATGTAACATTGAAACCGAGCGTTTAAAATGGGTACTGCAGTCCAAATTCACAATATTGGAGAGTTGTCTCCGCCTGCCCCCTCCTCCCCAGACTCGAAGCTCACGCTTGTTGCCAGGTTGAGGACACTGAACGAACACGAGCGCAAGATGAGCCGAGTGCAACATTATATTTTGAGACAAGCTTATTCTATTTTGACAATGACAAGTGACGACGAGTTCTACACTGTAAGTTGATCAGCTAACATATACGTTTGCAATTTATTTATTGTTTGCAAATTATAAACCAGCTCATGTGGATTTTTTATAACTTTGTCAATGTTAGCTAGATGCATGGCTGGCTATGTTTACGGTTACACAGATATAAGCTAACGTTAGTGGTATGTTTAGCTAGTAACTATACATATATATATTTAAATCTTTAGCTAGCTAGCTAAATGAAAACGATGTTGAACTTAGCTTAGGCATTCGTAAATCGGCTATCGGAGTGCCAAAGTACATCTGGTTGTTCGTAATGGGCAGTGGGCGGAGTCAACTCGGAGAATAGTGAATCACACAGGCCAAAACAAACACAGACGTTCCGACCCAGAATGGAAATTTCAAAGGGGAACTGTTTCAAATGGCTGTAGCATTGTTGTCGGAGAAGCCAGTATTTCGACTTAGCATGTTTCCTTAATCTCTGATGACATATCATGGTCATTTTATGATTTAGTACAGTAAATTTGTTACATATAGCTCCTTTAAGAGAAGCTTTCCTATGTAAAGTTAATAACAAAATTGCATCATATGACAGCAAAACACAAGATGAACAAGTGCAGATATGTTTGGGAGAAGTACCAGAATTAATGAAACTTTCTGCACAATGTGTGACAGCCTGCCATGAATTAAAATGTAATTATTTTTATTTATTTGTATTTTATTTGTTTATTTTTGTATAATTTTGTATAATTTATATATGATTGATGATAGTCTACTAACCTCTGATCATCAATAGTTCACCTCTGTAAAGATGTTCCACTTTTCATCTCTGTGGACCCCAGAGACCCCAGGATAGACAGTATGCTTTCATAAAATGGACCAAAAATGGTGTCTCGCTCAAACTGTAGACAGCAAGGGACCTAGTTCTCTTAAGTTCCCTGCCCAAGAGACAGAGGACATCAAAATTTCAATAACTATGACGAAGGACAAAAATGACAGGGAGAGATGGAAGGGAAGAATCTAAGAAACTGACAGCTTCAGGAAGAAAATGTTTCTCGCCTTCCAATGCTGAGTTGTCCTCTGTCAGATCTCAGGTGTGCTGGTTACAGGTGAGGTCAGCATCAGGTCATCAGACTCCCATAATGCACTGTTTCTGTGTTTTGAGGTCAGCCCAGATGGCCCTTGAGATCCCAGGGGAGCTAACAGTCTGAGTCTGGTTCAAAACTTTTAGCACAGCAAGACTAAGAACAACTCAAACTTCCCATGGACTTTGGCAATCAACAGGAGATGGGCTGTAATAGAGAAATTAACCCCAATATAATTTTGATCATCAATGATTATAGATCAGCACCCACAAATGGGGAAGCCACTAACGGGGCAACTGCCAATGGGAAAGCCACCAATGGGCACCCACCAATGGGGCACTCACAACCTCTATCAATGTAGAGCTGATGCATCGTGGAGTCAAAAGGCCATGTTTCAGATGCAGGATGGAGAAAGTAAGATATCTGGGCAACCACAACTTCAAGAAAAAAACAAAACATTAACCTTCCAACTATGGAGGGATCAATAAAATACGACGGCATGAAATTAGGGTGAAGTTGCCCAATTAAGCTTATTACAGGAAAGCATTGCAGTGCCATATTTGGCTCTTTTGTCACCATTAAGAGATGCAAGGCTTGATCTGTACTTCTCCAGAGTGGGGAAAATGCAGGAAGCATATCTGTACACAGTCACTGCAGGGTTAAAAAGGTAATGTGCTTAACCACACACAAGCGCGTTCTGTCTGGATCACTCTGAAATCAATTGTATCAGTCTGAAGGCTTTACTTTTTTTGTTCTTGTAGTTCTTTTCTCTTCCAATTTCCATGCATTGCAGTACTGGTTTGTAGTGAATCAATATTTGTCCTTGCTGATTGTCACTTGCAGAAAAAAGCAAGCATTTTGTTCTTCACAAAAATAGTTAAATATGGACTGACGCGCGTGCGTGTGAAGAAAAAAAAGAACAAATGCTTGAATATTTTTGTTGAAGTCAATGTTAGTAAAGAAGCAAAAGTTTTGTAATGTGTGAAATGTTTAGTTTTTTTTTTTTTAAGTCAAGGAAAAATGTTGGTTGCGAGGATGGACGAGTGTGGTGATTTGTCTGTGTCCCAAGCCTGATGCAATGCAAAGCAACCTGTTTCTGTGCAAACCACACAGTTTTCTTATTTCTCTGATTTTATTTATCTATTTTCTGTTCGCATGTGAGCCTGAGGGGAAAAGGCATTGTGCTTCAGGTGTCTGGGTCTGTAGGCAGCAGTGCCTGATATTTCTCACCTTCGTGGTCTTGGAGGTTCTAATCAGACACAAGCTGTTGGATGTTCTGTAAATGTGAACTACAACAATACACAGGGGCTGTAGTGTTCTATTTTGAATGGGAATCAATGGGATTTTTTCTGACTTTGTCACCAGTGAGCTAGTTTACTCACAAACAAAACAAGTCATTAAGTCAAGTCAGTAATTGATTAACAATGCCTAGGTGGCCAATAACATATTCATATCAGTGTATGGACTATGGAGCTATTTCAGCAATGTGTTTATACTGTATATTTTTTTATTTGCCTGTTCCCTCTTATGTGGGGGTGTCTGATTCCAGCCCTGGGGGCGGCCGCGGTGTCTGCTGGTTTTCGATGATGCAGCACATAAATGATTGGTTAGATTCCACACACCTTGTTTCAAAGGCCTGAAATGGGTGCTGATTGAAAGTGAACCATCGAAACCTACAGAAACTGCACCCTTTTTTCAGCCCAGACATGGATCTAGCCTTTCTGCAGGGGGTTTCTTCATGTAAGTGTGGACAGGGGCCTATAACTGGCCCTGCTGCAGCCCTCCAGGACTACTTTGACAGTCTAATGTAATGCATCTTGTTATTTAATTATCTGTGAATTCTTAACAGAAGTATACTCAATAACTTACCTGAACTAATGTTCAAAATAACCATGATGGAAAGATAAATGTTTACTGTTAATTCTAACACACTTCATGTGAGTCCAACTGAGATCATATTTACCGGATTGAATGTACTGTATCACTTTAAATTTATGAGTTGATTTGACACTGAACTTTTTTCTGTGAGACACTCCATGCTGTTGCAGTTTCTCTGTGAACCGAGTAAAGATAAAATACCTCTGGAGAAACTCCTAACCTGATAGTTTAGATGGCAGGTGAATGGGTATCATCCTGACTTTACATGCTGATAGGCACCATTGCTGCACAGACTCACTGCTTTGAAGCTAACAGGGATACATCAAATAAGATATTTAAAAAACAAAGACAAAAATGCGATTTTGCCTTTTTTCTTTGTTTAGCCTGAAATTTTCATGCCACTTTCCATCAACTGAAGAGGGGAGAAATATATCAAAGTACGGTGCAATTTGTGTCCATTTCACAGGCAATTAATTTGTTGTTTGCCAGCAACACAATGAAATCTAGCGAAATCACCTGAACGCCGCACACAAAATTACAGCATTTCTTGTTACGGTTTGTTTCAGACAAATGGGACTGAGACGAATACACTTGAGGTTCAGCTGTTAAGAGGAAAAAAACATGGACAAATTTAGAAAAAAAGTACTGCTGGTCAACCTTTTCATTTTCTTTTGACAAATTGCTGGTGGAGAGCAATATGAGCGCTTTCTGAGGGCTGCTTGATCTTATCGAGAATTGGTTCAATGTTGTCTATTTTGGTATTGTGTACGGCAAGGCAGACCGTCTTAAACACTTCAACCTCTTCATTAAAAACGTTGAGACCATGTTAGTCCAATATTCAGCACCAACAGTGCACCCCAATTAGCTGTTGATCGAACAGTTTATCGGACACCTCGGGGAGCAGGGTGATCCAGAAAACATCAACTGTGATAGCCTACCAACTGCGGATCTGGATATTTCTTAGCCATGCGACCTGACCGTAACATAGATGTCTGTGTATGTCTGCTCTGAAGTCAGAGTAATATCACATGTTACTTTTTCATTTTTAAAAACAATTTGGATGTCATATTGACATTTTATAAGCAGCACGCACTACATAATATTTTTAAAATCAACATGTAGGCCTATTTCCCAGTGACTCGCGCAGCGGTACTGCCTCAGTTTAATTTGCACATTAAGCAATAGAGGGCACTGTTGTACCGAATCATTCAGAAAAACCGGCAAGGAAAAGGGTCGACTTCTTATGACCCTCTCTTTGCCAAGCATGGATTATGCTGAAATAAATGTGCCTTCTTGTATTAATGTCTATAGGTTCTCTATAATTCTTTGCAATGTTCAAAAGCCAGGTGTGCGTTTCTTTATGCTGTGGTAATTATAATTATAAATTGTTTTTTTCTCTCTTGCTAATAAAATCTAAATGACTTGTGGCGACTGAGGAAATAAACAGCAGCATTTATCTAAATGTATTGCTGCCAAGCAGCCTGACAACAATTTACTGCCCACCTTTGCCAGTTTAAATCTCAAATAAATATTGAATGAGGATGATAATGGTTCACACATACATGCATATTTAATATGGCGACTTGGAGATTGCACGGGCAGGAATGCTGGTTGATGTGATGTTTGTTTTTGCTAACCGGACACCAGCATGATACAATTTATTTTCTATTATCTACTCCATCTGTTATTTTATAAAGATCTGATTCTGATAAAGTTCTGATAAAGATGAGAACCTGCAAAGGACGGCTTTGCATTATCTTCATTTAGCATTAAATGCGTGAGACACCGGCTACACAGGACCTGCTTAAGTGCTGCAATAATCTGACATGGTGTATTGATGTAGCAGTCAATTTTAGTGGGAGGAATGGCCATGGTTGGTCTACCTTTTTAAATCACTGAGAATATCCCTCTGTATAGTAGGCCTAGCCTACCTAGTTGGCTGTGATTGCAGTACAAATGAGGCCCGCTGTGGCCACAGGGTTGTGTGAAGGCCCCTCCTACCTACAGGACTTAATCCAGCACTACTCTCCTGCTCGACCACTTCGCTCTGCTGCTGCAGGGCGACTTACACTCCCCCCCCCCCCCCTCCGTGTTAACAGCTCTCGCTCGTCCCGACTGCGGAGCTTTTCCACCCTAGTTCCCCAGTGGTGGAACGAACTCCCCACTGTGCTGCGCTCAGCTGAAACACTGTCTGTTTTTCGTCGTGGTCTGAAAACGCACTTTTTCAGACTCCACTGCGACTAAAATACCTATATAGGGCCATTCTATAGTACTCGCTTCCTGTTTTTTTTTTTTTTTCTTTTCTATTTAACTTGTGTTTTTGTTATTTTATAGTTCATAATGTATAGCTGACTGTGTGTACTACTCATGTGTATTACTAGGGATAGCTCATACGCTGTGAGAAAGTTATGCTTTGTCGGATTTGCTTTGTAGTCGCGTCAATGACCTTCAATATGCACTTATTGTACGTCGCTTTGGATAAAAGCGTCTGCCAAATGATTGTAATGTAATGTAATGTAATGTGACACTAGTGTCAGGTCTCGCTGACAGTGCCGGGACGACGTCTGACTGTGGCAGAAACGGTTGTAGCTGCAAATCGACCAGCTCTCTCTTCCTGGGGATAGTAATTCAAGTGCCTTTTCAGGTTTTTAGGACTCAAATGACAGTTAACCTCTTGCTGTCAAACGCCCCCTAGCGGTAACGCGGGCATTACGGAAGTTATTAAATTATACATTTAATTAATTTAATAATATATAATAAACTGCTCACCTCAATATTGTGATTAAATATCCTTAAGATATATCCATTCCTTCTGGGAAAGTGGTTTTTAAGTCCAAAACATCAAGTTAAATAACGTTGGAAACTCTGACCTAATTCTCAAACATGTATTGCAGCTTGATGTCACACCATAAACAATGTGCTGGTAAACTGTACTGCTTAATTGTATTTCACAAAACTTTGGTTTGAAAAATCATTATACCTTTAGGCTTCAAGAAAAAATACTTTAAAACTTTCATACAGCTGTACATGATTTCTTTCCTATTTTAAACCAACTTGTGCTTTTCTGCACTTCATAACGAGTAGTTCGGCTGTGTTCAGTTTGGCATTGTGAAAGTCAGCCAGTTTCTGGAGTACCAATCCCGTGGCTTAGTATATTTTAGCCAAAGTGGTTTTGTACTTGATTGCGGAGATTTATCCAAAACCGTTGTCAATTGGGTGTATTTCTTTGACTGATAGCACAATAGGCCTATCTGAAGTGGGAAAAACTCGCCTCCACTGCGAGTATTATTTGCTTTCCATTGGGTTTTAAAACTGTCTGTCAAATATTCCAGCCAATAGCCAAGACTCTTATCTTTCAGACAAGCCCTCATTCAACACAAAGCCCTCGTAATTCAAGTAGATACAGCCCCGCGTAAGAGAGGGAGGCAACCAAGCGTAATTATCGAACCAAGATGGCGCAGTGTTTTTACCTTGTATTACCTCAATTAAATGAATATAGCTAACATTACTATATTGTAACAATGGCAAGCTAGCCAGCAAAATTACACATAGCAGCTAGCTATCTATTTGTGTCTGAGACGAGCTGTTCCGAGTTTCTTTTGAATGAAATGGCTTCTGAAGGGTTTGTTTTGTTCCACATGAGTAAATTGTTCTGTATGCAGTACAGCAGGCTGTGCAGGTAAACGAATGAGCAATTTATGCATGATGTAACATGAGGGAGAGATAACATGAGGATGAGTTTGTTGTTGTTGATTATTATGCAGGGGTTTATTTTATCTAGGGTGGACATTTGATATTATATCCCGTTTGCATATACCTGGACTCATTTCTGGCTAATGGGGCACTGGTGGAATACAAGATTCACTGTGCTGCTACATAGGTTTGGAGAGCTTTTTGGGGACCACGGGTAGGCTAGTTAGTTGTGTAATATGAAACACACCAAAAACACATCTAAAAATGAAATTTTATTGCCAATTATCAAGTTTTATTGTAAAACTTAAAAAATAAATCGACTTTTCTGGAACCTTGCCATTTTGTACAATTTGGAACAATTTGTGCCAACTTTGGTAACCGAAATGGTTCACCTGAAAAAAAGCTTTGTAGAATTTGAATGGTTTGAGATATAGACACCATATTTTTAGCAGTTGAAGTGAGATATAGAAGGATTAACATGTTTCACTGATGAAGAATACAGTTCTGATAGGCTGGGAGTATCGGACAAGAAACAGAATGTCAGAATAAATTGGCATGGCAGGTATGCCACCTGCTAAATTACGGCTTGGCGGGGCTTCCCCTATGGAAAAAGAATATGCTGCAGTATATTATATATATCAAAATTATCTTCACAATATATTTAAAATATACTGCAGTATATTACATTTCCATAAGGGTTGCCCCATACCTCACCGAGAGTTTGCCACTTTTCAGGGTTTCCTGCAGCCCCAAACTTATTTGCATTTCTTTTTCTTCTTCTTCGTTTTGCTGCAGAGTCCGTCATCAGAAATGCTCCATACCCTCAACAAATAATTCTCCCCATTGGATAACGACATGGCATACCTGCCATTTCAATCTTATCTGGCAATAAAAACTGCTCATACTAACGTGGATGCATTGACCTAGTATTCAGAGTTGCTGCCTTTCACGCTGGAGATTGGGGCTTTGATCCCCGCCAAGTAGCCTACCAAAGGTAAAATTTATTTTCAACAAAAACAATGAGCAAATATTATGTTTTTCACATGTAAGAATGTTCTTTTCACATTAAAGAACATCTAATGAGATTAACATTGCTTCACTTGTAGGCTACTTAAGTGAAACATTGAAAGTCAGCAGACATGGTCCGGCAGCCTAGCTACTTGCTACCACCGCAGGTAATGTTAAGTAGTAGGCTACGCGAACAAATATCCCATTTGTTGGGCAGAGAAAATAAAGTTTTAAGGCAAATTATCATCTGGCTAAGATTGCGTTGTTACCTTAAAGGGTACATGAAGCACTCGCTAAAGTGGCTCTGGTTCGTTAGCTTTTTACCTTAAATTAGATATGACCGTGCGTTCAAATCTCAAACCAACCAGTATTTGCTGGAAAAATAAGTTAAAATGAGCTTTTTTTCCCACTAGGGCGTAGCCATCTTGGACCAACTGCGGTCATGACATCACTAGGTTGGTTGGTCTCAGCTGTTCAATGTATTACTATGGGAAATTACCTGACTTTCAGTGAGCTCAACGACGTATCATGAGGAAAAAATAAAACAAAAAACGCACAGACGGTCTTTTTGTATTGCCCCGATATGCACAAATGAGTATTACCGAACAAAACTTAATTTCCACCTTAATGTCCACAAACAGCTTCTGACCATTCTAATGCTGTGGCCTGATGAGCCGGCAACTGCAGCACTGCTGCATTGCCTTGATATATTAGTTAACAGCCTGCAAATATATACCTACCGTGAATTAGCATCACAAGCTAACGCTTATTTTCTATAGGCAATATTAGCTAGACATGACTTTAGCTCCCAAACTGTTTATCAAGGCAATGCAGCGGCACAGCAGTTGCCGGCGCGTCAGGCCACAGCATTAGTAGCTATATGGTCAGAAGCAGTTTTAAATTAAGCTTTGTTCGGTAATACTCAATTGAGCATCTTGGGACAATACAAAAAGACCGTCTGTGCATTTTTTGTTTTATTTTTTTCCTCACGATACATCGTTGAGCTCACTGAAAGTCAGCTATTTTCCCATAGTAATACATCGAACAGCCGAGACCAACCAACATAGTGACATCATGACCGCAGTTGGTCCAAGATGGCTGCGCTCTAGTAGAAAAAAAGCTAATTTTAACTTCTTTTTCCAGCAAATACGGGTCGGTTTGAGATTTGAACGCACGGTCATATCTAATTTAAGTTAAAAAGCTAACGAACCAGAGCCACTTTACCGAGTGCTTCATGTCCCCTTTAATGTAAATAAAAAACTGTGCCAGAGGCTACACGTTCTCAACAAACGTAGTTTCAAAGACTCTGTCGCTAGTCTCAAGCCAAGAAAAACCGCGTGAACAGTAGCATAATACATGCGTTCTCACAGACAGCTGCTTGCTTCTGTTCATATCTTCCATAGGCTAGGCTACTTAGGCTACTATGCCTAAGACAACCCAGCCTACTGCAAGTCTGAAAATGTATTTCTAGAACATGTAAAAAATGAGGCTGAATAATATGTGCTTGGTGTTGTTGTACAGATCTTACGCTGAAGCCACACTAAAAGCGACAAGAAGCAAATTTCTCGCGCAATTACCCTATGTCACTTCCATTCATTTTCAATGAGAGGCCATCATCGCTTCGGCACGGCATGTAGGAATCATTGGCGGCCTTTGCTATGTTTCATTAGTTTCACCTGAAATGGGCCTCAACTGAAAGGGGCCTCACCACAATCATAAATTGAAAAAAAAGTTTTTTAAATAAAAATCCCCACAGTGAATAACAACCGCAGACCCAGTAGTTTCCCCATTCAGCCACTGTCCTTAACTTAAGATATTTCAGTGATGAAACTCTAACTCCTTTGCGCAGATGACTAATTTGGTCAATTCTCACCTATTTAGGGGGTGCTCTGTTTAAGGCTTTATAACTCCAGGTGTGAGCATTACAGAAACTTGGTAAATGGCTTAAATGAAACAAGACAGGTGTACCATTTACAATTAGATTTGTTTATTTTCATAATTTAAGTCAAAATAAAGTGCCACAAATGCAGAAACTTTGGGGGGAAAATAGTTTCTTTACTTTGCAATTAAATACTGAGAACTATATATGTGAAAAACTTGCACCACAAGTGTGCAAAATCTTAGGATGATATGCAGAACTACTAAAGCTATATGATGCAAAATATAGGCAGTGTACCCTGGTGTCCATTAGTGTCAAAAAAATCTATCCAAATGGCTAAATTGTGCACTGCTCTAAATCATAATAATAATGATATATTTAACTACAAATTAACTGTTTTGGCTCATAAAACAAACTTTTGCATCATTTTCAAGTGGGAATTACTATCTTTTCATCAGTATAAGGGGGTAGATATCTATGGGTCCAAAACCCTATCCAAAACATGTCATAAAATTAATGTTTTGTCCATTATAATGCATATACGTACATTTGTCTCTTCTGATGGTTTAAGATGAAAACATTGATATCACACTGTTACACACACCTAAATATGTAGCCTAATCATTCACTTGTGAACCTCAATAAAACATCAGTTTCCCCTGTACTCTACAGTATGTATACTTTTGCCCTGGGATCGTATTTTTCTGTAGTTAAAAAAGAAAGTTCCCATTCATAATGTCTCCATGGAAAGTTTTACATTCATCTACATGTCAGCGCACAGTAAATTGGAATTAGTATTTTCCATGCCCCAAGTGACAAATATACCCCAGGAAGATAAGCCTATAGCCTATATTATGTACGATAACAATACAATAAAATAATATTCCTCCAACAGGAAAATGCTGACAAATGTTCTAGCTTCAATGAAAATCAGTACATCAACCATAAAACATGACTGAGCCATCAATGAACGTTACACCACAGAGCGTGAAATGCACTCAAAATGTGAAGTTAATAATATCTAACATAGCCTACTGGACAAACGGTGATCGAGTGGAAAAACTAACATACATACGTATGCTAGCGAGAAGAACAAGTATATTACAAGCAGTTACTTTCATATCGAGGATGAAAAACTCCCATCAGCGAATGCGTTTTCTGTAGCTGTTTGCGTCATACTACATTGATAAAATGAAAAGTTCTGTTATGCTGGGCTGTAATTTACTGTTCAAAGCACCCAATAACAAATTGCAAACACCGTTGAGAAGGATATACTGTCATCTATTGGATAAAACAGTTGTGAATAAAACCGGAATGACGTGAAATACTTCAGAGCTGCAGGTACAGTATATGGGATGTTTCACACAGACGCTTCATGTTGTGTAATAACATTCTAAACTGGTGTGTATTTCTCAAACAGATTGGCCAAGACAATAATTGACCACTGCATTTTGAAAGGAACATCTCTATGCGTAAAACTAATGGTAGGATTGTATATGTATTTCATATTTAGTAGCAGATATTGATTGTAGGATAATGTGATATCATTACACAATAATTTCACGTTTATTTTGCATTTGAGTGAGCAGGGCTTTTCACAGCTTTTTTGGCATACGATTGGGCTATTGTTGGGTTTATCTTGTTGCTATGATGGAGTACTCATTTTAGATGATGAAGAAATTATGATCTCACACATAGAGGCTATTGTCCACTATGTCATGCAGGGGTAGGTATAGTTGCAGGCGAGGCTGGGTGGAGGGTTGCTTGTTAATATTGGACTTGCTATGGGAGAAAAGTGACACTTATAAACTCCGTATTCTGCAGAATTGTCACAAGTCATATACTAATAAAGATACAACAGAGTTTCTTTTTCCCACTCATAGTTTGGCTGTAGGAGCAACGAATGTCTCAGTTGAGCAAAATCTTGCCACTGGCGCCATAGCCACTAGGCATCTGCGCAAAGGGGTTCCTACAAACTAATGTTCCTCCTTATTTTTCTACAGTCTGGCCCTGTCCCAATGCTCACACTTGAGCACTTACGCACTTCAAATGCGGGTGTCCACGAGAACCTTCAGGGGCTTACTTTTTATTTTATTTTTTTATTTAACCTTATTTAACCAGGTAAGACATTAAGAACAATTTCTTATTTGCAATGGCGACCTGGCAAAAGGCACAGCCTTTTGGGGGATAGAGGGTAGGGGATAAAAGAAATACAAAAAAAAAGTTAAAACAAAGTTTAAAACAAGTTAAACATGACAAGACAAAACAGAGCAAAAAACAAAACAGTCACAGCAGGCAAGCAGGAGACAAGTCCTAGTTTAAGAAGCAGTTGCAAGTGTCATTAAGAATGTCCATGAGAGATTCCTTGAAGGCTGATTTGGAGATGAAATTGTCCAGTTTTTAATTTTTTTGTAAATTGTTCCAGTCTGTGGGCACAGCAGACTGAAATGACGATTGACCAATTACCGAATGTGTTTTGGGGATTTTCAGCAGGATAAGATTTGCGGAACGGGTGTTGTAAGCAGCAGGTGCAAATTGCAACAGACTACACAGATAGGGGGGTGACAGACCAAGGAGAGTTTTGTAGATTAACATGTACCAGTGTATTTCACGACGAGTGTGTAAGGATGGCCAGTTTACAGAGGAGTAAGTGAGTTTTGAATGGGGCATTTGTAGCGAAACGTATGGCGGAATGCTAGAGCATGGCAAGCTTCTGCAGAGTAGTTTTGCAGGCAGATCGGAAGATGGTGTCACCGTAGTCTAACATGGGAAGAATTGTCATTTTAACCAGGGTGAGTCTAGCAGAAAGAGTGAAAGAAGAGCGCATTCTGTACAGAAACCCAATTTTTGATTTGACCCTGGCTTGCAACTAATTGATATGATGGAAAAAGGACAAAGTGTTGTCCAGCCAAATACCCAGGTATTTATATTCGGAAACCTGCTCTAGAGTCATTCCACTGAGGGTTCTGCTATGGGGAGGTGAAATGGGCACAGAGCTCTTTTTACCGAACCACATGACCTTGGTCTTAGAGGTGTTCAACATAAGACGTAGGGAGGAGAAGGCCTGTTGGATGCTGTTGAACCTAGACTGAAGTAGCATGAGTACTGCATCTGGGGAGGGGCCAGTGGCGTACAGAATAGTGTCATCAGCATAAAGATGAATCACTGAGTCTCCAACAAAACAGGCTAAATCATTTATATAAACAGAGAATAGTGTTGGACCTAATATGGAGCCCTGGGGCACGCCCTTAGTGCCAGGGAGGGGCTGCGACAGGAGTTGTTCTGAGCTAACACTTTGCACCCTATCAGAGAGGTAGTTAGAGAACCACGCCAGGGAGTGACCAGAGACACTGATGCTGCTAAGCCTGTCGACAAGAATGGAATGATCTACTTTGTCAAAGGCCTTGGCTGAATCAATGAAGATAGCTGCACAGTGTTGTTTACGGTCAAGAGCAGATGAGATATCATTGATGACTTTATGAGTTGCAGTTACACAGCCAAAGCCAGATCGGAAGCCAGACTGAACACCAGACAAAATATTATGAACACTTAGAAATTCTAGCTAGGCTAGGCTACCGCTAACAAAGCAGAGCACAAGGTCCATCGTTTTTAGAGCAGAAAAGATACTTCCAGACCTTTAAAAATGGTAGTACAAGTCCTTGTCAGACAGGAGGATGAGGTGCTAAAAATCCATTAATCTTTGCTGAAGAGTCTCTCTCTGGAAGGCTCAACAGAGTGCGTGTCTGATGAGCACAGTGGCGGCCATTTTGCCATTTTACTCTGTCCCATTTCTTATTTTGCAAGTGCGTGAGTCCTTGACTGCGCATTTTATGAGCCCTTGATGTGGCCTTCTCATGAGTCTGCATCGAACTAAACTTCACTGAAGGGTATTGCCCATAGTTCTTTGCTTTGTCATGACTTTCGACACTGTGGCCAATCAGAGCTGTGTGCAAGAACTACTGCACAATCGAGTGTAGGGATGTTATGTGCACAACGATGGCGAAGAAAATCATCTTCAAGTGTAAAGTGAAAACCAGTTAAATCATGCATTTTCACTTACTCTTACACGTTAAAAATATAAAAGAACTGTAGCCTATATTTATGTATGATGCTCAATAAATATGTCATGCAATTGTTTTCCTGTAAATTCACATTTTATTAGGATATAGCTAAGCATTGGTGCTGTATGGGCTGCAGCCTGATAAAATATGTACTGGGCAGCAGAAATGCTTCTCAGGCTGTAGGTAACATCAGCTAATTATATCAAATAACAAATATGGGACGTACTTATACGGGACCTACTTAAATCGGCACTGGGTTTTCCCAAACAGCTCTGCTGTTCTAGCTAGCTATTATGCAGACGATTAATTGCAGGGCTGTCTTTTGGGGGGTGCGACCGCCCCAGGCCCCGGTGAGAGGGGAAATTAATTTAAATAACAAACTTTTTCTTTTCTTTTAAAATAAAATTATATTTATCTAAAATAGCCTATATATCTTCGTGAAGCACACCCATACACACAGAAATACATTTAGCCTAAATGGTGTTTCGGAAAGTTGACGTTGTGTGGGAAGTAGCTTTTGGCTTACGTCCCTCCGCTGCATAGCTATGAATTTTTCAAATTCGCTTAAAGTTTTTTTTTTTTTTTTTCCGAGTCAGGTGGAAAATTCAGAAAGTAGGCTACAGCTTGGGAGCATAAAAAAACAAACAAGAAAAATAAAAGAGATTAATTCAATGTAAAATTGAAAGGTTCCTTGGATAGATTCGTAAAGACAAACGTGAAGGAGGAGGAGCAGGTCAACGCTGCTGAAGCAAGTGTGCCGTTTTTTTCGACTCCCGCTTTTCTTTTGCTCAATTTCTGTAGTTAATATTTAAAAACGATAATATTGTGGTACGAGCATAGCTATGAACCACAAATTGTAGATTGTCCTATTGATTGCGGTGGAGCATAAAAGAATTGCAAAGAGTCATGATGTTGAACATCTTTTTCATTGTAAAGAGAGGCAAAAGATAGGTAGAGGGTGGGATATCATTCAAGTGTCACAAAGCGAAGTGCAATGTCCGACACTGCGACACAAGAAAATTACTCTACAATGTTAACACATATGTCTTCACAAACATTGTCATAACGTATGCCTACTATAATGGTAATAATGATTATAATCATCCAGAGAAATATGCGTGAAAAAGTCAGTATTCATAAACTTTTAATTATATATCCTACCCTCTGCCTGTTTTTTACCTCTCTTTACAATGAAAAAGCTAGTGTTCAACATTGTGAACTTTTGCAATTATTTTGTGGTCCACCTCAATCAGTAGAACAATCTACAATTCATAGTTTATAGCTATGATCGTACCACAACCCACAGTATTATTTTTATTTTAATTGGAGAAATTAAGTAAAAGTGTGGCGAGTTGTTATTGTTAATTACAATATATGAATTCAAGGACAGAATAATAACATAGTCTACTAATTCTTCAATTGGTTGTATATGGTTGGTTTGTCTGATATAAACAAAACGGGTTTGTCATTCTTGGCTCTCCTATTAACGTCAAGTGGACATCTACATTAGACGGTGGATCTGCCAATCTTGACTGAAACCATAGGGCAACTTCAAAATATTGTTAAACGCAAAACTATGCCTTCTAACTCACCCTAATTCACAATTAAAAAGTGATATAAACAGCATACGGACTATAGAGGTAACGTCTTCTAAACTTTCATTCTGGCTATTCAAGGGATGTCCCACAGATAACACACCCGATGGTACCGACGTTCCACGGACAACTAATGGACCCGATTTTGGTCAGTGGGTTTATAAATAAAAAAATTAAACATAGCGGTGACAGGAAACATGGCTTGCGCACCGCACAGCACACTTTCACCCCTTAGTCCAACCTCGGAAATACGTCACCAAAGTGCGGACTTGAAGGAAGTGCTTAGACCGTAGGGTGAGTATTGGGACAAGGCCCCAATGACCCACATCAAAACACTCGCTTGCTACGGTGTCAGAATGCTGTTAGCTATGATGTCAGAATCGTCACATACAGTATACAGTGGGAACGGAAATTATTCGGGCAGTGACACAATTTTTGTTGTTTTAGCTCTACTCCAGAATATTGCTACACGGTTCACCCGATATGGATGTAAAAACCCTCAAATTAAAGCTGAAAGTCTGCACTTTAACCTCATGGTCACTGTTCCATTTCAAAACCAATGTGCTGGAGTATAGAGCCAAAACAACAAAAATTGTGTCACTGCCTGAATACTTTCCGTCCCCACTGTATAACTTACATAAAACCACAGAACAGTTCTGTGCATAATATGCTAAAAATATGCAGCCTAATGTATTTATATATAAATATAAAAAGTATATGTGTTTTTACATAACAGCAATGTTTTATAGCCACAAGTGTGATAGGTAGCGCTGTGGAAATGTCGACATTGCTATACAGTGGCGAAATTGAATAAGAAAATCTCTTCAGGGTTCATCAGAAAATAGTTGTAGTTTATAACCAGGTAGGATATTTGGTTCCTTAAACTGTTTATATCAGATTTTGTAGAAAAAATCTTAAAAGGCCCCACGAAGCGTGGAGCGAGTTTACGAGATTCAACTCGCAAAGGAAACACGGTAGGAAGGAGCCGGGCGACGATGCCTATCGGCCAGTTTCTTCTGCCTAGCCGAAGCGCGTAGGAGAGATGCACGGACTTTCCTCCAAATGGACTGACACCATGTTCTTCTCCAACTCGGGAAACAGAGGGGGTTGATACCCCAACTGAGCCTCGAATGGCGAGAGCCCCATGGACGCATTACACAGCGTGTTGTAAGCGTATTCTGCCCAAGCGAGGTGGCGACTCCATGAAGTAGGATTGGACATGGCCAAACAACAGAGAGTGCTCTCTAATGTCTGATTAGTGCATTCGGTTTGTCTATCTCCTGGTGAAATCCCGAATACAGACTAATGGACGCTCCCAGCTGAGAGCAAAAAGAACGCCTAAATCATGCGGCAAACTGGGGTCTGCGATCAGACACAACATCCTGGGGTAGGCCATGCACTCTAAAAACATAGTCGACAGTCTCCGGTGCTGATTGCAGTTTAGGCACTGTGATAAAATGCGTCGCCTTGGAAAATCTGTCAATGACTAACAGAATCACTGTGTTGCCATAAGATGCAGGCAAGCTGGTAACAAAAGGCGACGGGGCTCCAAGGATGACTAGGGATGGGTAAGGGGCGCAGAAGCCCCGAGGGTGGGAGCTGTGATCACTTACAGACGCAGACCGAACAAGCCGAAACAAACTCCCGAACGTCCTTCTCCATACCAGGCCACCAAAACCACCTGAACAGAAACTTCTTTGTCCAATGGACACCAAGATGACCTGCTAGCTGGGATGAATGTCCCCACTACAGCACCTGGGACCGTACCCTAGGGGACACAAAGAGGTGGTCCCCCACCCAGACCTGGATCCAGACGCAATGCCTTCTGCACTACAGACTCGATGTCCCACATAACCAGGGTCAAAATCTGAGTGGCAGGCACAATGAGCTCAGGGGCGGGATCCCTGTCAGACCGGTCATGAATCCGGGAGAGCGCATCAGGTTTAACATTTTTTGACCCTGGGCGGTAGGCAGGCAAAGAAAAGCACCCAATGGGCTTGCTGCGAATTGCGTCTTTCGGCTTGTTGGATGTACTCCAGATTTTCGTGATCAGTCCAAACAGTGAAGGGATGCTTGGCCCCCTCGAGCCAATGTCAGCACTCCTCCAGCGCCAATTTCACCGCCAAAAGCTCCCGGTCCCCTACATCATAATTTCTCTCGGCCATTGTCAGGCCTCAAGAAAAATAGGCACACAGATGCACCTTCCGGTCTTGGGGCGAACGCTAGGACAATATAGCCCCTAGCCCCAGGCATCAACCTCTATCACAAAGGGGAGGGAAGGGTTGGGAGTGATGAGGATGGGCTCAGAGCTAAACCTTTTCTTCAACTCCTCGAAAGCTGCCTCAGCCTTCGGATTCCATTGAAACCACGAAGGTGCTGGTTTCCTCATCAGAGCTGTGATAGGTAAGGCCAATGCGCTAAAATTGCAAATAAACCACAGATAAAAATGAGCAAATCCCAGGAAGCGCAGCACCTGCTTCACCGATTGCGGGGTAGGCCAGTTCATGACCGCTGAAACCTTCTCGGAATCCATTTGGACCTTTCCCTCCATTACAATAAACCCCATGAAGAAAACAGAGTCAGAATGGAAGACACACTTCTCTGCCTTGATGTATAATTGCGCTTTCAAGCGCTTCCTGCCTGACATGACCAATGTGTTCAGAGAGATTAGTGGAGAAAATTTAAATGTCATCCAAATAGAAAAAAACAAATTTCTCCAACATCTCCCTGAGCACATCATTCACTAGCACTTGAAAGACAGAGGGGGCGGTAGTGAGCCCGAACGGCATGACGAGCTATTCATAGTGTCCGCTATGAGTGTTAAAAGCAGCCTTCCACTCATCACACTCACGCATATGCACCAAATTATAAGCGTTACGAAGGGGTTGGAATGCGGAATTCATGAGTGGCAGCGGGTAACGGTTCTTTACCGTGATGTCATTCAATCCTCGATAATCTACGTATGGCCTCAAACCCCCGTCTTCTTTTTCACAAAAAAGAAACCAGCACTAGCCGGTGAGGTAGAGGGTCTAATGAAGCCACTGGCCAGAGCCTCCTCAATGTATTCCCTCATAGCGGCACTTACAGGAGCCGATAAGGAATACAGAGGGGAGGTACTATGGGGGTACTAGGAGGTACTATGCCAGGATATAAATTAATGGCACAGTCATAGGGTCGATGAGGTGGTAAGGTAGTGGCTCGCTGTTTGCTAAATACCTCAGCAAGATCTGCATACTCAGCAGGTATGTTAGCTGGCAGGAGGAAATTGAGCACCCCCATCACTCTGGTACTATCCACACTAGAGGGTGAATGAGGCGTGGACTCCCACACAATCTGAATCAGAAAGCTCGTCCAGGGAGAAATCATCCCAAGGAGTGTTCCCATCAGCCAGCGTGTCCCAGGCTAAACTCTCCTCTCCATCCTCTGAGAGAGGAGAAGACCTATCCTGATCAGCCGGGAAATCCACTTCCTCATCGTCACTGACCGAACTAAGCTCAGAATTGTACTCACGCCCACCAGAAGCGGACGATGATGTCTGCTGACAGTGAGATGTGCATTGGGGAACCTATTGAAGGATGGTAATTTTGTTTTGACTGTGTCGGACTAGCCAGGAATGCCCAAAGATGAGGGGATAGGCCGGGGAGTCGACCAGGAAGAACCAAATTTGTTCCGAATGGCCCCCGTAAGAGGCACGCATATTGATGGTATTGGTGCCCAACGGGCGACCGTTGAGAGCCGTAACAAAATGGGGCAGAGCGAGGCGGTGAACAGGCATTTTCAGCTCCCTAGCCCACTTGGCATCCACAAAACACTCAACCGCTCCGGAATCGATAAACGCGTCAACTTTGACCGAGCGTTGACTCCAGAGCAATTGAACTGACATCAAGGTACGAGGGAATGTTCTATTATGTCTCGCTAGTGTCATTCGTTCCTCTCGCCTCTCTGTCTTGCTCCCTGACACGGTTATCGATTCGGATAGCTGTCGTCACCAGGACATCAAACGTAGCAGGTGGTTTGAGGACTGCCAGGGCATCTTTGATGGTGTCCGAAAGAGCGTTACTAAACAAAGTTATAAGTGGACCCTCTGCCCAACCTGTCTCTCCTGCCAATGCTCTGAATGCGATAGAAAACCCTGCTACCATGTCATTACCCTGGAGGAGGCGGGTTAGCCTCATTTCTGCTTCCTGACTCGAAATGTTGTGGTCAAACACCAATGCCATTTCTTTCATCAGGCTTTCTGCGCTGTTCATGACAGGAGTGTTAGACCGTATCAGAGGATCCACGCAGGCGAGAGTGGTCCCGGTGAGCAGCGATAAGATGAGCGCCGCACGTGACTCTTGTTAGGAGAAACGTGACGGTTGCTCTTTAAAAACAATTAAACACCGAGAGAGAAACCCTCGACACTTCCCTGATTCTCCGTCATAGCGAAGGGGGAGCTGGAGTTTGGGTTAACTAATAAGTGAGAGGAGTGGGCAGTGAAGGAGGACTCTCAGGGACAGGTGTTTGGGTGACTGTGGATGCTGCTGCGCCAGCCAGTACGTGAAAAATATCCGCTAACTCGCGCAGACAGTCCTCCTGGCCGCACAGCTGATCAATCGATTGTCACTATTGACTCTGCTGCGCTTGGAGGGCCTGAAGACCCTCCTCATGAGCAGCTAAGGCCGCGTGCTGAATGGCCAGAACTTGTTCAACCCCCGACAGGGTCGCTGGTACCTCCATGTGGCTTTTGTGTACTGTGAGTGAGGGGGTCAGAGAATCAGGCACGACCATAAGGGATCTAAAAGTTACCCACAAATGTGGAGTAACCACAAGTCAGGGGAGGACTATAGACAGCACAGACAGAGAACAGGAAAATAAAAGGGAAAAAACTCCCGGCGTTTCTGCCAACAGAAAACTACCCAGAAAAGACTAAGACTAAACTAGAAAATACAAGTCAGTACAGACAGCTAAGAAGAAGAAAAACCCTCCAGCTTAATACAAAATAAATTGAGCAAATCTAAAGGAGGAACAGAAATAAACTTGTATAAGATGAGTCAGTTCAGACAGCTAAGGAAAAAACGAGTACCCGCTGGAACCCATGACAGGTTCATCCGATATGGATGAAAATACCCTCAAATTAAAGATGACAGTGTTCACTTCAACCTCATTGTCATTGTATCCTTTCAAACTCTACAGAACCAAAATAACAAAAAATGCGTCATTGTCCAATGAATTATGGTGCTCACTGTATATTACATTAGCCCTGGTTCATTGTGATAAGTTACCTATGTCAAGAAATTTTCAAGTGTTTGGAAGTTGGTTTTCATATAAATTTTTCACCATATAACAAATTAATGGAAACCAATGGAGCTTGAGGTAAACACAATACATTGCTGTATGATCGCATATAAACACGGAGTCTACACGGACACAACCAGGGTTCATGTAATATATGTGTGCTCTTTAGTAAATGGTCTAAAAGTAAAAGTAAAACTGGTATGGTGCTTTAAACAAAAAACTTAAATTTTGTTACTTAATGTTAGTAATGTTATCTTATTGTGGTTCAACAGTCTATATACATTCACCGGCCAAAATAATAGGAACACGGTTTTCCATAAAACATAAAAGAGCTGTCACATTTGTCATGTTTGTTAAAACCCCCTTTGTGTAGAAGGTGACGCCGGCTGGACCATTTTGCTCAACTGAGACATTTGTTGCTACTGCAGCCAAACTATTAGTGGAAATCACAAACTCTGTGTTTTATATTTATTGGTAGACGGTTCGTGACGATTTCTGCTGAATACAGAGTTTCTAAGTGTCACTATTTCCCCGTAGCAAGTCCATTTAACAAGCAACCCCCACCTAGTCTATACCTACCCATGCGTGACATAGTGGACAATAGCGTCTATGTTTGAGTTCATAAATATATTTATTCATCATATAAAATTTGAATAACGTCATAGCAACGAGATAAACCCAACAATAGCCTGATAGCCAGAAAAGCCATGAAAAGCCCTGCTCACTCAAATGCAAAATAAACTGTGAAAGTATTGTCTCTACCATGTATTCTACTAGCAATATATACTAGCAATATATGCTACTAAATATGAAATAAATATACAATCCTACCATTCGTCTTACACATCGAAATGTTCCTTTAAAAACTCAGTGGTCATTTATTGTCTGGTACAATCGGTTTGAGAAATGCCCTGCCCCATGCCCTGTAAGCCTGTCTCATTCATTACAGTTCATTCTGGTTTAACCCTTTCCAGCCGAAGCGAATATTGGGTCAACATTCTATTCCATTTTATTTCTTAATGTGCGTTGCAAAAATGTTTGTAGTGTGATCATATTACATCAGATACCTAAACTTGATATACCATTGTAAACAGGATAACTGGGGCTTTCAAATGATATAAGAAATAATAGGATTACTTGATGGCGATATCATCAATTATGGAAATACATTTACCAACTAAATTTATAAAACATTCTAAATGGCTATTTTCTAATGAGAAACCTACTATTTTACCCATTTCATGTTCAAGATAGGGGGAAACTTACAGTGTATGATATCTTCACCATTGTGTGAGTCATATAGAATAGGAATCAGAATAGATTTATCTTCTACTGCTCAAAAGTTATAACCACTTCAGTGATGGGTAAGAAAAGGCTAAAATAAACGCTTTAGAATGTTAGGTTCATTGAAAATATGACATGTGTATGCAAAACTGTTTGTGGTGTGATCATATTATGTTACACCCCTAAAGATAATATACCATTTTAAACAGGATAACTGGAGCTTTCCATTATATACAATAATATGCTTACTTTAACACAATATCATCAATTATTAAAACAAATCACAAAATAAATAATAATAAAAAAACTTTCTAAATGGCTATTCTCCATGAGAAACCTAGGTTTTTAAACATTTCATGTTCAAGATCGAGGGAGACAAACTGTGTGGTATCTTCACTGTTTTGTAAGTGATATAGAGTAGAAATCAGAATTTATCATTTACTGCTCAAAAGTTATAACATCTTAGTGATGTACGGGAAAAGGCAAAAAAAATATTTTTAGTAGAATGTTAGCTTCATTGACATTTCACATTACCACTTATCCATACTCCTAATGGGTCACTGTTGAGAATCTGTTGATATAATGCTAAATTGAAAGACACATACACTGAAATATACAATTTATGTGTTCAATGAAACACACACTTTATTTATAAAGTAACATAGTGAATGGATGAACTAAGTAAATGGATAACATTGTAAAACAAATAAAAACAAGATACAACCCATGGCAAATATCAGTTTAGATACCCGTAAAATTAATGCATTGGATTTATTTACAGTAAAATCATTAATGTATTAGTACAGATACAGCAGACAAATCTATGGTCAAGCATAAATACCTTCAATATATTCAAAAATCAAGAAGATAACAGTAAGTGCATGCATGCCCTGATGGTCCTCCGTGTCGTGTTCTGCAATGACCCTCAGCAGCTTCCTTCTCTTCAGGGACTGTATCAGATGGCTAAATGTCCATCATTTGCTGCAATACATAAATATGTAATCATTTACCATTTTATTAATCCATAACATATCATATAAAACCATTTCTGAGTAATTAAAGGGCTTGCAATAACATCATCTTACAGCAAACGCTTTATGCTTATGTCAGGAATAGATAAAATAGCTATTCTGGACACAAGCATAATGTCCATCCATCGCTGTAATAGATACATATATTATCAGTTGCCATTTCATTAATCCATAACATATAAAACCATTTCTGAGTCATTAAAGGGGTGTATAATGAGAATGACATTTTACAGAAAACACTTTATGCTCCAGAATAACGTTAGATAAAAAGCACAACAATAACACAATGTTAGACTACTTAACGCAATGTTAGACTACTTAGCATAATGTCCATTCATATAAGATATTGTTTTGAATGAACAGACCTAAATCATCAGTGACATTGGCAACTGAATGATGTCTTTTTGTCATATTTGTCTAAACAGGCTAATCTTGCTCAAGTCAAAAACGTGAGTCAGAAAATAAAACGGAAAGCTGACGTTACGTTAGGAAATGTTTGCTGTTTAGCTCTCTACTCCATTCATTTTCGACAGGACTGATCAACAACAACCTTCAAATTTATACATAATGTAACCATTCTATTTACTTACAGGCTGTAGACCTAGAGAGCTGTATTGTAATGACATCCGAAGCGCATTTTCAGAACTCAAATGTCCGTCTATTGCAGTGCGCGCGTTTTCCATCGAATGACAATTCATGCACTAGGTGTAAATGACAATTCGCGCATTAGGCTTGATATAGGTGTTATCAGCAAATGGAAATCCATTTTTAATGGATAGCCATTGTCTCGTAACAGAAGATTGTCCCCCCAGAAGATTACAGAAATTATTGGCAAATATAGACATATATTGACCCAGGATAATTGCGAATAGTCTATGGCCTACATGTAACCTTACACGTACCATTGCACATCGCCTGGATGTTGACGGAGTGGGCAGAAAGCAATTTAATTCGGCACTCCCCTTCGCTGAGGGACAGGTAGCTATATGGTCTTTGACCTATGGACCCTTCTATTATTATGTATTTTTTTATATAGCCTACACAATAATAATATTTCACATTGTAATCTTGAAATCTTTAGTCATGCTTGTGCGCACCCCTGTGTGTAACAGACAGGAGGGTGTATGCGCATTGTGCACACACCTATGTAGTTCATGTCTATTGGGAATCAAACCGCATTTATGTGACCCTGGACTGCATTTCCAAAAGACTACATATACCGGCATGTGACAATCATGTGATCCCGGGCAGTCATGTGATCCTTGACCAATCAGGACTGAGTCCCCGGTTCTATAAAACTTTGAGCAAACAGTTCACTTCCCTCTTGCCATTTTCACTTGTCGGAAGAATCGTCTCCTATCCATCTTCCCGGCTGGGAAGGGACATGTGGGGAAAACTGCTCCCTCCCTCGGGTAATGCAGCCACAACGACCTCTCTCTCACCCAGCTCTCAGTTTGCGTGTTCGCGAAAGCTACCGTCATACGGCGTAGCCTTAAAGCGACAGCCAGAGAAACGTGGGTAGCCTACGTTACCACGAACCGGAAACCGCAAAGGAACCCAAGGAAACCACTTGTTGAACTGACAGAAGGACTCCAACGGCAAGTTTCCAGCAACGACTCACCAAAGGACCTGGAAGCAAGCAAGCTGCTCTACCCGCAAGGACGGAGAAAAAGGGGCAATCCAATCCAGACAGAATTTTCCGGACATCATCAAAGCCATGGACTCGCCTGTAGCAACTTCAGTACAGTAAGACTGACATGAACATCTAGGAAATAGTTAGGAAAACTTTTGTGTAATGTTTATTGTCAATGTAATTACATATTTGATTGTATCCATTGTGTGTTTAGAGTAACGTTAACTTAAAACTCAACACATGGCTTGCAGGCTATCAACAGCCAATTAGCCTCGCATAAGCTAGTTACAGAGCCTACTCCGCCTCCCTTTTAAATCGCGATCGGTGCATGCAATCTTTCTACTAACACCTAACCCATTAGAAACGGATGGCCTGGGATTTAGCTAGACGTAGCTAAATTTCTATAGCCTCAATACACGCCAGGTTTCAGGCCACGTTAGCTTCATGCTAAAGCTAGATTTGTATTACCCCGTCGAGGTACGGTCTTGTGATGTCTGAACACCACGTGTCTGGCGCTCATACAGAAATAGAACTGTGAATTCTATATGCCTCATTCTTTGTCTACACTTCATTTCACTTTCCATATCATTCACTGTTTTTAGGATGTTAGTTTAAATGTGTTTGTTGTTTAATCAATGGTATTTTATCAAACCTGGTCGTCGGTCTGATTGTTGTTTGGATAAACATTTTAGCCTATCCTCCAAAAGAATGTACGCCTTCAGATTAAGTTATTGATTGTTATTTTAATAGTTAACATTGAAATTCGTAATCATGATTTAATAATTAATTTTATGAGACTGATTAATTATACTTTTGCACCTAGTGTGAAGCAATATATAAATGTATATATATTCTGCATTCATTGGTGCTTCCATGTGATGACTTAAGACCAAGCCCGGATCTACCATATGGGCAATCTGGGCACGTGCCCAGGGGCCCTTGGGCAGAAAAGGGCCCTTCACGATCCAAGTTTTTTTTTTTTTTTTTTTTTCCCGAGCTACACAAGGCTTAAACGTGACTTGCACCTTGTGCTTGATTAGTACCCAATCAGGAGATAAAAATAGTTGTTTACAAAAATTCAGTCTCCCGATTGCCTGTTTTATTGGTCAGTTTGTTGACTGGTCAGGTAGTGATTGGCAGCAGGCTGCAATGCACTGTGTTGATTGGCGAGTGGTAAAGGTAGGTGGGCATAGAGCAGGTGGTACGTCGTGCTGGTTCAAGATCAGTTAAAGTGCACACGGAAGATGGATAGTGGTAACGACGGAAACCAAAAGCCCAGCGGGGCTGCAAAGAGAAAGAAAAGACGTGAAAAGGAGGAGAAAGAAGCGGCTGCATTAAAAAATGTCCCGCTAATAAGTAGCTTTTTCAAAAAAGCGAGAAATGAAGAGGAGGAGGATGTCAAGCTAGACAATGTTAGCTCGCCCTGCTCTAGCAGCGATGCTCAGCCAAAGCTAACGGCAGCAGAAAAAGAGAGAGATGACGCCAGTCAGCAAACTGAACAGATACCATCATCTCAGAGGACCCTGCACAATGGGGATCAATTACAGAAAGTGTCCGGGAGGAAATTATTCTCAAAGGAGTTTCAGCCTTTCATAATCGGGCGGCTAAATATCCAGCATCACGGAGGGGGAACGAGGCTGGCGGCAAGACCCGCTCTCTCACTAACGAAGCGTTGACCCGACATCTTCAAAATGGTGAAACTATGTCCCGAGAATGGATTATTTATTCACCGTCCACTGGAGAAATTTATTGCTTCGCCTGCAAAGTTTTATCAACTCACTGCACCGCATTTGTCACTGGATTCAGTGACTGGAAACATCCGCAGAGAATAACGGAGCACGAAATGAGTGGTGAGCACATAAAATGCATGCTGTCACTTATACATCGCACTAAACATCTGGGCACTGTGGATGCTTCTCTTGGGAGACAAATTGAAGCTGAAAGTCAGTACTGGAAGGATGTATTGAGGCGTGTTGTTGCCGTCATAAAATTTCTGAGTGAAAGGGGACTTCCATTCCGGGGAGATGATGAACTTTTGGGATCCCCACACAATGGTAATTACTTGGGAATCATCGAGCTGCTAGCACAGTTTGATCCATTTTTAATGGAACATTTGCAGAAGTATGGTCTGAAGGGTCGTGGCAAGGTTTCATATTTGTCATCAACTATCTGCGAGGAATTTATTGGCCTGATGGGTGACAAGATAAAGCAAACCATAGCTACAGAACTACAGCAAGCAAAATATTTTTCTGTTGTAGTGGACTCTACACCTGACATGTCTCACGTGGACCAGCTAACTTTTGTGTTCCGATTTGTGAGTGATAAAGGGAAAGTAGTAGAGCAATTTATTGCATTTGAACCCATTCACAGTCACACTGGGTCAAGTCTGGCTGACTGTGTGATCAAGATGGTCAGCGACTTGGGCCTGGATCTCTCCAACTGCCGTGGCCAAGCTTATGACAACGCATCAAACATGTCAGGTAAATATAATGGGTTGCAAGCTCATCTCAAGAAACACAACCCACTAATTCATTACATTCCATGCGCAGCGCATTCTTTGAATTTGGTTGGTGTGAACTGTGTTGAAAATAGCTGCCGGGAAGCAAGCCAGTTTTTTGACTTACTTCAAGCACTATATGCGTTTTGCTCTGCTTCGACCCACCGATGGAATAAAGTGTTTACTGCCAACATCACATTGACGCTAAAATCGCTCTCCTCTACAAGATGGAGCTGCAGAGGAGACTCCACAAGAGCTCTTTGTGAAAATTATGCAGAAATAAGAGGAGCCTTACAGATGTTAGCATCTGACAACGAAGAGCGGCAGGACACAAGGCGCGAGGCTGCTGCGCTGTGTAACAAGCTCGGGAAACTGGAGACTGCACTCATGACCATATTTTGGGACACTGTGCTGCAGCGTTTCAAGCTTACGAGCAACGGTTTGCAAAAGAGGGATATGGACCTAATGACCGCTGTGCACCTTTTGGAATCGCTGCACACTTATGTTGCATCACTAAGAGAGCAATTTGCTGACTTTGAGACATCTGCTCGGGCTGTCACAGGTGTGACACAGACCTACCAGGACGAGACCCACCGCCGGAGTAAAAGAAGGGCCTTTGATGATGAGACAGTGGACAATGAAGTTGTTCTCAATGGGAGTAAAAAGTTTAAAGTTGAGACATTCAATGTCATCATTGACAGTTTGCTTTCAGGACTGGACAAACGCCTGGACGCATACAGAGACATTAACAGTCGCTTTGGTGTCCTTTTTGACATGGACTGCGATGACAGTGACCTACGCAAACGGGCCAACGCTCTCTCCTCTTCATATCCCACTGACATGGATACTGCTTTAGCTGATGAGCTGATCCAGTTTAGGGCCTTTGTCAGCACTGAACAAGATAAGACACCTGCAAATCTATTGCAGGTTGTTCTCAGGAATGGACTGCAGACAACATTCCCCAACGTTTTTGTCGCACTCAGACTTTTCCTCACACTGCCTGTGTCCAACTGTGAGGGAGAGAGGACATTTTCACGACTGAAACGAATAAAAAATGAACTCAGGACAACCATGAGTCAGAAGAGGCTCTCTTCACTGTCTTTGATGGCTATTGAGTCTGAGCTGGTGATGGAGCTGGACTTTGAGGACTTGATCTGCAACTTCGCAAAGAAAAAGACACGAAAAAAGAACTTCTGAAGGTAAGAGCTATTATGCTGTCTGTGAAATGAGTAGTATAATCTGATGTGATTGTGTGACCTGATAATTGTGTGTGTGTGTGTGTGTGTGTGTGTGTGTGTGTGTGTGTGTGTGTGTGTGTGTGTGTGTGTGTGTGTGTGTGTGTGTGTGACCGGTCTTTTGCAACCTGCACTCAGCTGTGTTGTGTGATGGCAATGTTGTATACAGAATTACTGGTGTGCTTAGGTTGTTTTCAATGAACACTATATTTGCCTACCATTGTGTTGAGCCATATACTGGTCAGGCATACTTGCTCCCTGCTCAGTTGGATTAGTTATACATCTTTTGACCAATAGATGTGTGATTTGACATGTCAGCTTGGCTGGGAATTCAAATAATTAAGGTGGGCTTTAATGACCAGGGTGTGTAGCATTTTGCGTGTGTCTGTGTGGAGTAAGTCTGTCTGGTGGGGCAGCGACTCTATCTTGCTGGATGTCAATGCGATTGATAACTTAGTTATCACCTACTTTGGAGGGTGTGGGTGTTTGGGAGGGGAGGGGGCCCATGAGCTTCAGTGCCCAGGGGCCCCTGGGGGTACTGATCCGGCCCTGCTTAAGACGTTTTAACTGTCTGTCTTCACTGCCAAATTATTAATGTACCTAATGACACTACACCTATGTAGCCGCACTTATATGCGCCATTAAAATAACATGTAAACAACAAATGACTTTAGACCAGGTTTGTGGTGGTTTTACCGCTAGCGCTTTCTGCTGGCTCAAGATAGCAATACGCCAAAAATAATCCTGGCCACTCCTCATCTTAAGACCAACACGCCCAGTTCACTTGTAATGGGCGCAAGAATACATGGTATTTAAATGACGTGAACGCAAGGTGTTATAATGAACCATGCGCCGGGTGTAAGGTAGCAAAGACACTTGCGTTTGGGTTAGCGCCGCTTAGCGGCGGGTGTAAGATAGGGCCCAATGTCTTAAGTAAAAGTCAAATTGGATTCTTACCAAATCACTGCAGAGCTGATCATATTTACACCCTACACACCCTAACAGAAAAATGTTACCCAAAATAAAACAAAAGTTTTTGCGTGCTTCATAGATTTCCAAAATGCATTTGATTCAATTTGGCATATTGGCTTATTCTATAAACTTATTGAAAGTGGTGTAGGGGGTAAAACAAATTATATTAAATCTATGTACACAGGCAATAAATGCGGCATAAAAACTGGCAACAAAAGAACAGATCTCTTCATACAGGGGCGTGGAGTGAGACAGGGCTGCAACCTGAGCCCAACACTATTCAACATTTATATCAACAAATTGGCTACTTTGTTGGAGCAATCCTCAGTCCCTGGTCTCGTGCTACAGGATAAAGAAGTCAAACAACTACTATACGCAGATGACTTGGTTCTGCTGTTGTCCACAGCACAGGGGTTACAGCAGGACCTGGACCTGCTTCAGAAATAATGTCAGACCTGGGCCCTGAAGGTAAATATGAAAAAGTCAAAGGTAATGATTTTCCAAAAACGATCCAGATCTCAGGGAAACATACATAATTTCAGAATAGGGATAAACAATATAGAACAATGCACACATTATAACTATTTAGGCCTTAAAATAAGTTCTACTGGATGTTTCAACCTGGAAATAAGTGAACTGAAAGAGAAAGCACGCAGTGCATTCTATGCCATAAAGAAAAGGATCAGCATTGAAATCCCAATTAGAATTTGGCTAAGATTATTTGAATCTGTAATTGAACCAACTTCCCTATATGGCAGCAAAGTGAGGGGTCTGCTTTCAAAGCAAGATTTTGCTGAATGGGACAAACAGCCAACTGAAACTCTGCATGCAGAGTTTTGTAAGAACATCTTACAAGTACAACGGAAAACTACAAACAATGCATGCAGGGCAGAATTAGGCAAATACCCACTACTAATCAAAATTCAAAAAACGGCATTACAATTTTGGAAAAATCTAAAAAACAGCGACCCCCACTCAAACCATTACAAAGCCCTGCAATGCCAAGAGCTGAGCCCAGAGAAGAGTCCCTTCACTCCTGAGGCTTAGTTCACTAACCCCCACTAACACCACCCAGCCTCAGGACAGCTACATACCAACAATGCCAATCAGAATAAACCAAATTATAAAGCAACAAAAACTACATTACAACTTATTGGGAAACTCAAACAAAACAATCTAAACAAATTAGAATGCTATCTGGCCCTAAAACGAGAATACACTGTCAGACTATATCTGACCACAGTGAAAAATCATAAACTCAGGAAAACATTGACAAAGTAAAGACTCACTGAGCACAGCCTAGCAATAGAGACCGGCCGCCACCCGAGAAGAGAGGCTGTGCTCCCAGTTTCTGAGGCCGCTGGGCACATGTCTTTTCCACTATGACATCACTGTTAGACACCTGAGCTGACATAAACTGAACTCCAAAGAGACCACAGAACTATATACTAACTAGAAAGGCAGAAGCCTTCTCAAAACGGCACCGTTTCCACGACCCAAAGTTTTTTCTCTGATTGGCCAATGTGAACTGTCACGTGAAGGTGGTCATTTTCTCCCTTTTCACAGAGTAATGGCTGCTGTTGTAACTCTAGTTAGCGACCATAGACATGTATAGCGACGACTGCAAAGTTATGCTCCCGAATAAATAAGCAAAATGAAATATCAACGTTATAGACTACTGCACTTTAAGACCGCATAAACAGGGCACTAGTGTCCGCTATGCGTTAAGATAAAAAAAAATAATAATAATATAATGTATGTTATATAGCCTATGTCTATGTTCATAGACATCCTATATATAGCTACGCTGTATGTGTAGCCTACGTTATGTGGTGAGTGAATAAATTTTTTCCTGGTTACATTGGTTCAGTTCAACAAGTTACTCCTACGACGAGGGTGATGCAGGAAAATAAACAGACCTAACAGCAAAGCATATTTGTGGTTAATGCTAATTTAGCTCAAGCAGGACGACGAAGAAGACAAGCAAGCTAACCTAACGTTGTCAAAAAAATTCTTCTTACCGTGAAAATATTTTAAAAAATTTCCCCAGGGTTTCCCCACTGTTATGGTTTTGAAAGCTCCGCGCTATGATTCAGGTTTGGCAAAACTGGTATGCAGTAACAACAATGCTATCACATATTTTATAACTCTAGAGATGTATACCTTGCCAAAAATCACTATGAGCATTATTCCCCTCAGATGGTACCGACCAACCCTACTGGCTCATGGACTACTAGGAGTACGAATTATATATTATAATTTTTGACGTAAAAAATTATACCTAGCTAACACATAAAAGAGAAAACCTCTGTATCTCTCTGTATGTCTGGTGCACAGCAGCCGGCACGCAATGTGCGCGCACGCACGCATTAATTAGGTATAGGGCCGACTAAATGGCCAATTAGTGATTGTGTGCTCCAACGGGTATCAGAACTAGTCCATCTGATTATCAACTCATCACCCATGGTAAGGATAAGCCACAAATCAGCTGTGGAGACTGCCACCTACAAGTTCATAACAGTGTCATCTTCAGAGATATATGTAGGAAACCTCATCTATAAACAGAGGGATATTGAGGCTACAACATTATATGATCCTGACCATGTATGACTATTCAGGAGGTTTGGGGGAAGGGCTAAAGCGCTTCAAAAACAGCATGTTATCTAACCCTAACCCGCATATGACAACAATCCAGATGTATTTGGTAGGTAAAATAATGTCTACACTAGCGCAAATCCAAACGTATGACTGTGATTAGGAAAAACATCAATACCTTGAAGGATGTTTCCCACCAAATAAGCAAAAAATCAAAAGACTTGATTTTATCCAGGCTGGAGTCTCAAAGGGTCTCAGAAACTACACCTCAAAGAGGCTGTAGCCAGACAGGGGTGAAAATGAAAGTTTGTCGTAGGACAAAACTAAAGACATTTTTGGAAAGGCCTTGACCTGGAGAGTAACATATGTCAATTATTTTGCCCTGACACTCCAGGGGACTCAGTAGCGCCCCCTAGAAGGGCAAAACTGGCCAAACTTCAAATGCTTCTAATTCTGGAACCAATAGACATATCGGGTAGATATTTAACAGGATGATTAACAAACTAGTCTTTCATAAATAATGTCAGAGCCAGCCTTCAAGCTCTAACAGAAGGGCCTGAATAAAACGTTTGATGCTTAATCATTTGATTCTTTGATGATTCAATTAGATGATCAATTGGGATTTTAACTGATGCTATATTGAACATAAATTTTAAGCCCCAGGTCAATAGGATTAGTATTTTTTTAGTTATTAGTACAAAGTATTTAGCACTGAAACAGCCCTAGTCAAAGTATTCAATGACCTACTCCTTGCTTCTGATAGTGGCTATATCTCTACTCATGCTTCTGGATTTAAGTGCAGCATTTGACACAGTTGATCACCTCATCCTTCTGGATAGGCTTGAAAATATTGTTGGCCTCCGTGGACTGGCTCTTTCCTGGTTTAGATCATACTTATCAGACCGATATCAATTTGTGCATCTTAACAATGACTCCTCCTATAAGTCTAGGGTTAGATATGGAGTACCACAAGGATCTGTCCTTGGGCCTTTGCTCTTCTCTCTATACATGCTTCCCCTGGGACGAATCATTCGTAAACATGGCATTAACTTCCACTGGTATGCAGATGACACCCAGCTGTATCTATCAGTCAAGCCTGATGAAGTTGTCCTGCTGTCAAAGATAGAAGCCTGTCTTATAGATATAAAGGAATGGATGACCCATAACTTTCTCTTGCTAAACTCTGATAAGACAGAGGTAATGGTAGTGGGGCCCAAGTCCCTGAGATGCAAACTATCTGGCTATATGCCTAACATTGATGGAATTTCAATCACCTCAAGTGCTGTCATTAAAGATCTTGGTGTTACGTTTGATCCAGATCTAGTATTTGATACACACATTAAAGACATCTCTAGGGTTGCTTTCTATCACTTGAGGAATATCTCAAAAATCCGAAAAATACTGTCCCTACATGATGCTGAACAGCTAGTCCATGCTTTTGTTACTTCTAGATTAGATTATTGTAATGCACTTTTGTCTGGATGTACACATTCCTCTCTGAAAGGGCTTCAGCTAATTCAAAATACAGCAGCTCGTATTCTCACGAGAACTAGAAGATTTGAACACATCAGCCCAGTGTAAGCTTCACTTCACTGGTTGCCAGTCAAATTTCGAATAGACTATAAGATTCTATTACTTACCTTTAAAGCCTTACATGGGCTTGCCCCATTATATTTAAGGGATTTACTTTTCCCTTATAATCCCTCACGAACGCTCCGTTCGCAGGGCGCAGGCCTCCTTGTTATTCCTAAAATAGCTAAAATTACCATAGGTGGTAGAGCCTTTTCCTATCGTGCTCCTCTCCTATGGAACAAATTGCCTGCTCATGTTCGGGGTGCAGACACTGTCAGTCTATTTAAAGCTAGGCTTAAAACTCGTCTTTTTAGTCTGTCCTATAGTTGAGGGGCAGGAGTGGGTGGCTGGCATTAGCTATAGAGTCTCTGGTGGACTGAGCGGTCAGTGCCACTGGATCATTATTGGTAGTGTTGTGTTAAGCTCGACCGGTCATGGTCTAGTGGTGACTGTCTCAAGCCTGCCCTCATGGCTGTATTGGCCCCTGCCTCTGTTTAGCCCTTAGCTATGCTGCCATAGCCTTATTCTGCCGGGGTTTCCTTATCGCAGCAGGCACCTCTGTCTCTCCTGCTGTGCTTGTTCTGCTACCATCTCAACCCCCTAACAATGTTTTTTTTTCTTTTTTCCTCTTCCCTGCTCTGGGCACCTGCCCGGAGCTCTAGCCCAAGTTTCCCGAGTTTCCCGCGTCCTTCCCCCGCCCCCCTCCTGGCCCGGAGCTCCAGCCCAAGACCAGCTAGGCGCCCCCCACCTGCCACTGCTGATCTCTACATGATGGAGTCATCAGAATAGAATACCTCCCTATGACATAATCAACCCATAGGCCAGTGGAGGTTTGGGCATCCCCCCAATAGCCGGGTTCCTCTCAAGATTTCTTCCCATCGGGGAGTTTTTTCTCGCCACAGTATGAGGGTTTTCTCTCCTATTAGAGTTTTTTACCTCTGCTATCTGGGGGCTTAGAGCTGGCTTAGAGCTGGCATTTCCCCTTTCCTCCCCTTTCTGTTCTGTAAAGCGTCTTTGTGACAGTCATCTGTGAAAAGCGCTATATAAATAAAATTGAATTGAATTGAATAGTTTAGAACTACAATTCCAAAACCAGAGAGCTCTACGTAATGAATGGCCTGTGAAAAGATGGCGCCGTCTGTAGTCCGTTTAGGGTTATGGTTCGGATGGGTCGCCCCATGTAGGGGACAGTATTAAAATGAATTGAGATTGTGAGATTTTGACCATATCCGACATAAACTGTTTGCTTTTTTGTGACTGAATAAACTTTTCCACATGTTTTTTGTGTCCCTATTAACATATTTAGCGGTTATCGCCATCAACCATAGTAGCCTAGCTACTCAAACGTCACTCGTCTGGTAAAGAAAATTCGCTAGCCGGCTAGCTAGCTAACAACCGAAAAGTAGCATAGTAGCCAAGCCCCCAGGAACAGCTCTAAATTTCGTTCTGTGTAGCACGATAAAAGGACAATCGTGCTCAGGGTGACGATTCAATAGATTAATTGTCGTGACTATGAGCACGAAAAAGCGTGAGACCGGGTTGATTTTTCACCTGTTAACATAACAAAGTGTATCTTAACCTAAAGGCTAAGACCATTGCGCTATTGTGTGAATCAATCCTGCATGAACACAATTCTGATCATGCTATTCTCCTGTCCTCTAATGGTTCTAACCATCTTATTTCTATGTTCTATTCCTTTCTCTGTCTGTCTTTCAGTTATGTCAAGAACAATTGCTACCACTCATCCACCTATACCTGTATACCCAGCTGTTGGTACTGTGTCAGTTTTGGGGGCTGCTGCTCAAAGTCGAAATTTCTGAATTCACTGGGGTTCTGTTCAAGTCTTTGCTATGTGTGCGCAGGCACCTTGTAACATCTGCCTTTATTTCTGTTTCTGAGGAGGAGAAAATGCTGTGAGTGAGCTGCCAATCCATGGCCTTCCTTGCGTATTTCTCCCCACGCTGGATGTAGCTGTCTAATATGTACATTTTGGGGAAACATTAATAAAAAGTTTCAATGAATTATAAAACCTTTTTATTGAAGGGTTCATTGTTTGCATAAGTCATACAGTAGGTATAAGGTGAAATTGCAATTTTTTTTCATTTGTAAAGACTAAATAATCAAGTACACCATTCAAAATTATGAATCATGAATAAGGGAAACATTTTATTCTTCGATATGCTGCGTTTCATTCACAGCAAGTTTAATCACCGTCTCCAACGTTGTCCTGGATGATAAGGGGAAAAAAACGTTGAGACGTTAGGAGTTTGTTATAGGACACAGCAAAGTTCAGCAGCCTGTCTCAGTTTAAAGCCTATCACCACATCAAGGTGCAGGCTGAACGTGAGAACACAGTAAGACGCACATTCACAAGACAAACCCTGACAAGACACATTAAATTGACAAGGTCACATTAATGAAAAATGTACAAGTTTATGTTGGATCTAAGTGGTAGCCTACTAGCAAAACTCATCCACGGGTGTCTGTAAGCAAAGACCCTTACTCTTTATGCGCTGTTAAAAGTGCATTATCTGATTTTGATGCGCAACTCAATCCGGTTTATTTTCTTTTGAGCGATGAGAGGATGCACACGTGTAAATCGACATACAAAAGCAACATGATAGTAAACGCAGCCACAATAACCTAATGTAATGTTATGTAAAGCTACAATGTCCTATAGCCTAGCTGGGCTATAGACAACGGGGAGCACTCGCTGTTCTTCACATATCGCATAGCCTACTGTGTCACGCGGTTAGACAAAATAGGCTATTTTGAAAAATATAACCAGCTAATGACATGTTAGATCCACCAACCTTTCCCTTATATTAAAACAAAGTTCTTTACAGCCCGCTTTCCTGAGTCCAGCGCCTACCCCAGATCCACTCTAACCTGAGTGGATGTCGTGAGAACATTCGATGTTATGTGAAAACCAAAATATTAAATAGGTCTATGATATGATTATGTTCACATAATTAAATAATGATTATTGCATCTGCTTGTTTATTTTGTTTAATCCGTATTGTTAGTCTGTGGTATGGCTAGGCAGTAGCCTAGCTACAGCGGCAACATTACATTACATCCGGACCGCTCCCTGGCTCAAGATTTCCGTGAACCAGCCTTGCGCGGCTAGCTAATAGTGTGGTGTAGCCATGGAATTGTAGCCTAAATAATTAGAAATCGCGATGGAAATGGCCACAGTGAAACTTGTCGCCTATTTTTCAGGCCTCTCCAGAATGTCTATGTTGTTAGACTGTTAGAATGAACTATGGTGATCTTGTAATGTTATAGACAGATTAATGGCTAGGCTAGGCCACGTAGCGGCTATCTTGTTGAAATAGCCTCACAGCCTAACGTGAGCAAAACTGCTAATCCAGATAAACAGCCACGAATAGTTACTAAAAATGTTTAATAACTATCTTGTTAACTAGCGTTATTAACAAGCATAATACGTCGGGAGCCGGACAACTTTTCTGTAGCCAACCCGATGTTGACCCGCTACCGTTAGCGTCTTGCTATCTGGGCGGCTTTTCAGACACTAACATATTCACTGGGGTAGGTTACTAGTGTAATCTAACAACACCCATCTTGTGATATGAAGTATATCCTTAGAAATATTACACACGTGAAAGCATTTGAAAACCATTTCATTATTATGCACAAGATAGCTGGTAAGCGAACTTCATAACTGTTAGATAACCTAACTATAGCTACAGCGACGGAGGCAGTTAGCTGAATGCTCGTAGCAAGCCAAGTCAGCCAACCATAGAGTTCAATGGAGGTTGAGAGAATGGATTTGAGGCGAAAATGCCAATAGGCCTCCTGTGAGTGATTACCACGTGACAATGTTCTTAACCAATCAGAGTTCAGTGCGCCTACTCAACACTCACCGATGAGGTTTTTTAAATCATGCCTCTCTTTTTTCTGTGTAGGCTAAAAAAAATTTGAACCCAGGAAAAATGTAAAATGTGATTGCCTGCTTCTATTGGCTACCATATTGTGAACTTTTACCTAGATTGCGCTGGGGCGACAGTAGTATATGGAATACGGCTTATGTCACTTTTTGATTGAATTTGATTGATGGGTGATAGGTCAAAGGTCAAGCGGTCAAATGGGGGTCACATTTGCATATTTAAATTTTTTAATTTTTTTAAATATAAATTAATTATTTTATATTTTTAATTATTTTTATTTTTTATTTTATAAGGTATTATTCGGGGGGTGGGGTTATTGTGGGGGATTTTGTTTCAAGGTTTTATTTATTGGTATTGTAACGATGTCATTTATTGGGGGGTGTTTGTTGTAAACATCGGTTTTATGGTCGTTCTTTGGGTGAGGATTTTTTTATTTATTAGAACAACATCGCGAAAAAGTAACTTTGTATATATATATAAAATGTATAGGTTAGTGGCAATAGTTTGTGTTAGCAGAAGCATTTTAAAAGAATAAAAGAATAAAATAATTCAAGACGGTTAATTGCAGACTTTTTAAACGTGCGCGAAGGGAAAAGCTCTTAACAAATTGTTAAGTCAGGGAAACCATGAACAAACTAACACGCTATTGCGTGTCTGTATTTCCAAGACATGCTAGAGTCTGACTTCTAGTTTTGACTTCGACAAGCTCTTAACAAATTGTTAATTCAGGGAAACCTGTGTGTGCGAATGACACCAAACCCGAGGACAAAATCCGCGGAGGTCCAAGACATGTTTGCTAGAGAGAGAGAGCTGTTGTAAACTACACATGACAAAATCCGCGGAGATCCAAGACATTTTTTTTTTTGCTATAGAGAGAGAGAGCTGTTGTAAACTACGCGTAACTCTTTCAGCTGAAATGGAACAAGTCCCCAAAAGTAGTTTCCTTACAACCCCTGAGGCAATTCAGAGACACAGGGCAGGACTGGCCGGCAGGCAGGCAGGCGCTCACGACAGACGCAGTCACACAGCTTTGTAGTAAGCTACACATGGTCGCTGTTTTACTGCTAGAGATTCCACAATTGACACTGCGCTGAGGATCAAGCGGCAGGCGTTCGAAGAACTGTGTGACTACACAATTGAAAGCGTTTTGCACAGAGGCGTGATAAGCCCGTAGGTTAACAACAGATGGTGGAAGGATTTGTGTGGAAGCTTTGATTGACAAGGAACAGCTGTATTCCTGGCGGGCTTATTCAAAAAATAAGTTTGAAATGAATGAATGAAATGCATAGACTGGAAATATTTCAACAGGCCGTAAAAATGCCCCGAACCCCATTGAAAAGAACTCCGAGAAGCGTTTTCCAAAAAATCTAAAAGTCTGTATTAGAACCATGAAATAAAAAACTTTTCAGGATTTTGTACAAGGTTTTCTAATAGGGTAATACTTAGAGCCAATATGAGTGTTTAGTATCGATCGGTTACTAAACATACGGTTTACCCGATTTAAGCAGGGTTGAGGCGTTATATATATTAAATGTGACGTTTAATCGTATTTTCAAACTGTATTTTATTCTTCATGCTACATTTCACGGGGAGGGGCACGTTTTTACAACCTACGTTCATTTACGTAGACCTAATCACGCCTCAAAACTCTGAATGCTATAAAAGAAGCCTACAGTTACACAAAAAACAATCTTGATTCTACACTGCGGAAGAAACGTTAAGAAGATGGCTATTTAAGCTAAACCCTTTGCTTGCAAGAGATGTCGAACGTGGACTTTTCAACACAAGGTATGTGCGACTATTTTAATTCTTATAAAGTGTGAAACTTTCAAGTTGTTAATTAAACATATAGAATATTCTACTTCTTAATTAAAGTTGTTAATGTAAATGTATTACAGATTTGGATGAAATATTTTACAATAACGTGTCACACGTTGATGGATCTTTCGACGCTTTTGCTGAAATAATAACCGAAGACATCAGCGTTAGACATAGTAAGATGTTTTTACATTTTTTAAAAATGTGGTTTTAAGATACTTTATATATAATTGTTTTTAGATACTAAGTTGCAGACTACACGTGTGAAACCACGTGTCGCCTAGGCCTGTGTTTTAACAACAAAAAGCTATTAGTTAAATACAAGTGAATGAAACATCCTTTGCTCAAAATCTGATTATAACTATTGAACATTACCATGTGTTTTTATTTTTCGGATATTTGGTAAACGTTTAATTGTTTTTAGATAGACCTACAGTGTACACGCGGCCTCGGGAAATTACACGTGCCCAAGTTTTAGCTACAGAAGATGATCCACGTTACAGTTTATTACAGAGTATGTAACTTAAATACTTTTGTTCAATATCTGTTTATGTGTTTTATTGTTAAAAAGGCTCAGAAATCCCGCTAGAGACTGTTGCAAAGACAACATCTAACCGGTCTAAAAGCTACAAAGGAAAAAACTGTAAGTGTGTGTTTGGGCATGTGCGCATGTTTATGTGTGTTGAGGGGGGTAACGTAACGTAACGTGCATGCACGCACGTTACAAATTTTTTGGACGACCCATAAGGAAGGCCCCTACGTTTGCTCTGGGGGTCGTTGCACACGTTCCTAGCGTACAAGGCCTTATTTTGGAGCATGTTTAGGCTACACAAGCCACGTGTGGGTAGGCCGAAGCCACGCGTAACCTAATTGTTAGTTCAACACAACAGTGGCAAAGACAAAACCTAACAGACAGCAAGGATTGAAGAGAAAAAGTGGTGAGATTTAAGTTTTCTCCTATTAAAATAAAATGTTTTTTTTTATTTTTTATTTGGTTATTTTTAATTTGAATTTTTATTTTTAAATTTCGTAATTAGATTTTTATTTTTAAAATTTGAATTTAATTTGTAATTTGATTTAGATTTTTTTAAATTTGAATTTGAATTAATTAGATTATTATTATTTTATTTTTTTTATTATTTTTTATTTATTTATTTATTTTAAATTTACCTTACAGACTTTGAAACAACGGATGTGGTGATCGCCTCCGATACGTCTAAAAAAACGTGTGACACCAGGACCACGGCCATCAAAAGCAACAGCAGCATCAGCATCAGCCACCGCACCCGCAGACAAACCAACAGCAGCAGCAGCAGCCGCCGCAGACAAGCAAGCCGAGCTGACAACTCCTGCGAAGGCCTCGGTTTGTCAAAACGACAACCTAGAATTAAGAATATTGGACAATTTTAGGACCCTTGTTGACAATTTTAGGAACCTTTCTGACAATTTTAGGAACCTTTCTGACAATTTTATGATCCTTTCGGGTAAATTGTTATTAAAGTAAAATGGCTCCTAAAAGACCTTGTACGTGTCCATGTTCAGGGTCCCAGAGTAAAAGACCTGCCGCAGAAAATGCTGAAAGCCAGGATCCTAACCAAAACGTTTTATCGCATGAAAATGTTAATCCACATCTCTTAGCTCTTGTTAATGATGTTAATCATGCCTCTATTAACACGCATGAGCCTAGTAATGAAAATGTAGAGTCTAGTAATGAAACTGTAGAGCATGATGTTTTTGCAGGTTTATTAAGAGCTTTGGACTCTGTAAACCGTGAACTCGCTAGACACGTTGAATCAGATCCCAAACACCGCAGAAAATAACAGGCCGGGTCTTACAGAGCTCGAGATAACCCAAAACACTGACGATAGTGACCTACAAGGACTTCCAGAAGCCAACCAAAATGGTGGTGATGGTGGTGGTGGTGATGTGATTAATGACACAGACCTTCAGGTGATACGTAGGCCAACTTTCAACAGTACAGAAATTCAGCTCCGTTTTAACTTTACATCTTTGTACAATGTTGATAACTACGCAGAGTTTTATGTACACATCTTAAACACTTTAGAAAATCTTCTGGCTAAAGTTCGGGAGCTGTCGAACCCCTTAGAATTAAGGGGTGATTCTCTGTCTCAGGGTGTAACTGTACAGCTAAGCGGTGAGGAAATAGATTTGGAGGTTTTTTTGAATATGGTTGAAGAGTTGGTTCAAAGCAATTTTGATATCCTGGTTGATGAAACTCTGATGCTTGTGGCTCACATTATTCAGAACCCTAATGGCGGTGGAGGAGGTCGACGAAAATTATCATCATGTCTCAAGAGTGAAATCATTCGCAAAAAGCTAAGACATTTAATAGTTGTCTACAATTCCGCTAATAATCTCTGTTTCGCAACATGTTTAACGCATCTTTTAAATCCGACATTCACAAAGTGTGCAGCTGAAAGAGAGGCGGAACATTTACAATGTTCCGTAGGTTTGGGTGTTCAGGATAAGGTTCATTTTTCAGACATTCAAAGGTTTGAGAGGTTCTTAAACATCAAGATAGTTGTATGGACACACAGTTCAAATAACGGTGTCTTAAAAAAGTTTCAAACGAGCAACACACCACACTCTAAAACCTTTTTTTTGTACCTCGAGGGCGGCCACTATTACGGTATCAAATCATTAACAGGTTTCTTAGGCAGTCAATATGTTTGTACATTTTGTTACACACCATACACAACGAAACATAGCCACTCCTGTCTACATTATTGTAACGTCTGTTTTGGCGCAGAATGTTTTACACATCGTTCATCAACGATAAGGTGTAAGGATTGTAAGCGACTCTGTCGGTCTAGGTTTTGCTATAACGCGCATAAAGTTTTGAAACTGCAGGAGTCTAGCGGTAAAATGCTCAGCTCTTGTGATACTATAAAGTTCTGTGACAAATGTGCACAAACATATGTAGTAAGTAGCAAAACATCTAAAGCACACAAATGTAGTCTAAAGCTCTGCAAAAACTGCAAGGCTGTATTGACCCCTGAAGTTGAGCATGTGTGTTACATACAAACTGTGAAAACTGAACAACCCAACCGGCGTTACGTTTTTTATGATTTTGAGTGTCGGCAGGACCATGGCGAACACATTGCGAATTTCATATGTTGCATGGATTTTAAAGGCAAGCGTTGGACTGCAAAGGGTGATGGTTGTGTACAGGCTTTTTAAAAAAGGTATCGAACCCCAAAGTACAAGGGGTATACATTCATAGCCCATAATTCGAAGGGGTACGATGGGTACCTGCTGATGCAGTATTTGGTAAAACATGGTGTGACACCAAACATCATAGCACAAGGCAGCAAGCTCCTGTGCATTACAGATGAGGCTTTCAAACAGAGGTATATTGATTCACTCTGTTTCCTAACTATGAAGCTAAGTGCCATGCCTGGCTCTCTAGGTTTTGAAAATGCTAAAAAAAGGGTATTTTCCCCATTTCTGGAATAAAATTGAGAACCAGAATTACATCGGCCCGTACCCACCACCCTTGTACTATGGTTTTGATACAATGATGGCCAAGGAGAGGGAGGACTTTATGTCCTGGTATAATAATGTGTCTGGGGGTGTGTTTGACTTTCGAAAAGAAATATCCGAGTACTGTCAGAATGACGTTGTTATTTTGCGGGAAGCTTGTTTGCGGTTTAGGGCCGAGGTGCTTGGGAGCACAGGTTTAGACCCGTTCCAGAGCATTACAATAGCCTCAGTGTGCATGAAACAATACTGTACAAACTTTTTGCCCAAAAACACCATAGCAGTCACATCGCCGGATAATTACGCGCAGCAGCAGAAATCATTTTCCACAGCAGCCATTCAATGGTTAGAATATGTGAGTCATCGGGAAAAGATTTTCATTCAACATGCCTTGAAACGGGGGGAGGTTAAGATGGGTAACTATTATCTAGACGGGTATTCAGATGTGGCCGGCGTTCGGACAGCTTTTGAATTTGCGGGTTGTTTTTTTCATGCTTGCCCTCAATGTTTTAATTTAAGCACAATTAACCCTCTCACAAAAACAGATTTTGGTTCAATATATCACAAATTTCAAGAGAAAATTGACACTCTGCGTAGCGTATACAACCTGAATGTTGTAGTTATGTGGGAGCACGAATGGGTAAGACTTAAACGTGAGAGCCCCGAGGTTCAGGAGTTCCTGCGACATCATGACTACCCGGAACGTCTGGAACCTCGGGCTGCTCTGTTTGGCGGTCGAACTAATGCGTTGCAACTTTACTACAAGGCTCAAGAAGGTGAACAAATACACTATTTTGATTTCACCAATCTATACCCGTTCGTGAACAAAACTAAAGTTTACCCAACAAATCACCCCACCATCATCTTCCGTGACTTTGAACCGATCGAAAACTATTTCGGTCTGATCAAAGCCAGGGTATATCCACCAAGAAAACTTACAATACCTGTGTTACCGTACAGAGTCTCTGGTAAATTAATGTTTCCACTTTGCCGGTCCTGCGCAGAATCTGAGCATCAAGGTGCGTGTGAACATTCTGATGAGTTGCGTTCTCTCACAGGTGTATGGTGTACCGTTGAAATGCTTAAGGCTATTGAAAAAGGTTACATCGTCGACAAAATCTTTGAAATTTGGCATTTCCAAGATAGGTCCGATTCTCTTTTCAGTGACTATATTAAGACGCATTTAAAGGGCAAACAAGAAGCGTCAGGATACCCCTCTTGGGTTTCTGATGATTCTGACAAGGCGGCCTATGTGCAGAGTTATTGGCAGAAGGAGGGTGTTTGTTTAGACCCAAGCAATATTTATGTAAACAAAGCCAAGAGACAAATTTCCAAACTGTTTTTAAATAGTCTTTGGGGCAAATTTGGTCAGAGAAGCAACATGCCAAACACAACCTTGATCCGTGATCCTGAACAGTTTCTGCAATTCATGTTTTCAGATGAGTATGACGTCTCACACTTTTCATTTCTCACAGAAGACGTAGCTCTGGTACAGTGGAAACTTACTAAGTGTTTTCCAAAGGTCCCCAGATGCAGCAATGTGTTCATTCACCACAGCTTATGCCCGGCTCGAGCTTTATGATGTCATAGATAAAATGCCTGACAGGGTTCTGTACCACGACACAGATTCTGTAATCTTTGTGTGCCGACCGGGTGACTGGATGCCGTCTCTAGGTGATTTTTTGGGAGAATTGACTAGTGAGCTAGACCCCTTTGACCACATTGTTGAATTTGTATCAGGAGGGCCCAAGACGTACGGTTATAAAACACTGTTTGGTAAAACGTGCATGAAAGTGAAAGGTATAACCCTGCATCATACTAACACACAAGTTTTGTCAATCTTTCAACCCTCACAGAATTGGTACAGCACTATGTACAGAATCCAGAGGTCCCAGCTCGCGAAATTACAACCAACACAAATCAAATTGTGAGGAATAAGAGAGGGTTCTCTCTCAGCAATCGTTTAGTTTCTAAAAGATTCAGAGTAGTTTACAACAAAAGGGTCCTGCTCCCTGATTTCAAAACCTTGCCATATGGATTAGGGGTGTTAACGATTAATCGTTGATCGATTAATTGCCGTTAATAATTTGATCGATCGACCATTTCAAATTTAACGATCAAATTGAACTATTTGCGGTCTCATCTTAATTGTGTCAATGGGAGCTGTTGGTGAAATGCAATCATTAAGTTAAACATAAGGGGGCCAGATTGACAGCTTGCCCACCCATAGATCCGCGACTGTGCAGTATTAGCTTTTACTCTACACTTAAGAGTTCTGGTCAGATAGCGAAACGGACGAAAGTGCGCCATTTTGCGTAGAGGCGGAAACTATAATTACACCCTCATAATATCAGCGCTGCCATCGAAAATTTCAATTAGGCCTAACGGAAACCGAAGCTGTTTTGGCAAGGGTTTTTCCAGATGCTATTTTGATCATTCCAGCATTCTGCGGTAAGGGAAATATTGCAGCTACATAAAAAAAAAAAATATATATTATATATAAAAAAAGAATAATATAAAAAAAAATTTTAAAATTAAAATTATTTATTTTCCCTCTTGTCCAAGCCTCTTGGCCTCGGAAGAGTGAGCGCAATTTCCCGTGCCTTATTAAAATATCATACTTAAACAAAACAGCGTTCATAATTATATTTGTGTTATGCTATGAAACAGGCGTATTTCTCAAATGTTTCAATAAAGTTTTGATTGAGGAAAAAAACATGCATTTTGTATTTTCTACGTCATAAGCTATTTTTAGCTGTTGTGTTATCGATTGATCGATTGATTGTTCATTAACGTTGACGACTATCGATCAAGGAAATTCCTTAGAATTTGCAACCCTAATATGGATTCTAGACAAGTGTTTGGGGTTGAGGGTTTTGACAGCCGCCTTCAACATCCTTTTTCATGCATAATCTCAGGTCCATCAAACAGCGGTAAAAGCGTTTTTGTGAAAACACTGCTCGAAAATGCACAACATGTATTGTCAACAGTACCGCAGAACATTGTATGGTTTTATTCGTGTTGGCAACCCATGTACGATGAAGTGCTTTGTAAAATAAAGAATGTACATTTTGTAGAAGGTCTTCCTGAATCCTTGACCGATGAAGTTTTGCTACCTTTGCACAAAACCAACATGGTAATTGTTGATGACCTTATGCAGGCTGCCAGTCAGAGCTCTGAAATTGAGAGAGCTTTCACCAAATATACACACCATAGAAACCTAAGCATCATATATCTTGTTCAGAATCTTTTCTTCCAGGGTCGAAACAGCCACACAATTAATCTTAATGCAAACTATATTGTTCTGTTCAAAAATCCAAGAGATAAAATGCAAGTTAATGTTTTGGCACGACAAATGTACCCCAGACATTCAAAGTTTTTCCTTGAATGTTTTGATGATGCGACCAGAAATCCTTACGGTTATCTATTGGTGGACTTAAAAGCCCAGACACCTGAGGAATACCGCATCAGAACTGGTTTGTACGCTCCAGAGTGGCCGGTAGTTTATGTGCTAAAGAAAAAGTAATATGTCTGCCCGTATTAAACGGAACTGGACTTTTCTAAAAGCCCTATTTGAAGGTAATGCCCGGCAAAGACGTAACATATTACAGTCTGCTTCTGGTGAACTTATAAACACAATTTGTGAACTAGCTCTCAATGTTTTACAGGGCAATATACCCCTAACTGATACACAACTGAAAAAAATAAGAAAACAAAAGGTCGGAATTAAACTGTTGATTAACAAAAGATCATCTATTCGAAAGAGGCGAAAAATTATTTCTCAAAAGGGGGGATTTCTTCTACCGCTGCTGAGTGTAGCAATACCGTTTCTCACCAGTTTGATAGCGGGTCGCAGCGGGGCTTAAAAACATGGATCACGCCCAAAAAATGTTTCTCGTACCTCAAAGTCATCTGGACAAATTAAAGAATCTTACTTTTACTCCGGAACCAATCCGACAAACTGTTGAAAATGATTTGGATCAAACCATACGTAACATCTTATCAAGGACTGATGTTGGTCCTCATGAGAAGGTAAAACTGTACACGATTGCTCTACAACGTTTCATTGCTTTGGTTAAGCAAGGTGAAGCCGAAATGCAACATTTGACCCTATCGTTGCCTGTTGAGGTTGGCGATAATGTCAGGACGGACACAGCCTTTAAATGATCAAAATGTCAAAATGTAAAGTTTAAAATGTTTTTATTTTATAATAAAAGACAAAACAACATTCAAACAATACATGTCTGTGTTTTTTTTTTTTTTCAACAGTGACAGGCCTTAAACATTTCACCACAGCATGCAGTCTGTACACAGTTTAACATGTTTTTAACACACTTGTCCAAGTATATTTTATCAACATATCTTGAAACCATCGCATCATTATTTTTCAAATTATCAGAGTATAGGGTTATAATTTCATTAAACGGAACCCCTTTGGCCCTGTTGTGCAGATAAAAGACGCAATGCTGTCCACACTTTGTGCTGTGTAGGTCTTGCACTTGTGCCTTGTTGTAAACAATCCTTTTACAGTTCTTTTTAAAAAAAAGTAATGATGTTATCTGGGAAATAAATGTAGTCAGGAGGGTTGCCATAGGAGTCGAAAAATTCACCAGTTTTATCCGCACACAAATATAGCGCTAACCATTGTTCTCCAGGCTTGTTTCGAGGGTGTGTATTCACAATGTACAATGCTGGTAAATTATTTAGTTTATTATTCGGTAGCTCATCACAGGCCATAACCCCATAAAAGTTATTTTCTGTGTAAGGATTGTTACTCAAAATAGCCGTTAGTTCTCTGGTATTCATGATTAATAATAATCATACAACACGTTCCTCCTCTGGTTCACTTCAATGATGTTGTCGAAGCATGCGTAAACAATTAAATTAACTGTTCTGGGTAGCGGGTTTCTGAATCAACTCCAGACGTATATTACCCGTCTTGATCAGGGATAGATGCTGGCTGCAACCTTCATCGGGTGTCAGGTTGAAAGCATAAAGGGTGTAACCGTTCAGGTATTCTTGACGGTTAATGCACAAAGGCGTGTCTTTGAGATGTCGACCTGTGGCCAGCGTTAGGCTGTAAAATTTGCGAACCGCAGAACCGTTACCATAATTTGGGAGATATGGTTTACTCGGTATTGGAAGACCGTTCATACTGAGGGATACATATTCTGCATTGTAATGCTGGAAATTGAAAGGGTTCTTGTTGTAAACACCTGTAAAGGCGTCGTTATCTACCAAACCTATAATGATAGATTTCGGTAATTGACCCAAAAACAAATTTTCTTGATTGCAAACTCTAAGACCAGCTGCTAAACTGAAAGTTTTAAGACTAACACGGTCAATCGGATATTTAACATTTGATGTCAGTAGAGCCTGGGCATGTCCGAGCTTAACGGGTGGAGAGACCCCAATTTTTTTTACAAATAGTGTGGCCGACACCATTTTAAGGCGGTATTGTTGCTGAGGTGCATCCTCGCTCATTAGACAGAACTCATCCTTACAACGGACCATCTTAATTTTTATATCGACTCCGTTTATAAGTAGTCTCTCCTGAAAAAACATGTCTGCATGTATGGGTCCGAGCAACTCAAAAGTGTTACTCGCTGCTGTATATAGAGTTCTATCTTTCAAACCCTTGTTTTCACCCGCAGGGTCTGTTACGTCCATATGTCCGCTGGTGTCCTTATAGAATAATCCGGACGTAAATTGATTAGACATTGTGTCTTCAGAATAATTAAGTAGACATTCCATAATTGCTCTGTAGGGGTACGTGTTGCTAGACTGGCTTACCAGCCGGTCTCCCAATGAAATATCCACCTGTGAAAAAATGGTCGCTATGGGATAATTAATAAGCCCAACTTTGGCATCGGCCGGAATATTGGTGCCATCGGCCCAGGTTATCTGACACCGTAGGTATAAAAGAGTATTGTTTAAGTCAAGGTAATCTTCGCCATTACCGGCTATATAGAACTCTAGAGGTCCAGTATCCGAAATGGCAGACAGGGGTGGCACTTCTACGTAGATGCTCTTATCAATGCTTGTTTGTGTGTAAGGAACTGCAAAAAGGTCCAGTTCCGACTTCATACATTCCTCTGACATGTTGTGTATAAAGGCCATTTTAAAAAAATGTATCTACCTTTTCTCTTAACCTTCTTGGTCTGTTTTTTAGCCTTCCTCTTACGCTTCTTTGCGAATGTGACCCTAATGTATGCCGGCCGTCTCTTTTTAGACTTGGCTCGACTTGAGACCCGCCCCCCTGGAGGCCTTTTCTGTGCGCGACGTGTCATGACCAAAAGCCCCGAGCCTTCTTGTTCACCGTTGTTCAAACGACTCGTCACAACGTTATGGACTACATCCTTGGCTATGTTTTTAGCTGCTGATGTTAAATGTGGTCTGGCTATGTTGAAGCCTTTCTTTAGTAGGGGCAATGCCATTCGGAATAAACCTCTAAAAGTCCTCCAAGACCGCTACCATACATAACACTCGCACCCTTATACCCCGGCAGACCATTGTGCTGTATAATAGTCTATGTACCTATGAGGGTCAACGTATAGGTTTGAACTTGCCATTTTTATTTGTGATATCGATGCTTCACCGGCCTGAAATGCAATTTTATGAGGGCTTTACCGTAAGTGAAGCGTATGTTCTCGTTCTGATCCGATTTCAGCTCAATTGTTATGTTATCAATGTGCTTCTTGCACACGTGAACGTAGTGTGGCTTTTCATACGTGATTGTGATGACATCGTTGCTAGACCCGGTTATATGTACACATCTTAGCAAGGGCACAAAACTATTTCCGACTCTCTGGTAGTCAATAATGTCTGTGTAAACATACATTGTGTAAAAACCCGCACGAATATCTGCCGGATGTGGTGCCACAGAACTTGCTACCGTTAAGGGTACATCCGGGTCCAAACCCAACATCCTTGCAAGTTTACCACTAGCCTTCAGCGACATATTTTCGTTTGCACTACTAATATAAATTCGGTTTTTCATTGTTGAATGGGACACCTCAATATCCAATTTCTTTATTTTTAGCGCCTTATTCATCTCATCCACCAACGTCTTAAGATTCTTGTAATATCCCCAGCTTATTAAAACAACGTAGCTGAGTTCCTTTTTCTTACCATCACTTACGATAAAAACATTTTCATGATCTGATAGCATATTCCATGTACATGGGTATTGAATTTCTGCTAAAGCAACTTCCCATTGTCCACGAAATTCGAGGGGTCTGGCGAACTTCGTCGTGTAACACGATATTTTGTTTCCAGGATAGATATCTAGACTGGCATTACTGGGGAGAGTGACATAAAAGCCTGCTTCCTCCATGGCAAGCTAATGGTTTCTACTCTTTTAGATATCAATCACGCTATCTTTAGGTATCCAGCTGTTGTATTTTTCAGGCCATCCGACCCACTTCACTAAAACGAGCTTCTTTTCGGCAATTATTTTTTCGACCTTAAAGGTTTTGTCTTTTCCAACTATAACCTTTTGTAATTCCTCCGCATAAAATGTACCGTCAATGCTCGCCCCATCATAATCCTTCAATCTATATACAGGAGGGATTCTGTGGACCCTTTCAACGACTGTAAAATATTCATCTGTATATGTTTGCTCATAACCTTTTGCAAACTTTCCGCGTACTTTGGAAACTCTGACGGTATCCCCCTCCTCAAACTTAAACTTTAGCTTTTTAGATTTTTTTGTAAAGAGACCATACATATTTTTAAAAACTTTAAAAGAATTATTTCCGTTTACTTCAATTGGCTTCATTTTAATCGTATTGTGATAGCTGTTGTTGTAACCCAGGACCAAATCCTGGACAGAATCTGCATAGCGTCTAGTGTTGTGCGCTGTGAAGTATCTCCACATCCTGGATTTTAACGTTCTATTGAAACGTTCGACCACAGATGCTTTCACATCGTCGTTGTCTGTGGCAAAGTGGAATATTTTGTTGCGTTTCATCAGACTCTGAAACCTTTTATTGAAAAATTCTTTACCTTTATCGGTTTGTATTTTTTTAGGTATACGTCCATTTGCGAGAATTTCTTGAAGGGCTTTTACCACTTCGATACCGGTCTTGTTTTTAAGAACACGTACCCAGGCGTATTTTGACAATATATCTATACAAGTTAGCATAAACTTCATATTATCATTATGCTCAGATAAACTTGACATGTCTACTAAATCAAGCTGCCATTGTGAATCAATGTTTCTCACAATAACCCTGTTTCTTTTGAAATTGACTCTGATGGGTTTGTGTAAAGTGTATGCATCTTCACCCGATAACCAGTCCGTAACTTTCTTGTTTGATATGTTACTCCCTGTTGTTTCACGTAAAATTCTTCGCAAGCGCTCTTTGCCACCGTAAGAACCTGGATTTTCTGGAGCATAATAAACATCTTTCATGCGTTTCTCACCCGCCATCCTTACAGTTATCACAATAATGACACAATATATAAAAACCAAAGTATTTATTTATGTATTTTAAAAAAAGTTACAGGTTACATGACAGAAATTATACATATTAACATTTAAACATTTCTTGAAATGTTTTCAAATGTTGTCGTTCATCCGGTTTCGCACGCCTTCAGAGTGTTCACACCATAGATGTTCCTGCATTGCCTCGTCAATCTCACAAAAGTCTGTGCTGACAACCGCAATAGCCTTCTCACTGGCTGAGTCAAGTTCTGTACGCGAGATTTCCAACAGTTTATCCCCAATGTGTGGCTCCTCTCGAAGTTCTGAAACAATGGTGTCAACAGACCCCAAGATTCTCACAGGATCTGGCACCCCTCCGAACACTTTCAAGGCCTTGACCAGCAGAGGTTGCAGCCACGGTTTTTTCACATTTGTCACAAAGTAATTAAAATTACTTTTATAATAATACGCATCCGCTTCAAAGAGGCAGCTGTGTCTCAGTTGACTGGGGTGATCAACTTCACAGCCGGGGCATTCGCTTCTCCTTTGTTTCTCTATTGCTCCATTCAGAAGACAGGCGACTATTGCTTTCAGCATCTTAATCATCGGGGTTGTGAGACAGCCATCAATTTCATTGTCTGTACACTCCTGGTTTGTTTTTTGGCTGGACTGTTGTGCAACGTTTGTCAACTCGCAGCCTTCGTAGGCCATAGATTTTACCCCTGGTAAAAATAGGGTTTCGGCTTTGTCGGCATCGATCCAAGGCTCTGTAGCCGGTTTGTCATTGTTCGCTGAATACTCAGGCTCCCAAGATTCTGAGCAATCGGCCCGCTTTAGGGTTTTATACATTTTGTAAATGCTCTGAGACATGCTTGACAAGAGTTTTGTTAAGGCAGTGAAATACTGAGTTTGTCGAGTGGCTTTTAAACACCTCTGAAACTTATAGCCACGCCTTAAAACTTTAGAGTTATGTTCTGTGGGGTGGGGTCTTCCTTTTTGGGGGTTTGATTTGAATTTAACATATTTTAACAATTAATAATAATAATAATAATAATAATAATAATAATAATAATAATAATAATAATGAAACAATACGTAAAATAGCCTGTAAAAGAAAAGGCTTTTTTTATTTTAAAGTTCACAAAATCAATCAAAAAGACATTATGTATACATTTATATTGAACACACACAATCTAAAAATTTAAAAAACATTATTATATATTTTTTGCTTACATGTTTTGACATGTTATTTTACACAAAACTTGTAGCGTCTTCGTCATCAGAGGCAAATAAAAAAAGACATTATGTATACATTTATATTGAACACACACAATCTAAAAATTTCAAAAAACATTATTATATTTTTTTCTTACATGTTTTGACATCAACTTTTTACACAAACATAATCAACTTTCAAACTGTTTTTACACAAAACATGTAGAGTCTTTGTCAATTGGCGTTGTTGGTGGGGCTGGTGGTATATTTTCCTTATCTTCATCACCAGATTCTTCAGCCACGGCGTTGAAACGCGACAATAAGTTCGTTTTCACATCGGTAAAATTTCTCCAAAGTCTATGCTCCTCAAACACCTCATCGGCTCGCTCAATAGCCTTGTTCAACATTTGCAGGTCGTCCAAATTAAATACAATTAGCTTATCCCCAATGTCTCTTGAATCATATGTCTCGGCAATGAACAGTTTTTTATACTCTTTCATCGCGGACACACAGATAATGCTGCATTCCTCCGAACAGCTCAGAAAACTACAAATATTCTGTACATCGTCCACAACATCTTTGTAACATTGCTTGAATTTAAACCAATCCTTGCGTACAAATAATATAGACTCTGATTTTTCGCTGTACAATTCCCCCTCACACAGGTTGAAAAGGGTCATCGTTGGTTCCTGGCCAGACGTGTCGATATTGTAGCCACATCGTCGATTTGAAAATTCTGCAGGCCAATCTTCGTAAAACGAACATCCTTGAAGCCTTGATACCGTTGTATAAGGCTTTTTTGGTCTTGTCAAAACAGTGTTGTTTGTCAAAACCTCTGGAGATTTCGGTGTTGAGTTTTCTGCGGTAGACATGCTTCTTTTGCTGGTTGTTTTACAGGCGATTGTCAGCTTCTGTTTTGCATCAGGAAAACGTGTGTTTGAGTTGTCAGGAAAAGCCGACACATTTATAGGCCCCTACGCCCATAAAACCGCCAAAAACCAGCTGTTTCGATCATTCAGACGTCACACAAACCCCTGCTGTGGATTGTAGAAACCTTGACAAATAAAATACACTTTGAAAGAGTTACGCGTAGTTTACAACAGCTCTCTCTCTAGCCGTAAAACAGCGACCATGTGTAGCTTACTACAAAGCTGTGTGACTGCGTCTGTCGTGAGCGTCTGCCTGCCTGCCTGCCGGCCAGTCCTGCTCTGTGTCTCTGAATTGCCTCAGGGGTTGTAAGGAAACTACTTTTGGGGACTTGTTCCATTTCAGCTGAAAGAGTTACGCGTAGTTTACAACAGCTCTCTCTCTCTATAGCAAAACAAATGTCTTGGATCTCCACGGATTTTGTCATGTGTAGTTTACAACAGCTCTCTCTCTCTAGCAAACATGTCTTGGACCTCCGCGGATTTTGTCCTCGGGTTTGGTGTCATTCGCACACACACAGGTTTCCCTGACTTAACAATTTGTTAAGAGCTTGTCGAAGTCAAAACTAGAAGTCAGACTCTAGCATGTTTTGGAAATACAGACACGCAATAACGTGTTAGTTTGTTCATGGTTTCCCTGACTTAACAATTTGTTAAGAGCTTTTCCCTTCGCGCACATTTAAAAAGTCTGCAATTAACCGTCTTGAATTATTTTATTCTTTTATTCTTTTAAAACGCTTCTGCTAACACAAACTATTGCCACTACATTACATTTACATTTTACATTACATTTTAGACATTTGGCAGACGCTCTTATCCAGAGCGACGTACATTAGTGCATTTTCCAACCTGAAACAAGTGCGTTAAAAACAACCCTAAAAGGTAAATACGAATTCAAACACCGGGCGCAGTCAGTATGATTATATATATATTATTATTATTATTTATTTATTTATTTATTTTTAGGGGCGGGGGGGTGGGGGACCACACAATATCAATCATTGGTGTGCACAACAGTAAGCCAATAGGTAACCTTACAAGTATTAAACTAGAAGCTACAACCACTTAAACAAGCATTTATAGAACACAATCAAGGGAGGTCACAAGGAGGTAGGGAGGGGTGGAGAGAGGTGCAGCTTAAAGAGGTGAGTCTTCAATCTGCGCTTGAAGGCGGTCAGACTTTCTGTTGTTCTGACCTCCACAGGGAGCTCATTCCACCACCGTGGGGCCAGGACAGACAGACGTCGGACAGACTATACATTTTATATATATATATACAAAGTTACTTTTTCGCGATGTTGTTCTAATAAATAAAAAATTCCTCATCCAAAGAACGACCATAAAAACCGACGTTTACAACAAACAACCCCAATAAAATGACATTGTTACAATGCCAATAAATAAAACCTTGAAACAAAATCCCCCACAATAACCCCACCCCCCGAATAATAATACCTTATAAAATAAAAAATAAAAATAATAAAAAATAAAAAATAATTAATTCATATAAAAAAAATTAAAAAATTAAAAATTAAAATATGCAAATGTGACCCCCATTTGACCGCTTGACCTTTGACTTATCACCCATCAATCAAATTCAATCAAAAAGTGACATAAGCCGTATTCCATATACTACTGGCGACTATGTTGACTTTCACAACGCTCCATTGGAAATACATGGCAGAGCTCATCAGTAATACTATTTCCGGGCCATGGCAGCCATCTTGCGGAGGTGCCATTGCGGAAGAACCAAATTGAATAGGGCTGAATGAAACCATGTGACCACGTTTCCTTTCTAGTTCTTATATAGTTCTGTGGGTCAAATGCTTGTAAGTGTCCAAGCAATGTTCAAGGCATGCCACTAGCTTACCAATGACCACATAAAATGTTTCTATTTTGAACTTCTCCCTCCCCTCAAGTGTCACACCTGGCTCTGCGCTCTCATCTGCAAATGTTTTGCGTTTCCTCTTTCGCTGAAGATCGTGCTTATATGACTGAGAGAAACCTGTCACATTTAAGGCTGCCCTTTCAAAAGCCTCAAATTGGTTTCGTTGTCCCGCCACAAAATCCCTCAACAAAGACAAAAGCTGTGCTGCTACAGAGATGTCAATGTCACTTTTCTGTAGGTGCATGCTTGTAGCGTAGAACCGGTCAAGTATGATGTCCCAGAAATGTGCCATGAATACCATCTCTAAGGTGTCCAATTTAGCACATAGTCCAGCGGCCTCAATTCAAGTATATTTTTCTCATTATCATCATTGCACATACCACCGAAGGTGGGTGTAATTTCTCCACAGTGCCTTGGTTGACTCTGCCCAAGCACTCCGACAAGTACTGGACAGCGATTTTAATGTCAGTCTGATATCTGTCTTCCGAAAGATTTTCCCCCATCTGGATGAAGAGCAAAATGTGTAGTGACTGCAACATGTTAAAAAACTTGTCAACCTCTGGGCAACTGCCATCTAAGGTGTTAACACCAACTAAGTTAAGCGAATGCGCTGCGCAAGGCACATACTCTATCAGAGGGTTTTTTTGTTTCAGTTGGGCCTGTAGCCCATTGTATTTTCCTGAGATGTTGCTTGCATTGTCATATGACTGACCTCAACAGTTTGAGAGGTCCAACCCAAGGCCCTCCACCATCAAAGTCACACAGTCTGCTAAACTTTTACCAGTGTGGCTCTCAATTGGCTCAAAGCACAGGAATCCCTCCACGACATTCCGGCTGCTGTTACAAACTGGAATATGAACGTCAATTGGTCCATGTGACAGGTCTGGAGAACCTGGTGGAGTCAACAATTATTGAAAAATATTTGGCATCCCGAATCTCATCTGCTATTGTTTGGCAAGTTTTCTGACCCATTAGCTCAATGAGTTCTTCACATATTGTCGATGACAAATAGGACACTGTGCCTCTTCCTTTTCCGCCAAACTTTTTAATATGTTCAGCTAAGAATGGGTCAAATTGTGATAGCAATTCTAGGATGTCAAGGAAATTACCATTATAAGTTGACCCAAACAGTTCATCATCTCCCCTAAACGCAAGTCCTTTCACCCAAGAACTTGATCACTGCTACAACTCTTTTCTAAATAGTGCAAGGCAAGCATGCTTGATCTGTGTTCTGCACTCTTTTCGTGTTCCCCTATTCATTCAGAGTGCTTCCAGTCACTAAACCCCTGACTAGTGTTGTCACGATACCAAAATTTTGACTTCGATACCGATACCAGGTTTAGTATCATGATACTCGATACTGAAACGGTACTTGAAACTGAAACGATACTGATTCGATACTCGGTACCTCTACTGAAATGACCTTAACCCTATTTACTTTGGCCCTTCAGAGGCAATTTCCTCCTGGTTTCTACTAGTTTTATTTAAATGTCAATATCTAAAAAAATATTCCCTGCACATCCATAGTTTTAAGTTCGAACTGAAGAAGAAGCTGTATCATTCAGAAATGTGCTACAGAATACATTTATTTCAGAATAGTCACATACAGTATATATATAATAACCATAACATACGTCGCCTAATGTATTTAAATACGTTCTAAACCGAAAGTGCATCAGGTACTGCAGTGTTTCCCCTAGATTTTTTTTCAGGCCGGGTGGTAGGCCCCTCGAAACTACCAGTGTTGTTGCGCGTACGGTGTCATCAAACGCGCCTGCGGGGCCGAGGTAGTATCATCGCGCAGGTCGGGGGTACGGAGAGTCGTCGCACACATGGGGAGGGTGTTGGTAACAAAGTGGTGCATTTCTCCATTCTGAGCTAAAATAACATTTGCTCACAAAGGCTTATGGTAAATAAATATCAATCTTTTCAGCACTGTAGAGCTGCTTTTGAGACTCCTCCATAGTGCTGATCCATAATCAGTCCTTAAAAACAGGTAGAATCAAAGTCCTGCCTCTGCAGTATTAGCTTTTACTCTACACTAAAATGTAAGAGTTCTGGTCAGATAGAGAAACGGACGAAAGTGCGCCATTTTGCGTAGAGGCGGAAACTATAATTACACCCTCATAATATCAGGGCTGCCATGGAAAATTTTAATTAGGCCTAACGGGAAACCGAAGCTGTTTTGGCAAGGGTTTTTCCAGATGCTATTTTGATCATTCCCGCATTCTGCGGTAAGGGAAATATTGCAGCTACATAAAAAATTTTTTTTTAATTTTAAGATTATATAAAAAAATATATATATAATTGTATTTTTTTTTTCATTAAAATTATTTATTTTCCCTCTTGTCCAAGCCGGGCGGTACGTGAGTTTCCGCCCGGCCAAGATAATGGTAGGGGAAACACTGTACTGTATATAGTACAGTAAGCAAGGGAAAACGGCGAATACTCATTTGTACAACGTTTAAAAAAAAATATTATTGTTTCTATACGTGACATGATAAAATACGACGACAGTCTATCGGGGTTATTTTCAGTGATTATACCATAATTTTTCAAGTCAAACTATCGTTAAATCCTTGACTTTGTGCTCACCTAAATTCTCCGTGGAAGTAAGGCGTTAGTTTAGTAGGTAACGTAAAGTAGCCTATAGCTCTGCCGGCCAAAAACAATATTGCGCGTGTGAAAGAATCAGACTTGTAGTATTGTTAGCTAACGTTCACATTTCATCCTCTCAATCAGTAATGCAGACACATAACAGCAGAGCACACATTTGACCTAAAAGTACCGAACGTCGGAAAATTCTAATACCGAACCGTTTTTTTTTTTAAGTATCGAAAAAGTACCGAAGTTTCGGTGTACCGTGCAACACTACCCCTGACTAAAGCCACCGAGCTTGCTGGAGAACAGTTTGCATGAAAAACAGTACACACAACCTGTTGAGGGTGAGTACAGTAGCCAATGTCTAGAAACCTTCTGCCAATTTGGCAATATACAGTTCAGAAGTTCATTGTTGAAACTGAAGTCTTTCCACCAAGCGCTCTATCTCGGACTGAAGCTGGGTATTTTTCGCTGCGGTTTTGGAAGAGGACTGCTCTTCTTTCAATAAGCACTGACTTAACAATGTCACTGGAAGTGCTTTGCCATAATGCAGGGTCAGTGACCTCATAGCACCAGGAATGGAAATGATGGTTCTTGTATACCATTAGCTGTTGAGCGTTCGCCTTCAAAGGATGGCGCTGGGGGAGTGACAATATTAGGGCAATTCCACTGTAACAGAATTAAATTTTGGCCTTAAAGGGTTATTTCGTAATTTTTGACATAATGGGGCCCTATCTTACACCCGGTGCAAAGCAGCGCTAATCCAAACGACAAGTGTCTTTGCTATCTTACATCCGGCGCTAGGTTCATTATAACGCCTAGCGCTTACTTCCTTTAACTACCATGTATTCTTGCGCCCGTTGCAAGTGAACTGGGCGTGTTGGTCTTAAGATGAGGAGTGGCCAGGATTATTTTTGGCGTATTGCTATCTTGAGCCAGCAGAAAGCGCTTGTGCTAGAACCACCACAAACCTGGTCTAAAGTCATGTCACAGTTTACATGTTATTTTAACAGCGCATATAAGTGCGTCTACATAGGCGTGTGCACAACGCGCATACCCTCCTGTCTGTTACACACAGGGGCACGCACAAGCATGACTAAAATATCTAGATCACAATGTGAAATATTATTATTGTGTAGGCTATATCAAAAATGCATAATAATAAAAGGTTCCATAGGTCCACATACCTTTCCCTCAGCGAAGGGAAACGATGCCACATTACATTGCTCTCAGCCCACCCCATCAACATCCAGGCGATATGCGATGGTACGGGACAATGGCTATCCATTAAAAAGGAGTTGATAACACCTATATCAAGCCTAATGCGCGAATTGTCATTTGCACCTAATGCGTGAATTGTCATTCAATGGAAAACTTGCGCACTGCAATAGACGGACATTTGAGTTCTGAAAATGTGCTTCAGATGTCATTACAATACAGCTCTGTTTATCTAGGAATACAGCCTGTAAGTAAATAGAATGGTTTGTGACTGAAAAAAGTTCAAAACCTTGTCCAGTGAATATTGCTTTTATTGTTTTTCAAATAGCCTAGGCTACAGCGGACTCGCTGAGCATAAGGTTTTTTCGATAGCCTATGGTTAAAAAACTGAGATAAATATCATCATGTTAACTGAATTGTAACCTTAGCTATTCTTCTATGACACTCAACTCTTCCTCTCTTTCCCTCCCTCTACCCCACAGGTAAAGGAAAGGATATCTGCTTGCCTGGCTGACATCTCTGAGTGGATGTCTAGCCATCACCTGAAGCTCAACCTCGACAAGACTGAGCTGCTCTTCATGCCGTACAAGACCTCCCCGCTCCTAGACCTGTCCGTCACCGTCAACGGAACCATGGTGACCGCCTCCCGCTCTGCAAGGAACCTGGGGGTGGTCCTGGACGACCAGCTGGACTTCAAAGAACACATCAGGGCAACGGCACGGTCCTGCAGGTTCCTCCTGTACAACATCAGGAGAATTCGGCCGTACCTGACCACCTACTCCGCCCAGCTTCTTGTCCAGACCATGGTCACCTCCCGTCTGGACTACTGCAACTCCCTTCTCGCAAGCCTACCAGCCTACAACTGGTCCAGAATGCGGCTGCTCCGCTTGTGTTCAACCTCCCTAAGTTCTCGCACGTCACCCCCCCTGCTGAGGTCACTCCACTGGCTGCCGGTCGTGGCCAGGATCAGGTTCAAAGTTCTGACCCTGGCCTACCCTGCAGCCAAAAGGTCAGGCCCCTCCTACCTACAGGACTTAATCCAGCAATACGCTCCTGCTTGACCACTTTGCTCTGCTGCTGCAGGGCTACTGGCACTCCCCCCCCTCCGTGTTAACGGCTCCCGCTCGTCCCGACTGCGGAGCTTTTCCACCCTAGCTCCCCAGTGGTGGAACGAACTCCCCACTCTGCTGCGCTCAGCTGAAACACTGTCTGTTTTTCGTCGTGGTCTGAAAACGCACTTTTTCAGACTCCACCTCGACTAAACTACCTATATAGGGCCATTCTATAGTACTCGCTTCCTGTTTTTTTTGTTATTTTGCTTGTTTTCTATTTAACTTGTGTTTTTTGGTTATTTTATAGTTCAGAATGTATAGGTGACTGTGTATACTACTCATGTTTATTACTAGGGATAGCTCCTACGCTGTGAGAAAGTTGTGCTTTGTCGTATTTGTTTTGTAGTCGCGTCAATGACCTTCAATATGCACTTATTGTACGTCGCTTTGGATAAAAGCGTCTGCCAAATGATTGTAATGTAATGTCTTCGTCTTTCATATTTTTTAAATTACAGTGACAAGGTTTCCATACCCTCAGCTTATTAAAACCCTGCTGATTTCACCTGTTATTCCATAACTGAACAAAAGATTTTAAAGAGAACTAAGCGTCTAATTAGAAACAAAATTGGCAGCACGTTACACAATTAATTTACAATTCATTTTAATTCCATTATCTGCATGTGCGCTTTACAGGAGCAGGTCTGTTTCCCCTGCTGTAAATCACACTTTTCACGGTCTTCCTGGGAAAGTGGATCGTTTTAAAGTATTACGCTACCAGTAAAACAGGTTGGTCACATTTCCATAAGCAGGGCATTATAAAACAAGGGAAAATATGCTGAACCTATGGGTTGCCAACCTGACAGATTTATTGTATTTGGTGTCATCATTAAGGCAAAATAACGTTATTTATGTTATTAATCAAAATTAGAATTCAGGTATCCTAATGAACTTCGGATGAAGCTTGAACATGAGTTCATTGCATAATCAAATGAAATTCGTTAAACAAGCAGGCTAATTTGGCGTTTTCTAAGGTGAGACGGAAACAATTGTTCGCTTATTCTCAGCTGTTGCAGGTGCTTTTAACGAAATTTAACCGCATATGTTTTGTAAATAGCACTGTCAGGAATTACCGGGAACTCATAATGGTTAGCCTGAATAATATTTATCATAGGCTACTATTGATCCATATAGCCTATTCCTTGATCACACTAAACACGCACGAGCATGTCTGTTTCGCCATCATAAGCAATCCGCCAAGGTAAAGGGAATGGGATATGACATTTTGATTGGTTTATTGCATGTCACGCCCAAGACACACCTATAATTAATGAAGAGACTAGGTTCAACCCAGTTGCACCTTGCGCTGTGCCCAAAACGCCCAAAAATGGACTTAGCACCATGCGCTTAGACCAAGCGCCAAGATAGGGCCCAATGTCTCATTTACGACTTACCCATGATGTAGTTGATTGATGGAAACCATTTTCAGCTAATTCCATGCTGTCCTTCTTTTGGACATACACACGTTGCTAATGCTAGCGCAACTCTATTGTAACCGTAGCTTCCACTACCAAACGCACTTAAACACTCCACAGTGCATCCAAAGCAAATAAAATACGATGACAGTCTATCAGGGTTATTTTGAGTGTTTATACCATCATTTTTGAAGTCAAACTATCATTGAATCCTTTACTTTGTGCTGACCTATATTCTCTGTGGAAGTACGGCGGCGGAGCGATACTTTAGGTTACCTATGAATGTACTGCCGGCACTGGTCAACTACAACAACAAAGAAGAGCAACAAGTTGCAATGGCCACATTGATGGTATAAACACTCAAAATAACCCCGATAGACTGTCGTCGTATTTTATTTGCTTTGGGTGCACTGTGGAGTGTTTAAGTGCGTTTGGTAGTGGATGCTACCGGTTACCATAGAGTTGCGCTAGCATTAGCAATGTGTGTATGTCCAAAAGAAGGGACAGCATGGAATTATCTGAAAATGGTTTCCATCAATCAACTACATCATGGGTAAGTCGTAAATGAGACATTATGTCCAAAATTCCGAACTAACCCTTTAATTTTACTTGCTGTGGATAAGTCAAAAAATAAAAAAAATAAGGTCTCTTTCGGTCTTGGACCCTTCCACATGCAGGAAGTTTCCAATTTTTTATTTTGATATGATAGCAGGGGTATCATCTGAAGTGATAAAGCTTTTTATAATCAGTTAGGCTTTAATACTCTTATCCACAGCAAGTTAAATTAAGGCCAAAATTTCTGTGAATTGTAATTCCGTTACCACGGAATTGGCCATTACTGGAAACTGAACTAGTGCTAGTTCCTTCCTCACAGCTGACAATAGTGCTGCTGTCATCATTATTACTATCAGAGGGTTTTTGAAAGAAGTTGGCAATGAGTGGAACACTTTGAAGCAAAACTGCCTCTCGTCTCCTTTTCTTTTTTGGCTTTCCTTTTGGAAGCACCACTATTCCAACGTTTGTGGTCCATATTTCAGAACTAGTATGCTATTTATATGAATATATTTATAGCATATCTCAATACTTATTAAATAATAATTGAATTAATATATATTAATAATGACAACACCCAGTGGCGGCGCCAGCGGATTTTTATTGGGGTTGCTGAGGGGGAGCTTGGCTATTAATTGGGGGTGCTACGGAACTGTGGATATACCAGTATACGCACGCACGACCAAACGCAATCGCGCGTGTTAAGAGTGGCTAATACACACACTGAGCGATACAGTACGACAGAATCAGACTCAAGCTCGAAACAGCGCGCACACACAGAGCGAGTCAGTGACAGAAACCTCATGCACCGCTGTTGGTCTAAAAACAGCGTATCAGACGAACGATCCAGATCAAAACCAAAACTGTACAAATGCGAGATAAAACAACGCGACTGCCATATCTCTTCAACATCCCAAAAACATGGAATAAAGAATAGCTTACAGAATATAAATAAAGAATAATGGTGAAGCATGAGAACAACTGTTGTACAAGTAGCTATGGCAATATACGTATAGCACTACCTGGCCTAGTAATAGTACAGCACCATTATAAGACAGTCACTCACCATTGTCTTCATAGAAGAACAATGCGTCTGTTATTGTGATTGTTGGCAAAGGCATCGATGATTTAATCGGTGTCCACATCTTTTGTCCTCCTGGTGTTTATGGCCAACAATGCCAGGTTACTGTTCCGGGTGTCGCCACTGCTGTTCCTCAGGTAGGCCTACGTTTTTAAACGCCGGAGGCAAGAGAAACTCTGCTCGCAGCTTGCTGATGAGTGTTATTGATATACATATCAGTTTGTACAAGTCCATAAAGGCATCCTTGTATGGGCTCATAAGTGACAGGAACTCGGTATGCTTTAAGAATTGGACGTCTTGGCCCTTCCCGTGGATGTTGGCTAACATCCACGTTAGCATCCACGTAGGCCGTAGCATCGTCAAACTGATTCTCCTCCTGCTGATATCCTGTCTCTAAACTTGTTTTAGGAGACTCGCTATGAACTGTTGATCATCCACAAAACGTGGCCGTTTGGAGACCAAGAAATGATCCATTTCAGATGATATTAGTCACTGACTTCTGCGTTGAAAATGCGCCTTCGATCATTAAACAAGCCCAACTAGCCATTAGCCAACCACACCTGCGCAAGCGAACGTACCTTAAATAATGTATTATCGGTCACCTATTAATAGGACCAGATAATGTCACACAGTCGAACAATAAATTTTATTCAGTGAAAAAATTAAATGTGTGAATAAGTTACAAAATTTCTTGGGGGTGCTACGGCGGTGTTATGGCCTTTCTTGGGGGTGCTCAAGCCCCCCCCCCCCAGCGCCGCCTATGACAACACCCTTCAAATACTGTTGTTGGAAAATACAATCAAGTGGTAGTATTTTATAGTCTACTTGTACCTAAAGGCAGCTTTGAGTAGATAAAAGAAAAAAGCACATAAAATAAAATAACCCTAACCCTTTAAAAAGGCTGTTAGAAAATAGCCCTTAGGAGGGATTATTGAAATAGCCTTTAAAAAGGCTGTTGTTTTAGAAAAAGATGAAAAAAGTCTGTGAATATATTACTGTGGCTTTTCCTACCAAGAAATGTCTTTTATACTTGCCTGGCACAGAGAGAATTATGTTGCTTGAAATTCAAAAGATAAATTTTTTTTCATTGACTGAACAACCAACAAAGGTTTCTGAAAAGTCAGTGAAATGACTTGGTGGAGACAATGCATATAGGCCACACCCCATCGATGGGGAGGGGAAAAAAAGACCTCGTAAGAGCTGTCGCAATTTGCATGTCAACGTTAGCATTATCTACTAATGTGGATCTAAAAACAGACGGTCTATGGAAAAAATTAATGGGGTTTTCCTTAATCTTTAAGTATGGATTTGGTCTCTTATATATGCGTTAGTGTGTGAAAAAATATAGCTTTTGGCATATTTTTTTAATGTTTCACAAAACCGCTAGCTAGTAAGCTCTCAATGAAGTTTTTATTCCCACGGCCACAGCATCCCATATTTTGAACTAATAGTAGTTTTGAACTAATAGCACTAATAGCTAGTAGCTTTGATTTAAGCATCATGACTATGGCATGCTGTTTTAACATTTATTCAACCCACTGTAGCTAGCAACCCTTTTATATTATACCCCTTTCACACAGACGACCCGCGGACAAATGGCACCTAACTAATTAAGTTGTGTGCCACCTAACTAGATAGACAGCTGAGTTTTAGGCCGATAGCTAGTTAACTAGCTGGCTTTTTAGTGCAGCTAATTTGGTTGTAAGGGCAGCTAGTGTCACGATTCTAGCCTGTCATGTCATGTTTTCTGTTTCATTTCTGTCTTAGTTAGATTTCTTGTTAATGTCACGTATTGTGTTTAGTCTAGTCACGCCACGTTTTATGTTTAATTCATGTTACGTTTTCTGTTCATTGTTTAGCATACACATTTTTGTGTTTTTCCGCAGCCTTGCGTTCATGCTGTTCCCTCTCTCTCTTGCTGTCGCTCACGCTTCCCTAATTGTTTCATTCTCTCATGTCTATTTACTAATCTACTAACATTAGATCAGGATTGGGTAATACTAACTCTCTAACCATGTGTTCATGTTTACCTTATGTTTCTCGTGCATGTCATTTACTAATTTACTAATGCTAGGTCAGGATAGGTTTATTACTAACGAGTACTAATTATCTTGTTACCATGTCAGCCTTCCACACCTGATTTCCATTCGCATGCTGCTCTCAAGCTAAGTGTCTGCACCTGTCTACACCTGCATTTAAGCTCAGTGTTCATGTCTTTGCGAAATTGTTGCCTCCTGTTTGTCAGTGCACTTTTGAGCATTTTTTCAAGCCTGCCTTTTTGTTACAATCCAAGCCTGTTTATTGACCATTGTTATTGACCTCTGTTTTGTTAACCACTGCCTGCCTGTACCACGAGTTTTTGCCTGCTGTCTTTTGTACTTTTGCCCCGCGGAGCGGACTCCGGTCTTGACTCTTGCATCGTCTTCGACCCCGAGCCTGCCTACCGTCTGCCTGTACTTCTGCCCTGCTGACAGCTACTCTGGTTACTGGACTATTGCATGGTGTACCGATTCTGAGACTGCCTTCTCCCTCGGTACTGTACATTGGTTTTGGCTGGATTTTTTGTGTATGAACTTTGCTTGTTTTTTGACCACGCTCTTTGGACATTCCCCCATTAAAGCCCTCACGGGACTTTATTTGCAACTACTGTTTCTGAGTCGTGCATTTCGGGTCCTACCCTCACGCACCCGTCTCAGCTAGTTGGCAAAAATGGCAGCTAGCTAATTAATTTCTGTTAACAAGCTGAATCATATGGGCAGCTAGCTAGGGAAAATGGGCAGCTTGCTAAAATAAAGGGATAGCTAGTTACGGTAAGTCAAATAACAAACGGCTTGCGGCTTACTATAATATGACGCCCTTCAAACTGTCCTGTTATGCAGAATGAACTGACTTGTTGGTGAATATTGTATCATGTCACAGCATATTGTAGCGTGCCAACCAGTGGTTCAGTTGTACAGAAGCACTGTACTCTCTGAGAGGCTCTCGTTTTAAGCATGCACTGTATGTATCAAGGGGCCTGGGGGACCTAGTGGTCAGCTCATGCTTTAAGCGCGGAGGGGCCTAAGGACCCTCACACTAGGTGCAGAGGGGCCCTGGGGCCCTAGTAGTCAGATCACGCTTTAAGCCCCAGGGGCCCAGGGGCCCTAGTGGTCAGCTTATGTTTTAAACACCAAGGGTTCTGGGGGCCCTCACATTGTAAGCGCCAAGGGGTCTGGGGGGCAGTAGTCATCAGCTCACGTTTTAAACACCAAGGGTTCTGGGGGCCCTCACATTGTAAGCACTGAGGGGTCTGGGGAGCCCTAGTGGTGAGCTCACGCTATAAGCACCCAGGGGCCTAGTGCTCAGCTTGTGCTGTGCGCACTGAGGGCCCTGGCGTTCAACTTCCTTCGGAAGTCTTGGGCCACGCACCGCGCACGGCCTGAGGCTTGGAGGCCCCCTGGTAGTCCGAGGCCCCAGGGCACTGACCCCACTGGCCCGGTCCATAATCCAGGTATGGCTCCCAGTGCAGTCAACAACAAATTGAGACAGCTGCACTTCCTCACCCAATGTGATAAATACAAAGAAATTACAGAACATCACTTTTCAAAATTTAAATCAATACACCCAAAGTTCCAACCCTACCTGAGATCCAATTATTACAAATCCTCCTGGGAGAGGTAAGGTGCTGTGCAAAATTGTCAGCACAATATGTAGCGACCTGCCACAGGAAGAGGGACAGCAGTGACCCATAACCCCCCACCAATTAATATATATTATATTTAATTATATAACATACTGTATATTTATATTAAATTATACAACATTATTCATGCAAAATTGGCAGCACAATATGTAGCTACCTGCCACAGGAAGAGGGACAGCAGTGACCCCTAACCCCCCACCAATTAATATATATTTATTTAAAATTATATAACATATTTGTATTATATATACAGTATATGTAAAAATATAATAAATGATTTTCATTTGTTTACCAAAGTGTCTTGTGCTTACTTTATGGGAAAGTTTTACTTGTATGTGGTACTTCGTATAGCCATGTAATACATAACATAAACTCATGGGCCAGACTTTCTTGAACTGTTGTAAATTTAAACTTTGTTTTCGATTTTTACCCATTAATAGGACACGAAAATGTGAATTTTTTTTACACTGTCATAATTGATGTGGAAATATATACCTATTATATGCCTTTCTAAACCCCACTGCTTAGTGAAAGTTGTCGCTCGTATTCATATGGGAGATGAAAATTAATCAGGCTCATGTACGTAATTCATTGTGTCCTGAGAGTTACGTACACAAGATGCCGTCGGCAATCATGAAAAATAAATATATATCGGATCGATCTTTGTTTGTTTCTGTCATGCATAAGCCAAGTAAAAAAATAAATGTGCCCAAATTCATACACTCCACGATACTTTAAAACAAGGGGAATATATAGTGGTGACTTTCTTTCCGTGTCCCAATCGTTACGTACATAAGCATGAATCGTTTACCCACGTGTTTCATGGCTGGTGGATTGGTCAACCTAAAAAAAAAGAAGAGCATTACTGTCTGGTACGAAACTACTAAGAATTGCTTTGTTTCAATTGCTGCCGACGCTACAGGAGCCTGATAACCTTGCGTGTCCAAGCTTCCTCACGCAGTTACGTACCTAAGCCGTTTTACCTCGCACCAGTTTATCAAAATCGTCCAAATCAAAGCATTTATACAGCCATCGTGTTATAATCGTGTCCGCATATTGAAAGGGAGGATTCTGCATGCAGAAACGAAACTAAAATTAATATTTTCTTGCATTGATTACGTACATAACGGTGTCCTCTAATCAACCGGGTATTACACAGCCATAAATAGATTAGAGCTTCAAAGTCCAGTTTCATTGTGGACCGCCTCGGATGGGGTATGTATCTACACTTTAATGAATTAGAAAAAATAAGTTATACTTTTACACTCACGTGTCATTGAGACACCATGTTACATAGCCTACGTTAACACTACTGTGGTAAATTTTATATGACCTGAAAAGACTATTTCCGGTTATTGAACTATCTTCTTTCTTTTTGATAGAGTCAGAGAGTTCTCAAACTTGTAAATAAATGTGCTTGCATTGGTTTTTGCAACAATAATTATTTTTGGTGTCTGTCACGTTTATGTGTCCCAGTATCATATTTTCACATATATTATATTTAATTATATAACATACTGTACATTTATATTATATTAAATTATATAACATTATTCATCTGATAATAGAATTATTAGTAGTAGGCTAATAGTATTTATATTACTACTAGTACTAGGATATATTTTATGTCTGTTAAATATTATTGTTGTTGTCGTTATAATTGACTATTGCGCTTCGGCAATATATTATATCTGAAAGTATATCATGCCAATAAAGTATTTTGAACTTGAATTTGAGAGAGAGATCCACATGAGAAAAATGAGCTCCTAATAAGATTTATTTTTTGCTGGTTTTAAATGAAGTATAGTGAGAAAAGCTTTACATACATTTTAATATGAAAACCTAGAGAACATACTGGGAAACACCACAGTGAGAGAAAACCCTCCAGTCTTATTTTGGACAAGAAAGGTATAGGCTAAATTTCAAGCTAATCAAATAGCTAAAATGCTAACTGACCTAGATTGAGAACTAAGAGAGTAGGACCTAATTTTCTTTTATTTAATATAATTCAAACAAAGGTTTCCTGATTTGTAGGGTAACTGGCTACAGAGAACTAACTTTGGCTAACTTTAGCTTTAGCAGAGAGTAGTGTTGCCAACTATTTTCCAAGCGAAGTCGCAATTGGCTGCTCAAAAAGTCATATGCAATTGGCTGCTCTAAATGATGTCATATGCTAATTTGCATATGCAGAGATAAATTGCTGATCACAGCCAAATTACTGTGTATCTCAAAAGGACAGAAACTAACACCACCACACACACACACACAGCTCCGTAAACTGTTCAGTATCCCCAAATCATACATAATCTGATTAGATTAGGGTAGATTTGATAAATTAAAATTGAGGGAATCAAACAAACTATTTACAAAACATAATCAGTTAACTGTTTTCATGTTTTTTAGAGAGAGATCAAAACTACTTCTAAACAGAATCAAAGAGAGAGAGAGAGAGATGAAACAAATTGGATAAATTTAATTTGAGGAAATCAAACAAACTATTTACAAAACATAATCAATTAACTCTTCATGTTTTTTAGAGAGAGATCAAAACTATTTCTAAACAAAATCTGAGAGAATGAGAGAGAGAGAGAGAGAGAGAGAGAGAGAGAGATGATCCAAATTGAGGATATGTTTAATTTGAGGGAATCAAACTATTTACAAAACATAAATTAACTCTTTTTTTTTAGAGATAAAAACTTCCCATTTACTCAATTAAACCTGACAGAGATTGAGAGTAAACTATTTACAAAATTTACTATAGTGAGTGAGTGTGCATGTGTGTAAGCGCACAGTGCGTGTGTTTGTGTGTGTGTGTGTGTGTGTGTGTGTGTGTGTGTGTGTTTAACAGAGAGTCTCACAAGCTCAGAAGGGCCTCCTCCTCCTCATCATCATCCCCAACCCTAGTGCTCTCCTCTGAGATGGGGAGTTCACAGCCAGAACTACTGGGCTGTGATTTAAAGGAGTACCGAGCTGAGGACCCAAAAAGCTGCACCACACTGTCTGGAAGCTTGTGCTGGTAGCAGGTGTCTCCAGCCAGCTTCAGACCAAACCTTACATACAGGATGGAGTTGAGGGTGAGCAAAGACATCCAATTTCTGAGCTTTGGCTGAATAGCCTCTCTGCGTTAGAGTGTGGGAGGGAGAGGACAGAGAGCAGCAGATGAAAGTTCATTAAAAGGGTTTAATCCTGCTGCATCCCTGTGGAGAAGATGGAGAATAGTTCTCCACTGCTTGACAATGTTGTCGATTGTCACAGCAGGGCATCCAATGAAGCTGCCAATTTTGGCCATTTCAGCCATAATTTACTTTTGTATACAAATTTACTTTTGTACACGTTCTGTTTTTTTCCTGCTAATACAGCTAGTTTGGTAGTCAGTTGGCCTCCAATAATCGCCTCTTCTTGCGTGAATCTAGCTGGTGAAAATGAAGATAATTCCTGAGTTGTTTGGTTATAATATACATTTACATGAATAAGGTTTCCATCATTTAAAAGTTTTGAAAAATCGTTTCTGCATAACACACTCTGGGCCCTATCTTACACCCGGCGCAAAGCGGCGCTAACCCAAACGCAAGTGTCTTTGCTATCTTACACCCGGCGCTAGGTCCATAATAACGCCTAAGGCTTACGTCCTTAAACTAGCATGTATTCTTGCGCCATCACAAGTGAACTGGGCGTGTTGGTCTTAAGATGAGGAGTGGCCAGGATTCTTTTTGGCGTATTGCTATCTTGAGCCAGCAGAAAGCGCTTGCGCTAGAACCACTACAAACCTGGTCTAAAGTCATGTCGCAGTTGTTTACATGTTATTTTAACGGCGCATATAAGTGCGTCTACATAGGCGTGTGCACAACGCGCATACCCTCCTGTCTGTTACACACAGGAGCGTGCACAAGCATGACTAAAATATCTAGATCAATTTGTGTAATATTATTATTATGTAGGCTATATCAAAAATGCATAATAATAAAAGGTTCCATAGGTCCACATACCTTTCCCTCAGCGAAGGGAAACAATGCCACATTACATTGCTCTCAGCCCACTCCATCAACATCCAGGCGATGTGCGATGGTACGGGACAATGGCTATCCATTAAAAAGGAGCTGCCTAATGCGCGAATTGTCATTTGCACCTAATGCGTGAATTGGCATTCAATGGAAAACCCGCGTAGCTACTGCAATAGATGGACATTTGCGTTCTGAAAATGCGCTTCAGATGTAATTACAATACAGCTCTGTTTATCTAGGAATACAGCCTGTAAGTAAATAGAATGGTTTGTGACTGAAAAAAGTTCAAAACCTTGTCCACTGAGTATTGCTTTTATTGTTTTTCAAATAGCCTAGGCTACAGCGGACTCGCTGTGCATAATGTTTTTTAGATAGACTATGGTTAAAAAACGGAGATAAATGTCATCAAGTTAACTGAATTGTATGCTAACCTTAGCTATTCTTCGTCCTTCATATTTTTTTAAATTACAGTGACAAGGTTTCCATATCCTCAGCTTATTAAAACCCCGCTGATTTCACCTGTAATTCCATAACTTGAACAAAAGATTTTAAAGAGAACTAAGCGTCTAATTAGAAACTAAATTTGCAGCACGTTACACAATTAATTTTAATTCCATTATCTGCATGTTCGCTTTACATGAGCAGGTCTGTTTCCCTTGCTGTACATCGCAGTTTTCACGGTCTTCCTTGGAAAGTGAATAGTTTTAAAGTATTACGCTACCAGTTAAACAGGTTGGTCACATTTCCATAAGCAGGACATTATAAAACAAGGGAAAATATGCTGAACCTATGGGTTGCCAACCTGACAGATTTGTTGTATTTAGTGTCATCATTAAGGCAAAATAACGTTAGTTATGTTATTAATCAAAATTAAAATGCAGGTAGCCTAATGAACTTCGGATGAAGCTTGAACATGAGTTCATTGCATACTCAAACGAAATTCGTTAAACAAGCAGGCTAATTTGGCGTTTTCTAAGATGAGAAGGAAGCAATTGGTCGCTTATTCTCAGCTGTTGCAGGTGCTTTTAACAAAATTTAACAGCATATATTTCGTAAACAACACTGTCAGGAATTACCGGGAACTCATAATACTACTACTGCTGCTGCTGCTACTGATCCATATAGCCGATTCCTTGATCGCACTAAACACGCACGAGCATGTCTGTTTCGCCATCATAAGCAATCCGCCAAGGTGGAAAAGCAGGCTTTTAAAGGGAATGGGATATGACATTTTGATTGGTTTATTGCATGTCACGCCCAAGACACACCTATAATTAATGAAGAGACTAGGTTCAGCCCAGTTGCACCTTGCGCCATGCTTAGCGCCCAAAAAACACGCCGTTAAAATAGCAAAAGTAGACTTGGACACGCCCTAAATGGACTTAGCGCAATGCGCTTAGACTAAGCGCCAAGATCGCCAAGATAGGGCCCTCTGTGTCTCTCCCATTGTGGAACAAATTAGCCAGTTCGCTAGCTAACTGGCTGACTTGATGTGAGTTGATGTAAGTTAGCTAATGTTAGAACATATACACAAGTTAGACCGGGAGGTAGGGGGTACTAAAAAGCAGGGAGGGTTCTGGGTTTTACTCAGTGCAGTTATCCAGCTGACTCTGAAATCCTGGTGTTGTGTGTAGGCTATATTTTGGATGAGCAGTGGGACCGTGTGTGCTTGTGCAACAGGGCGCCGATTCAACTCAGGCAGTCCATCTCAGTCACAGCAGCAGCAAGCCAGAGAAGAACATAGGGGTGGGGTGAAATGGGGAGAGCTGAGCAGTGGTCTACTCTGCTGGTTTCCCCCCTTCACCCCTCCCCTTGTTCTTTTCACTAACTTCTTCTGACCATAGGCTGTAGGCTACAGCCTCTGGTGAGCTGGTAACTGCGCTGCTGTCTTGCCTTGATATAGCATAGCCTATTATGGTAACGTTAGTTAACAGCCTGCAAATATATACCTACCTCGACCTAGCATCACAAGCTAATGCAATAGGCAATATTAGCTAGAGACTAACGTTAACGTTACTTTAGCAACTTTAGCTCCCAAATCGTTTATCAAGGCAAAGCAGCGATGCAGTTGCCAGCTTGCCAAAGGCTACAGCCTATGGTCAGAAGCAGTTTGTGTAAGTTTTAAATTAAGTTTTGTTCGGTAATACTCATTTGAGCATCTTGGGGCAATACAGAAGGACCATCCGTGCGTTTTTTGTTTTATTTTTTTCCTCATGATACATTCTAAAGCTCATTGAAAGGCAGCTACACTGCCTGGCCAAAAAAAAAAAGTCGCAAACTCTAATATTTCGTTGGACCGCCTTTAGCTTTGATTATAGCGCACAATCGTCGTGGCATTGTTTCGACAACCTTATGCAATGTCACAACATTTATTTCCGTCCAGAGTTGCATTAATTTTTGGCCGAGATCTTGTAGCTATTGACGACGGGAGAGTCGAACCACTCCGTAGTCTTCTCCAGCATATCCCAAAGACTTTCAATGGGGTTAAGGTCAGGACTCTGGTGGCCAATTCATGTGTGAAAATTTGAGATTTGAACGCACACCCATATCTCATTTAAGGTAAAAATCTATGGAACCAGAACCACTTTACCGAGTGCTTCATGTCCGCTTTAAGCTATTTGTGATTCAGACATTTGACTTATCCACTGTTTTAAGCATCTCTCCAATATGTACGCGGCATTACGCACATGGGGTGGAGAATTGATGAAAATGAGGCATGTCTGCAAGTCTTGCAAGAAACGCATATTCAGACTTTTCACTTAATAATTTTTTTCCACGCAACTTTGTTCGGAAAAAAAGGTGGTTTATGTTGAGAGCCGCCAATAGATTATTATGAAAAATACAGCATCTTTCGCATAAATTATATTAGAATGAGTAGGTTATTTGAACATATTTGAACATTCCTTTGCATAGCTAACTTTATCAATGAGCTGTGTCACAACCTGACTCATACGGCCATGACAAAGGAGGGAGACGCACCAAAATATAAGGAAAAACAATGAATTTATTAAAGTTGAAAGCAAATCATTAAACCAAAAAAACGTTGCGAGACGTGGGAGGTCAGTATTATCAGTGGTATAGGATGTGCATGAGGAAGGTGTGTGTAAGAGTGTTGTATGGTGCAAACTAAGGAAAAGAAAACATCACATCAAAAACCCAAAAATGTCTAATGGGAGAGAGCCACCATTAACTGGGGATGGCCTGCTCTTAAGGGCTGGGAACACCGGGCCCAGGTGTTCCCAGTTGGCACTGACAACCTCTGCCACGCCCACCAGGCAACTGAAAAACAAATCATAAAATATAGCCGCAAGCGGCAATTGGGGGTTTGAACCGTTAAGCCTAAAGAAAGTCAAGTATATATGACACATTCTACACAAATCAGAACAATATTTCCTGTTTAACATTGAAAAACAATGTGTTTGTGAATGTAGTCCATTGACTGGAGTGGCTAACGTTTGCGTTGGTAGACCAGGTACATCAGAATGCTGTAGGTTGTGATGGGAGGCAGTACTTATACTGGACAACAGCAGAATGACCAAACCAGAGACCATGGTGTGAGACTAAAACCTCTCCCTTCTCTTTAATTTGAAGCAATAATCAATTTTTCTATTAAAAAATAAAGTGTATTATTACACTGTAATATCTCAGTAATTAACTTACTTATTTTTAGTCTCCCATTTTTGAATTTCCTATTTGTTTCCTAATGAAATCTCTATTTTATCCTCTAATTTATTTTATGTATCATCCATCAGTCTCTAGTGTAAAGGTACACTATCCAAAGCAAACAGTTGAAAAATTGTCTTGCAGCAAAGCTACTAAGATGCCATCTTATATTACTCATGTGCCCCACCGGCTATTGTTTATCCAAATAAAATTAGCAGAAAATTAAGTCACCATCAAATTAAAAATACCATAATATTCTAAATAACTCAATGCATTCAGTATACATTTGTGAGGTGGTTGGGTCGGAGGATCAGACTTTGAGGGGATCTCAAAGTACTCCCGGAATGGAGTACTAGAAAAAAGGGGACAGGATTAAGAGCTCCGCGAATGGAGCCGAGAAGAATAAACAAAAAGGGAAAATAACTCCCAGCGTACAGCCATAGTATAGCAACCCAGAAAAATGGGCGAAAGCTCGCAGACTCTAGCAGGAAAACAGAAAAGGACAGGCCTCTAGCTCAATAAACGAATGAGCAAAAATAAAGAGGCGAGAGCGAGAAAAGGCAACAAAGGTTACTGCCTCAGAGAGGACAGAGGAAAAAACCAAGGCAAGGAACAGAAAGTGCAAACGCGAAAACAAACTCCTAAAAAAGGATATTTAACACGCACCTACAGGCAACTCCTGTGTTACTTTTTAGCAAGGCTGAAAAGCAAAGTGGTTACACGAACCAATACCTATTACCGGCTTTGTGGAGTGGGAATAATGACACAAAAGCCTAGAGCACCGGAAGAGCGGTGCTTAAATAGTGCAGCGCACACCTACAAACAGTAAAAGGTAATGAGTACCAGAGAGGGAGAAAACACGACACAGACTCCCTCTCGCGGGCCCGAGAGGCAAGGCCCGAACCAAGACAGAGCAGGCAGAAAACCATGACAACATTTGCCTTTTCATTTTAACTTTAACTGAAATATGGCTCCTACAAATATGTTTTCAACTATAGCAGCCTTAAAGGGATAGTTCGGAATTTTGGACATAATGTCTCAATTACGACTTACCCATGATGTAGTTGATTGATGGAAACCATTTTCAGCTAATTCCATGCTGTCCCTTCTTTTGGACATACACACGTTGCTAATGCTAGCGCAACTCTATGGAAACCGGTAGCATCCACTACCAAATCCACTTAAACACTCCACAGTGCACGCAAAGCAAATAAAATACGACGACAGTCTATCGGGGTTATTTGGAGTGTTTATACCATCATTTTTGAAGTCAAACTATCGTAGAATCCTTTACTTTGTGCTTCAGGAAGGCAGAGCGAACGTGGCCATTGCAACTTGTTACTCTTCTTTGTTGTTGTAGTCGACCAGTGCCGGCACTACATTCGTAGGTAACGTAAAGTATTGCTCCCCCGATAGACTGTCGTCATATTTTATTTTCTTTCTTAAACTGTGTGTAGTGGATGCTACCGGTTGCCATAGAGTTGCACTAGCATTAGCATCGTGTGTATGTCCAATAGAAGGGACAGCATGGAATTAGCTGAAAATGGTTTCCATCAATCAACTACATCATGGGTAAGTCGTAATTGAGACATTATGTCCAAAATTCCAAACTATCCCTTTAATAACTATGTCATGCTGTGTCCGAATCAGCACCCTTCCATAACCTACTATTGAGTAGGCAGGACGAGAAAGTTGTTAAGTAGGCAAAAAAATTCTAAATGTAGTATACTTAAAACCCCTGTATGATATACAGTGAGAACCATAATTCATTGGACAGTGACACATTTTTCTGTAGAGCCGTTCATAGCCTTTAAACGTCCGCACTGCACCGCCGTTGTGGCTACTAGCTAAGATACTGTGTCTGGCTACGGGCGGAATTTTGCTGAGCCTGCTAGGAAAACGCGGCTTAACCAAACTGCTCAATTCTCTCAAAATGAATCACAGCTAGGAGCATTAACTTACCATTCAGGTTTATGAAATAGAAACAGTTCTGCCAAGTTGTCCAAGTTATTCATTCTGCGGTTTAAGTTTTTGAAACGTATTAAAAGTAGCCTACCTATAAAATCTCTTCACATCCTTAACCTCTTAATGCCAAACGCCCCCTAGCGGTAACGCGGGCGTGACGGAAATTATTAAATTATACATTTCATTAATTTAATAATATATAATAAACTGCTCACCTCAATATTTTGATTAAATATCCTTATGATATATCCATTCCTTCTGGGAAAGTGGTTTTTAAGCCCAAAACGTCGAGATAAAACTTTGTAAATAACGTTGGAAACTCTGACCTAATTCTCAAACATGTATTGCAGCTTGATGTCACACCATAAACAATGTGCTGGTAAACTGTTCTGCTTAATTGTATTTCACAAAACTTTGGTTTAAAAAATCATTATACCTTTAGGCTTCAAGAAAAAATACTTTAAAACTTTCATAAGGCTGTACATGATTTTTTTCCAATTTTAAACCGACTTGTGCTTTTTTGCACTTGATTACGACTCGTTCGGCTGTGTTCACTTTGGCGTTGTGAAACTCAGCCAGTTTCTGGAGTACCAATCCAACGGCTTAGTATACACTACTCACAAAAAGTTAGGGATATTTGGCTTTCGGGTGAAATTTATGGAAAATGTAAGTTCACGCTACAGTGATATTATACGTATCATGAAAGTAGGGCATTTAAGTAGAAGCATGCAATGGTGATTTCCTCATCTCAAACAATTTATTGAAACAAAAGCCAACAACAGTGGTGGGTATACCACAACAAAAATGTCAATGTCTCAATAACTTGTCATGTGCCCTTGAGCATCAATTACAGCTTGACAACGACGTCTCATGCTGTTCACAAGTCGACTTATTGTCTGCTGAGGCATGGCATCCCACTCTTCTTGAAGGGCGGCCCTCAGGTCATTGAGGTTCTGGGGTACAGAGTTACGAGCCTCTACACGGTGAGTCAGCTGATCCCATAGGTTTTCTATGGGATTCAGGTCTGGAGAAAGTGCAGGCCACTCCATTTGAGGTACCCCAGTCTCCAGCAGCCTTTCCCTAATGATGCGACCTCGATGAGCTGGAGCATTGTCGTCCATGAAGATTAAATTAGGCCTGTGTTGTTCATGCAGGGGCACAATGACTGGATTAATGATGTTATTCAGGTAGTATGGGCTTGTCACTGTACCATTCACAAAGTGTAGGACAGTTCTGTATTGACTAGACACACCTGCCCACACTGTAACACCGCCACCACCAAAGGGTCGTCTGGTGACAACAGTGGCTGATGCATAGCGCTCTCCTTGACGTCTCCAACATCGTTGGCGGCCATCATTTCTGCTCAACGTGAATCGACTTTCATCAGAGAACAGCACTGAGGCCCACTGGTCCCTCGTCCAGCGTAAATGCTCCCTGGCCCATGCAAGACGATGACGCCTGTGCCTGGTGGTGTGGTCAGGTACCCTTGCAGGTCGTCTAGCACGCAGACCACGCTGATGTAAACGGTTTCGAATGGTCTGACGTGACACTTGGGTGCCTCTCACCTCCCTTAAATGTGCCTGGAGTTGAGTGGCATTCATCATCCGGTTCCGCAGGGCACTGTTCACAATGAAGCGGTCATCAGTGTGGGATGTGGCCAAAGGACGTCCACTTCTATGCCTTTCTGTGACTCTTCCAGTCTCTCTGTATCTCTGTTGCAACCTGCTGATGACACTCTGTGACACTCTAAGCTCAGTGGCCACTTCCCTCTGAAAACATCCTGTTTGAAGCCCCATGATGTCAAAATGTGAACAGCATGATGAAGAGGACTGTTTAAATACCAATTCTAATTGAACCAGGAAATTTATTAGTCGATTCATGGATCAAACACCTGTTGTGAATTTTGCCGTTCAGCTCCTTGTTAGAGAACAGCAAGTTGTGCAAAAAGTACTGAAACATTGAATAGTTGGACATGTGCATTCAAAAGTTTAGAGAAGGTCAAATTAATTTCACCTGTAAAGGTTATAGTGCATTTTAGGTTCATCCTGAAATTTCACCCGAAAGCCGAATATCCCTAACTTTTTGTGAGTAGTGTATATAATTATATAAAAAATAACATTTTTGCCTGAAAATAACCTTACGTATAAATAGAAATAAAATACATATTGTATTTGATTTGGGCTTGCTAATTAAATGTTGAAAGAAATGCAAATTCAATTATTTACTCCACAGCTTATTTAAGTCTTGCGTCAGAATGATAGACAATATTCCTTTTATTGCATCAGTGGTCATAAACGTATGATAAATTTTATTTTTTGTTGCTGTTTTTGAGCAGCCTGTAATTGCAGTGTTGTTTCCTTAAAGATGTTGTTAGTGAATTAAATGCTTGGAGGAGCGTGGATGAAAGATAAACAGATGCAGATCGTTCATCTGATTGACAGACACACCTGGAACCAAGAATTTCACAAGAATCACAGGTGTTAGGAAATAAACAAGCAATGTTTGAGTAAAAAAAACATAATACTTAATTCTGTTTATGTTTTATTCCAGATGATGGGATAAAATTGATATTTGGAGTTAATTGGAATTTTTAATTTAGTGCAGTAAGAGTTTAAATAAATGTCATTGTTCTATTGGTCATTGCAAAAGTCACTAATTACCTCATTATCCAATGAGAAGAGAGGGAGACAAATGAATCTTCCCACAATGCCCCTCTCTCTCTCACCTTAGGGAAGGGCCGGATTCAGAGATGGCCAACTTAAGTAATGCGCTTAAGTGCCTCTCCTGTGCGGATTTAACGTGGACTGAGATGCGCCGTATTCTAACCTGCGCTATGCGGGCGCGTTTCTCAAAATGTGGGTGGCACAGGGCATGATATTCTAATGACCTGTTTCTTGTACCTGCCCCCTGGGTTGCCAGGTTTCTACTAAGAAAATGTGTGTGGGGGTATACATTTACAACATGTCAGTGACATTGCCTTTAATAACTGCATTTGCCTTTGTAAAATCCAACCTTTGTGCATCGTAGTTGCTCTTGCGTGATGGTGAAGGCAGTGAACGTATTAATCCGTCGCATTGATAAAATGATCAACTTCTATTGCCGACTTGGATATACCTACCCATCACACAATAAAAAGAAATAATCACTGGACAGTGGTTGCACGCAATATTATTAAGTAAACGCATAAATCTGAAATCACACATAAATCACATTTTATTGAAAAAAGAAAATATTTAAAAATCTTTTTTTAAACGATTTACCTAGTAAAGTCATGTAGCCTACAGTGGTTGAACACAATAGCCTATATGCGACGTCTTCAATTTAATAATTTGGGATAAGCTATGCTGACACAAATCATCTCTCTGTCAAAGCGAATATGATCCAGACACTGTCTATCAATTAATCCATCTAATATTGGTCTGGTATGATATGCCAGACAGCAGATGGTCAATCATAGCCTACTTTTACATATTTTTCTTTCTATGACTTCTGTGACGACCCCTGTGCTTTTCTGCCAGTGCTGCAGGGTTAGGAAAAAATCTTTATTTTCCAAGTTACCCCTTATGAGGGCCCCTTGGGAAAGAAAAGTTTGCACTGACCATTCAGTGTACTGCAGCCTTTAAGTAGGAAGAATTTGTTCCCTCTTCTGTTGAAGTTTTACCAGCGTTTGTTTAATCCTCCTGGGAATATGGTGTTGAGTTTTCTAATCCAATGTCTTTCTGTCCTACATCTGTCCTCCTGTGTCCAGTTAATGTCCATGGTGTAGGAAATGAGCCACTACGTGTGTGTCTGTGTTTCTATGATTTCTTATGTTATATACTGTATGTGTTGTGCCAATCTGGTCGTGATTGTATTTCCTGTCTCCCCTACATATTTTATGTCGCAGTGTTTGCATTTTATGACATATATGCAGTTATATGTGTTAACTGTGAGTTTGTTTAACCCCTTGGCGCAGATGGCAAATTTCACCTATTTAGGGGGTGCTCTGTTTAAGTCTTTACTCCAGGGGCTCTATTTTCAAACCAGCGCAAGGGGACGGTATAGTCAAACGCAAGCTTGTTGACAGCATCAACGTCTTAAAACTGGCGCTATGGCGTTTCTCAGCAATACCGCTAGGATCAACAAATTCTCAACATAACATCCTTTCGCTTGCGCTGCAGTGGGATGGGTGGCGCTGTCTGGGGCGTGTTCTAAAATACTTTCGGCTCAGTGACAATTTGAACCAACGAAAACCCATTGCGTTATGATCAGCTAGAACCACCTCTTAGCGGCAACGCAATAGACTCTGGCAATTTGCCAACTTATTAGTCATGTAGTTCTATGTAGTGTCTATAGGTGATGCCAACATTACACTTCCATTTAATGAACAAATAGCCTATAATTATTATTAATTAATTTTAATTTAAACTACTAGAATAAAACAGGACAGCTTACAAGAAACTTGCGATCATGTAGGCTAATAGCCTATAATATATAAATTACACATTGACACAGTTGAATCATAAGCCTACCATTTGAATCATAATTATGCCTACATCACCTCATGTAGGCTAATTAATGCATTCGCCACCTCCTCCCGTGCCTTCCGAACTTCTGGGAGATGAGGTGGTGTGGATTGTGATCCATAAATTACTAGTCCTAGTCTGTACTTCTGTTGCAAGTATGTCTGATTTTCTGTGCGGAAAATCGCTCTTGTCGTTGACGGTCCAGTGCGTTTGGGTTGCTCATTATGAAATTGCATGGAGCGATTGCGTTCCAACTGGCTTTTTTTAAAAAGCATGAGAACAACTATTTGATTGGCTACCATAGAGACACACCTTGGACATTTAAACCCAGCCTTTTAGCAATACCGCCATCAGATGCGCCAAGATTGCCGTCATGAAATTACCAAATTTCTCGCCGACACGCCCTCAGAGCGATACCGCCAAGCGATTACTCTTGCGTTCACCATTGCGTTTGGTTTATTAAAATAGAGCCCCAGGTGTGAGCATCACATAAACTTGGTAAATGGCTTAAATGAAACAAGACAGGTGTACCATTTACAATACGAACTTAGATTTGTTTATTTTCATAATTTAAGTCAAAATAAAGTGCCACAAATGCAAAGAAACTTTGGAGAAAAAAAATTTAAATTTTTTCTTTAGTTTGCTGAGAGCTACATAAGTGAAATCGGTAATATATATACATTTCCTGGATCATAAACTCCATGTCCACAAGTTTTTCTAAATCTAACAATGATATGCAGAACTACTAAAGGTCTATGACGCAAAATATAGCAGTGTACCCTGTTGTCCATTAGTGTATCCAAATCTATCCAAATGGCTAAATTGTGCACTGCTGAAAAAAAAATAGAATTATGATATATATATATATATATATATATATATATATATATATATATATATATATATATATATATATATATATATATATATATATATATATAGAAATCAACAGTTTTGGCTGATAAAACTCACTTTTGCATCATTTCCAAGTGGGAATACATATTTTCATCAGTATAGGGGGGTAGATATCTATGGGTCCAAAACCCGTATGCAAAACATGTCATAAAATGAATAAAATTATTCATTATTGTATTATAACGCATATACATTTGCTCCTTCTGATGGCTTAAGATAAAAAACATTGATATCACAGTGTTACATACACCTAAATATGTTGCCTAATCATTCACTCTTGTACCTCAATAAAACATCACTTGTCCCTGTACTCTACAGTATGTATACTTTTGTCCTGGGATTACATTTTTCTGTAGTTTTTTTAATTTTCCTATTCATAATGACAAATGACAAAAAGGAAATTTTTGCCTTAATCTACCACATATGAGCGCACAGTAAATTGGAATGAGCATTTGTCATGCCCGAAGAGACAAGTATATAGGCTACGCCATAGCCTATATTATGTACGATAACATAAACATAAAATAGTACTCCACCATCTGCAAAATGCTGCCAAATGTTCTATCTTCAATGAACATCGGTAGCCTACATCAAAAATACATTTAACGATTGCACTACAGTATGTGAACTGCACTCAAAATGCGAAAATAACAATAGTGCTATCGAACATATTGGAAAGACAGTGCTGGAGTGGAATCACGAACGTACATATGTAGCCAGTGAGACCAACGGCATTTTAGACGCAAAAATACTTACATATCGGAAAAGGGAATCTCCCCTCCATAATGCGTATTCTATAGAGCTTGTGTAATACTAGACAGTTAAAACGAAAACTGCCGTTATGCTGGGCTGTAGTAAATTGCTCAAAGCACCCAAAAAGACATGCCATATGCCGTTGCTAAGGTTATAATGTACTCTATTGGATAAAAAAGCCAACAATTAAACCAGAATGAACTGTAATGAATGAGACAGGCTTACAGGGCATGGGGGTATTACGCTGCTACGTTTCAGATAATGTAATAGCGGTATAAAGTGTTGTATATTTCTCAAACCGATTGTACCGGACAATAAATGACCACTGAATTTTGAAAGGAACATCTCGATGTGTAAAACCAATGGTAGGATTGCATATTTATTTCATATTTAGTAGCCTATATTGCTAGTAGAATACATGGTAGAATGAGACAGTACTTTCACAGTTTATTTTGCATTTGAGTGAGCAGGGCTTTTCACGGCTTTTCTGGCATACGATCAGGCTATTGTTGGGTTTATCTCGTTGCTATGACGTTATTCTAATTTTATATGATGAATAAATATATTTATGAATTCAAACATAGACGCTATTGTTCACTATGTCACGCATAGGTAGGTATAGACTAGGTCGGGGGTTGCTTGTTAAATGGACTTGCTACGGGGAAATAGTGACACTTAGAAACTCCCTATTCGGCAGAAATCGTCACAAACCGTCTACCAATAAATTTAAAACACAGAGTTTGTGAACGATTTTGGATTCTTGAAGGAAGTCTATGTTTTGCAGAATCCTGGCCAGGTTCCGTTTAATTTTTCCGTTCGCTCTTTGGCTGAATGTCGAGTAGGTGGTGATAAGTGGAATGATTTTTCTAGTGTCCTGTTGTTTTGTAACCAAGAAGGTTCGAATCTGTCTGAGGAACAATCTGGAATACCCCCTTGGTTTTAATGCATTGAAGAGGGTTTTGGTAGCCTCCTCAAAGTCTGTAATCTGTGTGCAAATTCTGTTGAACCTTAGCAATTGGGATTTAATCAGGCCTCTGAATGTATGTTTCGGGTGGAGACTGTCCTTGTGTAAGAGTGCATGTGTGTCTGTGTCTTTAAATAAAACTTTAGTGTCTAATGTATGTGTTTGGGGAAATGAGTGCCCCTTGTATGTGGTAGTTTCCAAAAAATCTATATGTTCATAGTGTGTGGTGTGTTTAATTGTGATAGATGTATGGTGCATGTTGAGGATCTGTATGAAGTGTTTGAAATCTTCTGAGCTATGTGTCCATGTTCCCCAGATGTCATCTAAATACCTAAAATAATTAGTGGGAAGTTTGGGACATTTTTCAAAAACAGTCTCCTCCCAATGTGCCATGTAAATGTTGGCATAAGCCGGTGCACATTTTGATTAATCCCGCTGCTGTGTTTATGTTGGTGTATAGACTATCTATGTCTATGGTGAACAGGATGGCTTCTTCCAGTATTTTGGCGTTTTTTATTTTATTTATGAAATCATATGTGTCTTTGATGTAGCTTTTGTGTTTTGTGGACAGTGGGTTCAGAAAAAAATCTAAGTATTCAGCTATCCTATAGGATTCGCTGTTGCAGTCTGAAATAATAGGCCTCCCTGCTGAGACCTCATATGGTATGCTCCAGGATTCTGGTGGCTTGTGTATTTTAGGGAGGAGGTAAAAAATTCTAGGTCTCAGGTTGTCCTCTCCCCTCAGGTAAAAACTTTGTTTTTAGTGATGTATTTGTTTTCTACTAGTGTCTATATGATGGCATGTATTTCCTGGGCCGTGTCTGGGTATATGGGTCCATCTAATTTTCTGTAATGTGTTATGTTGTGAAGTTGTCTATAGGCTTCCTGTGTGTATTGTGTTCTGTCCGTAATAACTATGGCACTTCCCTTGTCTGCTGGTTTGATAATTATTTGCTTGTTTTTAGCCAGCTGTAGTAGTGCTTGGCTCTCCCCTCTGCTGAGGTTGTTTTGGTCTTTGTGGGTTTGTGGGTTCAGTGCCTTAATTAGTGTGTTGTCCTCTTTAATAATCTACGTAATCTCTTCTGGGATTTGTTCTAGTCTGGGTTCCCAGATGGATCTTGGTGTGAAAGGTGTCTGTTCCCTGGTTTCCGCTCCCTCAAAGAAAGCTGCCAGCTTCAGTCTCCTGTGGAACTCCTGGACTTGTCCTTTGAGGGTTTGTTTTTGTTTTCTGCGGATATTTACTGTGGGTATAAATGACAGACCCCTGTCCAGTTTAAATTGGTCTTTTGTAGGTGTAAAGTTGTTACTCAATAGTATAATGTTTTTGTTCCCCTCCCTGTTTGTGCTTGGGCTTGTGGGGATTGTCAGTTTAAATGGTGCAGCCAGTGGTTCAGTATGTTTGTTGCTGTCTGTCCAGTGGATGTTATCTTGTGCGGTGCAGAAGTCCTCCTCTGGAAGCTTAGGGACATAGGGCATGTTCCTGCGGATGTGTTCATTTATCTCTTCCAAGTTGGACCTCTGGTAGGGTTCTAGGTTCACAGATTGATTGATGAGTGGAATCCAGGTCTCTGCTGATGGAAAAGTGGTTTTGGCCATCCTCAGCATATATTGCAACTGCTTGATAGCTGTTTTCTTTGGGTGCTGGTCCATTAATTCCAAAGGATAGGGTGACTCTCTGTACCTTGGGATCCACCACTGTCTTTTCCAGGAGGCCCGCCGCATGTTGGAATGTTGCCCCGGGGTAGCTGTCAATCTGAAGATCCCTCCTGGAATGGGACTGGATCCTGGATAGGTTGGAGTCCCCTAAGATGATGTTTGGTTTTCTGACCGTGATTTTCCATTCCTGGATCTTTCTGGTGGACCTGGGATGTTGTGTGGGGTGGAAGGTTCCATCTTCCACTCTGGCCCTCTTGGCGTGGGGCTGGGGAATGGGGATGGGTGTGGGGGCAGGCTTGGGGTTAGGGTTGGGGGTGGGTGTGGGGGTAGGTCTGGGTAGGTTATGGTTAGGGATGGGGGTGGGTGTGAGGGTAGGTCTGGGTAGGTTATGGTTAGGGGTGGGGTTAGAGTTAGTGGTGGGGGTAAGTGTGGGGGTAGGTCTGGGTAGGTTGTGGTTAGGGGTGGGGTTCGGGTAACGGGGAGGTCTGGGTGTAGGGGTGGAGTGGGGGTTAGGTGTGGAGCCAGAGTTATAGTAGTCCCTTGTGGTCCTTGGGGTTCATTGCGGCAGTGGTACCGGTTCCCAGTCCCTGTGGTGTCCTGCGACCCCACTGCTTGTCCTGTTTCTCTGGTGGTGTAGTGCTTCCTGGGGCAGAACTGTCCTCTCAGCATTCTGTCTTGGTGCCGGGCTTCCGGGGGGATGTGTCTGCCTCAGAGCTGGCCACTCCCTCTGGTACTGGTCCTGGGGTGGTGCGACCGTGCCTGAAAATATTGCCTGTGTATCATCAGCTTTAGACTCTTGATAACTTGCTGCCATTTCACCAGTCATGTGTTCCATACTGTTACAGTGTAATTTACAGCTGCATCTAGTCTCACCCCCCAATTCCCATAGAGATCCATTCAAATGCAGAGAGGTTATAGTATCGCTTGTAACAGTACCTGAAAATAAGATATTGAGAGTATTTTGATGTTCATGGGTCACAGACTTCAGGAAGTAACAGCATGCAAAGGATATGTGACCAAATATGAAATATGATACTTTAAAAATACATTAAAGCAAAGGGTTTGAATACTTATGCACATGAGAGATTTCGGTTTTTAATACATTTGCAAAAATTTCTAAAAACATGTTTTCACTTTGTCTTTATGGGTTATTGAGTGTAGATTGATGGACAAAAATGGCAATTTTATCCATTTAAAATTAAATCTAGATCTGTCATGGGGTGTGAGGTAGGAGGAGCCAAACGCAGCAAGGGGATTCTAAAAGCCCTAGGGCCACTAAGGTGGGAAACCCCGCAGATAAGGGAGGAGACAAGACAAGGAACACACACACACCACAGCTACAGACCGGCACACTGTAACACGCAATTGAGTAGAAGCACAAACGCCTGATTTCACAGCAAGAAATCCAAATAAGGCGAAGGGGAACAAAGAACTGCTACCCCATGCTTCCACGTGCTAAGAATTTAAACAGCCAGCAGTAATGAACGCCCTGCCTCAGTAATGAGGCGCAAGAATAGGCGAGTAGCACAAAAGGTACACATAAAACATCTAACCAACAAACACTGAAAACTAATGCGAATTAGAATGCCAGGGCGAAAGGAATGGAGATCTAATGTTCCAAGCCTACTCTCAGGGACTCGCAGTCAAACGCAAACCTGTCAACAAAAACGCCCAAGCTCCATATAAGGAGAAACATACCTGGAGAACGAACAGAACTATAGTTCCGAACAAAATCGTACCGCAAAACAGAAACAGACGAAACAGAACAGCTGCACCGGAATTACCGGCTAAAAGACCAACACGAGTTTGATAAAGAATAAAAGCCCTGCCTCTTAGTAAAGAGGAAATGTAACGAGGCGAAGGAACAGATATAAAATTCCATGGCAGTTTGATAGGCTCGCAGTCAAATGCAACGACCAGGAAGCAGGAACAGAAAAGCCAGGGGAGATGAGTCCTAATAACTACATCTACATAGGCAAATACGCCAGGGGGGACGAGTCCTAATAGCTACTTCCACATAGGCAAGTACGCCAGGGGGGAAGAGTCCGAATAACTACATCCACATAGGCAAGTCCCGCATTGATCGAGAAAACGTAAAGGGGTAAACGCCCGATCTCCCAGGAGAGAGAAACATTTTACAGGCGTCCCATAACTTTACTAGCAAACATGACTAATGCAAGCTTAATTGAAAACACACGCCCTAGCCTCTAATAATGGGAAATGTAACGAGGCGGAGGAACAGAGCTAACGTTCTAAGACTAACGTTCACATGTCCATAGCATCACCCAAGCTCCATATAAGGAGAGACACACCCAGAGAACGAACAGAACTACAGTTCCGAACAAAATCGTCCCACAGGTAAAAAAGGCGAACAGGACAGCTGTAACAAAAGACCAATGCAACCTTAACAGAATATAGCACGCACTGCCTCTCAATAACGGGAAATGTAATGAGGCGGAGGAACAGAGATAACGTTCCATGGTTACTTTCATAAACACGCGATCAAACACAAACAGGTCCATAGCATCGTCCAAGCTCCATATAAGGAGGGACACACCCGGAGAACGAACAAAACTACAGTTCCGAACAAAATCGTCCCGCAGGTGAAAAGGACGAACAGAAACAGCTGTAACAAAAGACCAACGCAAACTTAATCGAAAATAACCGACCTGCCTCTAAGAATAAATAAAACCCTAAAGTCAGTATGATACAAACGCCCTGTCTCTTAGTAAAAGGCAATAGATCTAGGTAAAAACGACAAACAAAGGACAGACCAGAAAGCGGAGACTGAAATGAGCACACCAAACAGGAATTCAACCTGAAGCTCAAAGCACAAAGGCCAGTACTGCAAAACTCCAATAAAAGCACAACGGAGCAAAATGGTCTCCTTAAAAACCTAGATCTAATCATACGTTTAAAACTTTAAAAGGGCAAAATAAACCGCACACAGAACAGCATAACTAATACCAGAAAATACACCACAGAACAAACAATCACAAAGAACAATCGAAGACCAGAACAAAAGGAACATGGGCTTAAATAGCTCACCGGCAACCATGTGCAGCTGTGCAACGTTGATGAGAACTTCTTCGTGAGAAGAAGGAAAGGAGCCAAAACTCCACCAACGAAGTAGCACCCACTAGTGGCGACCGAGGAACACAACCGCAAGGGAAAAAGGTCACAAACCATGACAAGAACACAATAAAGTGTGCAAAAAGTGAAGGGGGTTGAATAATTTTGAGTGCAACTGTACATGGTCCAGGGCTGGAATTTATGACCTATCACCGGGGCCACCAGTTTATCTTAACCACATGACTTGCAGGGATTTAAACTCGTAACTATTATCCTCCAGTGGGGCTCTGTAGGCACTCAAATGGCACAATCAAGTGAATAATTATCCAATTGAGAGGAAAAAATAACAAAATTATGCAATTGGAGTTGCTTTTTAAAACACTAATAAAAACAATTAGTTGACATAGTACATGTGGAGGCTGCAAAAGCCCAGCTCCGTCTCGTCTCAACCCGAAGCCTGAGTGCAGAGAAACCCACTTGCCGACAATTCAGTGCAATTAGCCAACGCAACTGCCGTCCTGCATGTTCAAGCAAACAAGCCTATTCACTGCCCTCGCATTTTCCCTAACATTCTTTATTTTGTGCATCAAGAAGTAAACGTGAGTACAGTTATTTATTACTAATACAGTGGTTATGTTGAACGTCCAACAAGTTGAAAGAAGTAAAAGGTAAATCAGATGAAATGATGGTCACTTAATTTATTTAAGGATGTGCAGAGGTTTTATAGGTAGGCTGCAGAATTAATAACTTGGACAACTTGGCAATGGGAAGTGAATGCTCCTAGCTGTTATTCATTTTTTAATACTAATTATCCAATTGAGAGGAAAAAATAAATAAATTATGCAATTGGAGTTGCTAATTAAGATGCTAATGAAACAATTAGTTGACATAGCTCTGTCTCATCTACACCCCAAGCCTGAGTGCAGAGAAATCCACCTGCGCACAATTTAGTGCAATTAGCCTACGCAACTGCTGTTCTGCATGTTCGAGCAAACAAGCCTATTCACTGCCCTCGCATTCTCCATTTTGTGCATCAAGAAGTAAATATGAGTACAGCAGTTATGTTGAACTTCCAAGTTGAAAGGAGTCAAAGTTAAGTGACGTGAAATGATGATCACAATTTATTTAACCTCTTCCTACCAAGGGCAAAATATACCAATTTTCGCCCGTTTTCACTAGTGACCAACAAAGCTGTTTATCTCAAAAACTGTAAAGGCTACAAATATGGTTCATAGCTTTTATTAAAACAGAGAACTGCACTATTATGACTAAGCAGTCATAATTCATATACATACCCTTCTTGCTACTTAACTACAACAATTTATGTACAGAAATTGTGAAAAAAACGAAAAACGGGTACCTAAATTCAAATTTCAGATTTTTTACCTGATGAGCTACAATAGCTATGGAGGAAATAACTCCTCTTTGTGATTCCTCAATATGCTGCCTATCTCTGCTAAAGATATGGTGTCAATATCTCAAATCATTCAAAATCTACAGAGCTTTTTTTCAGGTGAACCATTTCGGTTACCAAAGTTGGCACAAATTGTGCCAAATTGTGCCAAATGGCCCAGGTTCCAGAAAAGGCTCAATATCATTTATTTTTTAAGTTTTACAATAAAATCTGATAATTGGCAATAAAAGTTAATTTAGAAGTGTTTTTGGTCATTGTTACAATATAGTAATGTTAGCTATATTCATTTAATTCAGAGGGATTCGTTTTTTACATAACAGTGAATTCACACTGGTATACCGGCAAAATAATCTGTTACCTTATATCACTCTGCGTCACTGAGACCGCAAAACCATATTTCTGCTGCACGGAGAAACTCCTGAATAACCTAGACATAACTAACCAAAAACTGTATGAAAGAAACTGTAAAGTAAAAATATAAACAGCGCATTTACCTTATGAATTGTGCTTTGCTAAACAGAATGTAGCGAGCTACGCTACAAGATAAAAACACTGCGCCATCTCGGTTTGATAATTCCTCTTACACAGGGCTGCACTTACTTGTCACAGACACAAATAGATAGCTAGCTGCTATGTGTAATTTTGCTGGCTAGCTTGCCATTGTTACAATATAGCATGTTAGCTATATTCATTTAATTCAGAGGGATTCGTTTTTTACATAACAGTGAATTCGCACTGGTATACCGGCAAAATAATCTGTTACCTTATATCACTCTGCGTCACTGAGACCGCAAAACCATATTTCTGCTGCACGGAGAAACTCCTGAATAACCTAGACATAACTAACCAAAAACTGTATGAAAGAAACTGTAAAGTAAAAATATAAACAGCGCATTTAAATTATGAATTGTGCTTTGCTAAACAGAATGTAGCGAGCTACGCTACAAGGTAAAAACACTGCGCCATCTCGGTTTGATAATTCCTTACACAGGACTGCACTTACTTGTCTGACACAAATAGATAGCTAGCTGCTGTGTGTAATTTTGCTGGCTAGCTTGCCATTGTTACAATATAGTATGTTAGCTATATTCATTTAATTCAGAGGGATTCGTTTTTTACATAACAGTGAATTCGCACTGGTATACCGGCAAAATAATATGTTACCTTATATCACTCTGCGTCACTGAGACCGCAAAACCATATTTCTGCTGCACGGAGAAACTCCTGAATAACCTAGACATAACTAACCAAAAACTGTATGAAAGAGACTGTAAAGTAAAAATATAAGCAGCGCAGTTACCTTATGAATTGTGCTTTGCTAAACGGAATGTAGCGAGCTACGCTACAAGGTAAAAACACTGCGCCATCTTGGTTCGATAATTACGCACGGGTGACACTTCCTTATACGCAGAGCTGTTATCTCCTTTTTTTACGACGGCAATGTGTTCAATGATTGCTCGTATGAAAGATAAGAGTCTTGGCTATTGGCTGGAATATTTGACAGACAGTTTTAAAACCCAATGGAAAGCAAATAATACTCGGAGTGGAGGCAGGTCGAAGACAGTTTTTCCCACTTCAGATAGGCCTATTGTGCTATCAGTCAAAGAAATACACCCAATTGATGACGGTTTTGCATAATTCTCTGCAAACAAGTTCAAAACCACTCTGGCTAACATACACTACTCACAAAAAGTTAGGGATATTCGGCTTTCGGGTGAAATTTCAGGATGAACCTAAAATGCACTATAACCTTTACAGGTGAAATTAATTTGACCTTCTCTAAACTTTTGAATGCACATGTCCAACTATTCAATGTTTCAGTACTTTTTGCACAACTTGCTGTTCTCTAACAAGGAGCTGAACGGCAAAATTCACAACAGGTGTTTGATCCATGAATCGACCAATAAATTTCCTGGTTCAATTAGAATTGGTATTTAAACAGTCCTCTTCATCATGCTGTTCACATTTTGACATCATGAGACCAAGACGACACCTAACAATTGATCAACAGTACCTCGCCATTGCGAGGCTTCAAACAGGATGTTCTCAGAGGGAAGTGGCCACTGAGCTTAGAGTGTCACAGAGTGTCATCAGCAGGTTGCAACAGAGATACAGAGAGACTGGAAGAGTCACAGAAAGGCATAGAAGTGGACGTCCTTTGGCCACATCCCACACTGATGACCGCTTCATTGTGAACAGTGCCCTGCGGAACCGGATGATGAATGCCACTCAACTCCAGGCACATTTAAGGGAGGTGAGAGGCACCCAAGTGTCACGTCAGACCATTCGAAACCGTTTACATCAGCGTGGTCTGCGTGCTAGACGACCTGCAAGGGTACCTGACCACACCACCAGGCACAGGCGTCATCGTCTTGCATGGGCCAGGGAGCATTTACGCTGGACGAGGGACCAGTGGGCCTCAGTGCTGTTCTCTGATGAAAGTCGATTCACGTTGAGCAGAAATGATGGCCGCCAACGATGTTGGAGACGTCAAGGAGAGCGCTATGCATCAGCCACTGTTGTCACCAGACGACCCTTTGGTGGTGGCGGTGTTACAGTGTGGGCAGGTGTGTCTAGTCAATACAGAACTGCCCTACACTTTGTGAATGGTACAGTGACAAGCCCATACTACCTGAATAACATCATTAATCCAGTCATTGTGCCCCTGCATGAACAACACAGGCCTAATGTATATACGAATCCATTTAAACTCAGTTTTTCACAATTCCTGACATTTAATCCTAGTAAACATTCCCTGTCTTAGGTCAGTTAGGATCACAACTTTTTTTAAGAATGTGAAACGTCAGAATAATAGTAGAGAGAATTATTTATTTCAGCTTTTATTTCTTTCATCACATTCCCAGTGAGTCAGAAGTTTACATGCACTCTGTTAGTATTTGGTAGCATTGCCTTTAAATTGTTGAACTTGGGTCAAACATTTCGGGAAGCCTTTCACAAGCTTCTCACAGTAAGTTGCTGGAATTTGGACCCATTCCTCCTGACAGAATTGGTGTAATTGAGTCAGGTTTGTAGGCCTCCTTGCTCGCACACACCTTTTCAGTTCTGCCCACAAATTTTCGATTAGAGGTCAGGATGTAACATTCCACTCCCATCCTATTGTTTCTCCGTGTTTTCCCTCTCCCCCTGTTTCGTGTTTGTCTCTCCATTGTCCGTGTTTCCCCCCTTGCTGCAGGTTGGGCGTGTTTTCCCGTTTGTATCACTCTGTTTCACTGCTCCTTTCTCAGCCTATCCCATTCCCCGTTTTGCATGCATTCCACACTCTCCGCTCTGTTCAATCACTCTCGCATACATTCGCACGCGAATTAGATTAGATTAGATTATTCAGTCTAATCTAAGTCTGATCAGTCTGGAACAGCATTACCCGCTGTTCATTGTTTCGTCTCGCTAACTAAATCTGTCTGCTTAAAGTCTGCCAGCCTGCAGTTGTCAGTAAATCCCTGCCTGTGTTGCGGTTTCCCTGCCTTCCACCTGACGTGTGTGCATACAGCTTGGGTTTCTGCTATTCCACCCTGCGGCGGTGCCCGCTCACAGCCAGTGCTGCGGTGCTGTTGATGTGCTGTCGCTCCTGCCTCTGCTGTTGCTGCTGCCGCCCTGCTGTTGCCGTGCTGCTACTGCCGCTGCCCTGCTGCCATGCCTGCGTCCTGCCTGGGCTCCGCTCCACTGTCCTGCTCAACCGCTCCCACTCCCGCTCATCCCATGCTCCAACCAACCCGGTTACCTGTCTCCATCATCACCCCTGGCTTTCCCTGCTTCCACTGCTCCCGCATCTTCATACCTGGAATGTCTGTATTTAATGTTCTCTCTACGCTTCAGGAGTATTAGTTAGAAGCCTATTTATTGGATGCTTAGCGCGCCCACTCTGTCTGCCAGTTTGTCCTGTGTGTAAAGTCCAGTTCCGGCTTGGAACAATTCCGGCATGCCTGTAAAGTCCAGCTCCGGCTTGGAGCAATACTGCCCTGCCGGTTGAGTCCAGTTCCGGCTTGGAACTTTAACTGCTTTTGCCTTTCTACCCATGCTCAGGACTTCCCTGATCATATAATAAATATTGAGTTTTGGCATTCCTGTCTACGAGTCGTGCATTTGGGTCCAGTCCTCTTCTGGGGTCGTAACACAGGACTTTGTGATGGCCACTCCAATACCTTGAGTTTGTTGTCCTTAAGCCATTTTGCCACAACTTTGGAAGTATGTTTTGGGTCATTGTCCATTTGGAAGAGCCATTTGCGACCAAGCTTCAACTTCCTGGCTGATGTTTTGAGATGTTGCTTCAATATATCCACATCATTTTCCTTCCTCATGATGCCATCTATTTTATGAAGTGCACCAGGCCCTCTTGCAGCAAAGCACCCCCACAACATGATGCTGCTACCCCCGTGCTTCACGGTTGGGATGGTGTTCTTTGGCTTGCAAGCCTCACCCTTTTTCCTCCAAACATAATGATGGTCATTATGGCCAGTTAAATTTTTGTTTTATCAGAGGACATTTCTTCAAAAAGTAAGATCTTTGTCCCCATGTGCAGTTGTAAACTGTAGTCTGGCTTTTTTATGGCGGTTTTGGAGTAGTGGATTCTTCCTTGCTGAGCAGCCTTTCAGGTTATGTCGATATAGGACTTGTTTTACTGTGGATATACTTTTGTACCTGTTCCCTCCAGCATCTTCACAAGGTCATTTGCTGTTGTTCTGGGATTGATTTTCACTCTTTGCACCAAAGCACATTCATCACTAGGAGACAGAAAGCATCTCCTTCCTGAGCGGTATGACGGCTGCGTGGTCCCATGGTGTTTATACTTGCATACTATTGTTTGTAAAGATGAATGTGGTACCGTCAGCCTATGTGTATGTAAACTTCCGACTTCAACTGTATATATATTAATCGCATGCATCCAGTTTGGACAACAACTGTGCATAAAGACATAGCCAGTTAATTGATATTTTTATACCTTTATACGTTCAAACAGAACCCTTCCTGTCTCATCCTAGAACAGTGCACCTTTTTCTTTTCTTTTTTACATTTCAGCTGCCGTTAGGGATTTTCGTGCAGTTTAAATTTTGCACGAGAAATGTTTAAATTCTGTGTGCACAATTTCCTGATGTTGACTCATTAAAGTAAGCTAAGTTGACTCCTTAATCCTACTTTGGGAAATACCTGACTGCTTGAAAATTAAACAATATATCAAAGTATAGATTTTATCCAGAACACCATTTTAATTATTCATGTGTTCAATAAACCTTGATAGATCACTGTGCCAAAGTTATCACACAGAAGCTATCCTTATCGAGACAATCGTATAAATATTTACCAAACAATGTTATTGAACCAAAACTAATATTTAGGGGTACATAAACTGTGAAAAGACATTTGTAACTACTGGTTGTCTTAGGGGTTCTCTTTGACAACTCTTACGCCTGGAGGGAAAACAAGGTTGAAAACAGGGCTTTGTCTTTCTGGGCTTGGTCACAGTGGAAACAGAATGGTGGCTAGGCGTGAGGGACCACAGCTCGCCAGCATTCAGCGCGCATAGGGGGGGGGGGAGAGAGATTTTAAACTTTATAGGCTATTTATTGCTGTTGTCATTACTTTTTTCTTGTTATTATTAAAGCACAATTTAACTTTGGTAGAACTTTGGGTTGTGTAGTTACCTGGCCATGATATGAGTTCAAATGGTGGCGAAGTATGTTCGTTAGTTGCCCTGTGCTCCCCTGGGGTGATAATCCAGAATAGGGTATTTGTCGCTCTCCATTCACTACTATAGGGTAGCTAAAACGGTCTCAAAATGACAATTCTAGCATGTATCCAAATGCGAACAAAGCAGATTCTGTTAATACAAACAATTACCAGTCCTAGTACGTTTTTTTTTTGTGTAATAAAATTATTTATAAAAGTACTATTTCCTTCAATGTTCTTAGCAAGCTACCAGAAAAGATTAGCAAAATGTTGCCAGGTCGGTTTGTTTACCAGAGATACTACCAGGAACACTAGCTTCTGTGGAAATTTGTACCAATGAGTGGTTTCTGATGCAATGGCGCATTAAAGCTGTTTCTGGTGCAAGAATTACCTACCGGATTTCGTTCCAAATAAAATACAAAAAAGCCAGGAAAGGGCCATTTAATAAAAAATTTAAAAATACATCCTCTGTGACCCACTAATATCAAAAGACTTGTTACGGTTCCGAGCAGGGACTGGACTCAACACACAAGGAAATCCAATAGTTCCAATAATTTATTGCTTCGACCAATACTCCTGAAGCATCGGGAGAGAGACAGACAAACAGAAACCAGTTATGGATCAGCAGGGGATGAGCGGGAGCGGGAGAGGCCAGGGACTGGATGGTGGCAGGAATCCGGGCTGGTTGAACAGAGGAGCGGGGAGCGGGAGACAGGGCAGCGTGGAGTGGGCACGAACAGCTGCAGGTTGGCAGAACTGGAGCACAGACAGGATGCACAAACAGATGCAGGCTGGTAGACTTGGAAGCAGACAAGAGTTAGTGACAGCAAGGCAGGACTGGATGAACAGCGTGTTAATGCCGTTCCTGGCAGGAGCTAATTAAAGCTAGACAAGACTGGAACAACAGCAAGTTAACCCAGATTCTAGCGAGAGCAAATTAAGCAGGCAAGACAGGACTAGATACCAAGTATCAGACGAGACAAGACCAGATTATTACTACAACGAGACTTAACGAACTGGCACAGGACAAAGAACACCGTGTGACTAAATACAAGAGTTAATAGTGTTGGGACAATGGACTACAAGCCCCACAATGAACTACAGTCACTCCCGAGATAACAGTGACGCATTCAACATCGCCTCCCGACTGCAATAAAAGTTACAGCGTCCAATGCGGTCGGGCTGAGAAATGCACGTCACTCACCCGAGGGATAAAACTTTGGGACCCCCCAGAGTTCGCTCTCTCTGGCGTGCGGTAACGAACTGTATGCATTAAAAGAGACCAATTTACTTCGTGAACTAAATCTAAAATATTTTAACCCTTGATCACGGTTATAGTTTCAGATTTTAGAATCCGAAGTACGTGCACTAATCCAACCCGACAATTCTGTTGGAGACTGCTCCACGGGCAGTTCGGGAATTCCAGTTCCAAAGACGACCGGTTCTCTTTGTTACTTTTGTCGACGCGAATTCCCCCGCGAGGCCTCCGACCAGGACTACGCCTCAGGAGACTTGGACATCACCCAGGACCTGTGTTTCCAAGTCATCCATCCCGGGATCCCCTTTTTTTTATTCCCGACGACGGTCGGACGAACACTACGAACTGCGGTGTCTGGTCTCATGAGACCGGACCTCAAGTAAGGCCGTATTATCTGGGTACAGATTGGCTGGCACCTATATGGTGATACTGTATTGCAGTTAACTGCATTTAAGTCTGATGAGGTTATGCTGGGCAATAACTGTTTTTACTCGCTGTGTGATATATGATGTGTTGTTAGTTTCCCTAACTGTATACCCTCACTGCATGATTTTGTGTTGCTACATATATTATCTAAAAGTGTGATTTCCCCTCTTTCGATCTGGGCACGATAATATCCTAAATTCGGGACTAACCGTAATTAGATAACGGGATATTTATAACGCGCTTCCCCAAGTGCTAGTAGAAATAAATTCCCCAGAATCAATCACGGCTCGATTAGTGATAGAGGCATAATTCAGCCTATTAAGAAAGTGCCAGATCTCCCTACGGCTTGAGTAGGCTCGGCCTGAGCGTGCTGAAGCCATATTCATACTTCCCTCCCTCTTCCGACACGCGTACACGCGTGTTCGTGTGCCTCACCTCCATCTTTCTTTCTCTCCCTCTTTCTTTGTCTCCGCCACGTGCACCCGCGTGCACGCGCATCCTTACCTCCTTTGTGTGTGTTCTATCTATATCACCCCGCCGTGGGATATAATCGTTTATTACCTGGTTACCCTTTTGTAATAAACTATATTATTTGCATCTGGTGTTGGCGTGAATATTTCAAGCATTTATAAAAAGTCACACTCACAGAACAGATACAAATCTCCCGTAATTCAACGTGGAGTATTGTTAAAGTTTAAAGGTAATTAGACTCTATATTACTTCCACTAGAATAACCGGGTACTCCACAACGCAATTCCTTTAGCGGAATGCGCTACTTCTCGTTCTAGGGCGTTATAATTACATGAGACTGATTAATAAATATAAATTATACCTTTTGACCCTACAATAGGTATCAATTAAGCGCCGCGTGAGAATGTATGCGCGAGTGATTAACGGAGCAGAGAGTGTGCAGAATGCATGTGGAGAGAAGGAAAGGGATAGGCGGACACAGAGCAGTGGAACAGAGTGACACGAAAGGGAAAACCACGTCCAGCCTGCAGCACGAGGGGAAACAATCAGGAATACAAACCAACATGATACGAGAGGAAACAGGTAAAACACGGGACACAAAAGGACGGGAGTGAGAGCATCACAAGACTCTTGATATCTTATTTTCCGGTACTCCTACACTCCTATAGGAGAATATATACATACTATAACGTCTCTGCATTTGAATGGATCTCTATGGGAATTGGGGGGTGGGACTAGATGTAGCTGTAAATTACACTGGAACAGTATGGAACACATGGTTGGCTAAATGGCTGTAAGTCATCAAGGGTCTGCAGTATCAAACAAGCCTCAAACCATCACTCTGCTGCCAGATATGCAGTAGATATGTGTGGATTACTTGAAGGATTATTTCTCCGGACTTATTTTTCCATAGAGTTCAATAGGAAAATGAGTCAGGAGCAACCACCCTTAACCCCTTGGTGCAGATGGCAAATTTCACCTATTTAGGGGGTGCTCTGTTTAAGGCTTTATAACTCCAGGTGTGAGCATCACATAAACTTGGTAAATGGTGTAAATGAAACAACACAGGTGTACCATTTACAATACAAACTTAGATTTGTTTATTTTCATAATTTAAGTCAAAATAAAGTGCCACAAATGCAAAGAAACTTTGGCAAAATCACAAAAAAAAGCTACATAAGTGAAATTGGTAATATATATACATTTCATGGATCATAAACTCCATGTCCACAAGTTTTGCAAAATCTGAGGATGATATGCAGAACTACTAAAGGTCTATGAATCTAACCAAATGGCTAAATTGTGCACTGCTCTAAATAAAAAGAATTATGATATATTTAACTACAAATCAACAGTTTTGGCTCATAAAACTCACTTTTGCATAATTTTCAAGTGGGAATTACTATATTTTCATCAGTATAGGGGGGTAGATATCTATGGGTCCAAAACCCCTATGCAAAACATGTCATAAAATGAATAAAATTAGTTTTGTCCATTATAAAGCTTATACATTTGCTCCTTCTGATGGCTTAAGATTAAAAAAAAAACATTGATATCACAGTGTTACATACGCCTAAATATGTAGCCTAATCATTCACTCTTGTACCTCAATAAAACATCACTTGTCCCTGTACTCTACAGTTTGTATACTTTTGTCCTGGGAGTGCATTTTTCTGTAGTTTTTATTTTTTATTTTTAAAATTTTCCTATTCATAATGACTCCAAGGACATTTTTACCTTAATCTACCACATATCAGCGCACAGTAAATTGGCATGAGCATTTGTCATGCCCAAAGAGACAAGTATAAACACCATAGCCTATATTATGTACGATAACATGAACATAAAATAGTATTCCACCATCTGCAAAATGCTGCCAAATGTTCTATCGTCAATGAAAATCGGTAGCTTACATCAAAAATACATTTAACCATTGCACTACAGTATGTGAAATGCACTCAAAATGTGAAAATAACAATAGGGCTATCAAACACATTGGAAAGACATTGCTTAAGTGGAAATGAACGTACATATGTAGCCAGCAAGACCAACGGTATTTTAGACGCAAAAATACTTACATATCGGAAAAGGGAAACTCCCCTTCCTAATGCTTATTCTATAGAGCTTGTAATACTAGACCATTAAAATGAAAACCTCCATTACGCTGGGCTGTAGTAAATTGTTCAAAGCACCAAAAAAGACATGGCATATACCGTTGCTAAGGTTATAATGTACTCTATTGGACAAAAAAGCCGACAATTAAACCAGAATGAACTGTAATGAATGAGACAGGCTTACAGGGCATGGGGGTATTATGCGTCGACGTTTCAGATAGTGTAATAGCGGTATAAAGTGTTGTATATTTCTCAAACCGATTGTACCAGACAATAAATGACCACTGAATTTTGAAAGGAACATCTCGATGTGTAAAACCAATGGTAGGATTGTATATTTATTTCATATTAGTAGCATATTGCTGGTAGAATACATGGTAGAATGAGACAGTACTTTCACAGTTTATTTTGCATTTGAGTGAGCAGGGCTTTTCACTGCTTTTCTGGCATACGATCAGGCTATTGTTGGGTTTATCTTGTTGCTATGAATGTTTTAAACTGAGTGTCACACACTAATCATCTACTAATCACAAAGCACCTGCACAGGTTTCCCCAGGTGTCATTAAATTGCTTCAGTTTGGTTCAATTGTCTCAGTTCGGTTCAATATGGGGAAGACTGCAGACATGACAACTGGCCAGAAGACCATCATTGATACCCTCCATAGGATGGGTAAGCCACAAAAGTTCATAGCTAAGGAGGCTGGCTGTTCACAGAGTGCTGTGTCCAAGCATATCAATGGAAAGTCTAGTGGAAGGGCAAAATGTGGCAGGAGAAGATGCACCAGCAAAAGAGATGACCATGGGCTTCAGCGGATTATCAAACAGAGAAGATTCAAGAATCTGGCAGAGATCCAGAAAGAGTGGAATGAGGCGGGAGTCACAGCTTCAAAAACCACCACATTCAGACGCATCCGGGAGATGGGCTACAATTGTCGGGTTCCACTGGGCCAAGGAGAAGAAGGACTGGACTGTTGGCCAGTGGTCCAAGGTCCTCTTTTCCGATGAAAGTAAAGTGTGCCTTTCATTCGGGAATCAAGGTCCAAGGGTTTGGAGGAAGACGGGTGAGGAACAGAACCCAAGCTGCTTGAGGTCCAGTGTGAAATATCCACAGTCAGTCATGATTTGGGGTGCAATGTCCGGTGCAGGTGTTGGTAAACTCTGCTTTCTTAAATCCAAGGTCACCGCAACAGTCTACCAGAATGTTTTAGAGGACTTCATGATTCCTTCTGCTGAGGATCTGTATGGAGATGCAGATTTCATCTTCCAGCAGGACCTGGCCGCTGCCCAAAACCTGGTTTGATGCCCATGCCATCACAGTGCTTGACTGGCCAGCCAACTCGCCGGACCTAAACCCCATTGAGAATCTATGGGGTATTCTCAAGAGGAAAATGAGGGCCACCAGACCCAACAACAAAGAAGAGCTGACAGCAAGCATCAAGGAAATCTGGGCTTCCATAACTCCCAGGCAATGCCACAGGCTGATTGCCTCAATGCCACGTCGCATCGAGGCAGTGATTAAGGCAAAGGGATTCCCAACCAAGTATTGAAGATTGACATATCGTTTTGAAAGTACCATATTTTGATTGATTTGATGTGATCCTAATTTCTTTCTTTTTTTTCTGCAAAAACTGAGAAGTAAATGGTGATTTCTTCACAGTATTCTAATTTTTTGAATTCCTGTTTTCGTGGGTTTTATGAGCTGGAAGCCCAAATTATGTAAAAATAAACAAATAAATACTTGAAATCGTTTAAATTGTGGGCCCTGAATCTATAATCTATGAAAGTTTAACTTTTTGAATGGAATTATGGAAATTAAACAACTTTTCCATGATATTCTAATTTTTTGGAAAGGGTCTGTAGATCAGGGGTAAGTTCTTAGAAGTTTAGGTAAATTTTCCTGCAAGGGAGGGGTGTGGAGTGCTGATGTCATCTGGGATGCAGCCAAACACATCAAGGCATCAACCTGGTGAATGGGACTCGAAGTGTGAAGCCATGTCCCCTGTTTATATGCCATGTCCCCCAATAATTCTCCAGATCCCTCCAACATCAGCTGCATCACAGCAGAACTGGTCCCTGTTTGGTGGAGCATACAGCAGAGTGTGCAACATGCTGACAAATGAAAGAGTTGAGAAGCTGGTGGCTATTCAGTCAACCTTGAAACTCTTTCAGCCCATCAAAGATGACACACAAATTGAACCTGAGGAAGATTGTCCAGATTCTCCACAGTCACATTTAATTATGAAATGAATAATGTTTTATTTATTTCCAGACTGCGAAAGACTATGCTTGGCAGATGGAGGCAATGCGGTCGTCTGATGCAGACTTGAATGGCCATCTCCTGTAGCTGTGGTTCTTTTGTGTGCAGCTATGTGGTACTTCGCCCCCAATTTAATGTCAATCCATTTATTATTATTATTTTTTTACTACTTTAACAGTTTGTGTGACGGGTGATGATCCTGCATTGATGTACATGTGTACATGTTACCTGCTGCTAGGCCTTTAATTTACCAGTTCCGTTGACAATATTAAACCTTTTTTTCCTTGACTGAACATCTGCTAATAAAACTTTGATTTCAGTGTCAGAATAAGTCTTTTGCTTTTTTCTGGGCGAATTTGACTTTGACTGCACCTGTAAATGGAATTAGCAATGTCCATATATGGCAAATCATGGGCATGGATTTATGCTAATCACAGAAAAATGTGCACGTATCTGTCATTTACGATGAATCTGAAAGTATGAACATACAGTGCATCCGGAAAGTATTCACAGCGCTTCACTTTTTCCACATTTTGTTCTGTTACAGCCTTATTCCAAAATTGATTAAATTCATTTTTTCCCTCAAAATTCTACACACAACACCCCATAATGACAATGTGAAAAAAGTTTTTTTGAGATTTTTGCAAATTTATTAAAAATAAAAAACTAAAATTTCTCATTTACATAAGTATTCATACCCTTTGCTTTAACGTATTTTTAAAGTATCATATTTCATATTTGGTCGCATATCCTTTACATGCTGTTACTTCCTGAAGTCTGTGACCATCAACATCAAAAAACTGTCGATATCTTATTTTCAGGTACTGTTACAAGCGATACTATAACCTCTCTGCATTTGAATGGATCACTGCAAGGGTTATTTCTCCGGACTCATTTTCCTATATAACTCTATGGGGAAAAAAGTCAGGAGAAACAACCCTTAAAGTGATCCATCCACATCTACTCCATATCTGGCAACAGAGTGATGGTTTGGGGCTCGTTTGATAGCTCAGACCCTTGATAACTTACAGCCATTTAGCCAGCCATGTGTTCCATACTGTACCAGTGTAATTTACAGCTGAATCTAGTCTCACCCCCCAATTTCCATAGAGATCCATTCAAATGCAGAGAGGTTATAGTATCGCTTGTAACAGTACCTGAAAATAAGATATCGACAGTTTTTTGATGTTGATGGTCACGGACTTCAGGAAGTAACAGCATGTAAAGGATATGCGACCAAATATGAAATATCATACTTTAAAAATATGTTAAAGCAAAGGGTATGAATACTTATGTAAATGAGAAATTTTATTTTTTTATTTTTAATAAATTTGCAAAAATCTCAAAAAAACTTTTTCACATTGTCATTATGCTGTGTGTAGAATTTTGAGGGAAAAAATGAATTTAATCAATTTTGGAATAAGGCTGTAACAGAACAAAATGTGGAAAAAGTGAAGCGCTGTGAATACTTTCCGGATGCACTGTACATACTTGAATACGAAAAAAACCTGCCTTTCCGAATGGTTTGACGAATCAAGAGGAAATCTTTTGTACAAAACACGTACATAAATGTATACACATATTCAGAAATGGTTCATGATTTAGGCCCATTGTGACACAAATGGGCACCATGCAGAACTCCCACTGACTAGGGCAACAAAAAACAGAATTCTTTATTTGAGACTGCAGATAAACATATAAGGGCCCAGGTTTTTCTTCTTTTTTTTTTTTACAGTTTCTCTCAATTGTTTACACACTAAAATTGGTTTAAGTTTATGCGCCAAAAGAAAGACAATTTTTCCAAAACTATAAACACTATTTAACTTCTTTTAACACAAATTTCAATCTCTTTAACACTTTTTGAATACACTTCACACAATTCTCCTCTTTAGGCACAATTTTCAAAAAGTATATCTCTTGCTTTCACAAGAAAAACACAGCCATTAAAACCTATAAAGTCCAATTATCAATTAACACACCCATTCTTCGCAGGTAAAACATGAGTTGATTTAATTATTAAATCAGCAATCAGAGCTTTAGCACAAATAAAAGGGCAAATTGGAATGGCAGGTATGCCATCCGCCAAGTTACGGCTTGGCGGGGCATGCCCCATACCTATACAGCACCGAGAGTTTGGCACTTTTCAGGGTTTCCTACAGAAGTAACCACAAAGACCATAGACTGTCAGCCCTTAAAAACATTAACTTCTGTATGTTCTGACCTCATGTAACCACACAGCATTCAGATACAACGTCACACATCCACACAATAAAGCCCCAAACTTGGGTTATTTTGCCGTTTTTCTCCTTCCTATTTTTCCTGCCAAACTGCCTGCCTCCATCGCGATGTTATCCAATGGGGAGAATTATTCTTTGAGGGTATGGTCCATATACCTGCTCATAAAGCTTATCGCCCAATAAAAACGCTTCATACTAATGTTTTTTAATGTTAATATAGCTAATGGCTTCATGCTTTCCAAGAAGCTACTGTGGCCTAATGGTCAGAGTTTCTCTCTCTCACACAGAGGATTGTGGGTTCGAGCCCAGCAAGGCACATGCTTATTTTCCACAAAAACAATGTGGAACTGGTAAGTACTTTTCATTTATTAGACTGTTATTATTTTCACATTAACACATTAACGTATTTTTATTGCAAATGCAAAAGAGCTTTCCAATATTAACTGTTCAATGTGTTACTCTCTGCTCTAGCGGTCATGACTGACTGACTGTGGAAACCGAACCTCAACGTACCCTTGCCTTGGCCAACATTTCTTTATTCATTAATTTCTTCACTTCAGCTCTGTTCACTTTATCCTTTTCACAAATAACACAATGTCACCATAAAATTAACTACTAGGAAAATTAAGAATTTACGATAATAGCCTACATTAAGAATTTATGATAGCCTCCATTAAGCTGCAATCCTTTAAGAGATCCCATTTATAAACGACCAATTCCCCAAACATATCTGATTCATGGTTAGTTACTTTAAAAAAAGAAAAAAACAATAGCCTCCAAATGTGGCTCTAGTCTACGTTACTCTGCAGACAATGTAGCTTACTGCAAACACTTTTAATTATAATAATAATAATAATAATGAGAAGAATAATCTCTGGTACGTACTTTCTTAGTAGTACCTATTGTTTTCTTTCTGGGATTCCTGGGAAATACGCGTTGTCCAATTAAGCTTGTTAGCCAATGTTACTGTTGGCAGAGAAACGTCAGTCTGCTTCTAGTCAGGAAGCAGATAAAAGCTAGGCTACTACGAAGCGAATCAACATGCCTTATAGCCTACATTCATTGCACTACAGAAAACTAAACTAAACCTAGCTGTCCGGTACCAAAACATTTCGCGCAGGTAACGTTCTACAATACCAGAAAAAAAACTGAAGGAATTCTGCTGTGCTTACTAACTCGCTCGCTAGCTCGTAGCCCACACATGGAAGGTTGGAGTTACGCATCCGGCAATCCAGTGTCGAATAGCCTAACGTTAAATGTATTTCATTTTCTATAGAATACTAATAGCCCTATTTTAAAACTGTATTTCCATATTTTACTGATGCAAACTATTTAGGCTGTATTAGCTATTTAGGCTGTATGTCTTTCAGCTAGAATGTGTTTGCGTCTAGCCCATTGTGCATGCATGTCTCCATATAGACTTGGTTCATTAATTTACATGCTTCTTCATGATCCATAGCTCAGGTGGTGCTGTTCATTGTATTTCATTACGCATTAAATACTGCTCATCTACAAACTCTTTTAATGTAATTGTGTGCTGTCTGTAATAGGATAACTGTTCTCATTCTTGTCAATAGAGGGTGTTATGGTTACGCGAATGTCTGCATGCATTTCTTTGGAATGCATGTCTCTCCATGTTTATCTTCATTATTCATCATTGGTTAGCTAAAAAAAATAAGTGATATAAGATCAAAAACATCTACGACGTAAAAAAAAAAAGCCAAGTTACTCACGCATAGCCTACATAGCGCTGTCTATAAGTCCTTAATTCCAACTTGCAAAAACTAGGCCTGCCTTTAAAAGTATTGATATCAAAATGTGGCCAAGTTAACACTAACAATATTGCCTATCGTATCTCACACTAAATAAACTAGCTCTATTCCAAAGCAATGCTATCCAAACTTTCCTAAATTATTTAATGCAACTTGGCCCTGTGTTTCTTCATCTTACCATCTCAGGAGAATGTGGTCAATGAAACTGTATGTGCCACATCAAACTGAAAAATGTGCTGCACTTAGAAATTAACCTCTTAATACCAATGGCAAAATATACCAATTTTCGCCTGTTTTCACTAGTAACCAACAAAGCTGTTTATCTCAAAAACTGTAAAGGCTACAAATATTGTTCATAACTTTTATTAAAAGAGAGAACTGCACTATTATGACTAAGTAGTCATAATTCATATACATACACTTCTTGCTACTTAACTACAACAATTTATGTACAGAAATTGTGAAAAAACTAAAAAACGGATACCTACATTCAAATTTCTGATTTTTTACCTGATGAGGTACAAGGGCTATGGAGGAAATAACTCCTCTTTGTGATTCCTCAATATGCTGGCTATCTCTGCTAAAAATATGGTGTCAATATCTCAAACCATTCAAATTCTACAGAGCTTTTTTTCAGGTGAACCATTTCGGTTACCAAAGTTGGCACAAATTGTGCCAAATTGTGCAAAATGGCAAGGTTGAGGAAAAGTCTCAATATGATTTATTTTTTAAGTTTTACAATAAAATCTGATAATTGGCAATAAAAGTTCATTTTTAGATGTGGTTGGTGTGTTTCATATTACACAACTAACTAGCCTACCCGTGGTCCCCAAAAAGCTCTCTAAACCCATGTAGCAGCACAGTGAATCTTGTATTCCACCAGAGCCTCATTAGCCAGAAATGGGTCGAGGTATATGCATATAAAAATGGATGTAAAATCTAATGTCCACTGTGGAAGTAAGCTGTTTTGTGAAACTGTTCTGTGGGCCCAAGAAAGCCTTATAAGCAAACTTTTATAAATAATTAAATAATACAGACAAGATCTAGTGGAAAAGTACTGAGATGGGGGGTTGTGAGAGGGTGCAGGATAGCTCTCTGTCAGCAAGGACGAGGGCATCTAGCACACCAGTCAAAACAGGAATGTTTTCCTCCTGTGTTCCACAACTAAGCTGATAAGATAGATCATGCTGACCGAACAGGTGGGAAAAGAATAAAAAATAAGGGAAATTAAGGAAAATTTCATGGTCTGATTAAAAGGAGGAAAGGTCACAAACAATTTTATTTGATAGATCAAGAGTGCCCCCAAGCGCATAGGGTAAGAACAGGTCATATAACATATTAATTTTTTGCCTAATTTGTTATTGGATAAAATAAGATATTATGAAAGGGTGTTACCACATATTATTGGAGTATTAGTAACGTAAAGGAGGAGTTATATGATATTATATAAGCTAATGTTTGTTTTTGTTCGGGGAATTCCGAATCCTCTGCATAGGTTTGTGGTTTTCCCTTGTTGAATCAACGTTTGACCGTTTAATAAAAGATTAAATTTAATAGAAGACTCTGCTATTTCCTTCATCTTTATCTTGAGAATTCTTCCACTCGAAAACCCATCTCAAATTGAACTTAATGAGGAGGGAGTCAAAGGACTTCCCTCCACACCACCCTAGATAAAATAAACCCCTGCATAATAATCAACAACAACAAACTCTCCCTCATGTTACGTCATGCATAAATTGCTCATTCGTTTACCTGCACAGCCTGCTGTACTGCATACAGAACAATTTACTCATGTGGAACAAAACAAACCCTTAAAACGCCATTTATTTCAAAAGAAACTCGGAACAGCTTGTCTCAGACACAAATAGATAGCTAGCTGCTATGTTTAATTTTGCTGGCTAGCTTGCCATTGTTACAATATAGTAATGTTAGCTATATTCATTTAATTCAGAGGGATTCATTTTATACATAACAGTGAATTCGCACTGGTATACCGGCAAAATAATCTGTTACCTTACATCACTCACATCACCAAAAACTATATGAAAGAGACTGTAGAGTAAAAAGATAAACAGCGCAGTTACCTTATGAATTGTGCTTTGCTAAACGGAATGTAGCGTGCTACGCTACCAGGTAAAAACACTGCGCCATCTTGGTGCGATAATTACGCTTGGTCAGAAATTGTCTTGCCTCCTCCTCTTACGCGGGGCTGCATTTCCTTGATTTACGACGGCTTTGTGTTGAATGAGGGCTTGTCTGAAAGATAAGAGTCTTGGCTATTGGCTGGAATATTTGACAGACAGTTTTAAAACCCAATGGAAAGCAAATAATACTCGGAGTGGAGGCGGGTCGATGAGAGTTGATGAGAGTTTTTTCCACTTCAGATAGGCCTATTGTGCTATCAGTCAAGAAATACACCCAAGTTTTCTGAAATACAATTAAGCAGAACAGTTTACCAGCACATTGTTTATGGTGTGACATCAAGCTGCAATACATGTTTGAGAATTAGGTCAGAGTTTCCAACGTTATTTACGAAGTTTTATCTTGATGTTTTGGGCGTAAAAAACACTTTCCCAGAAGGAATGGATATATCTTAAGGATATTTAATCAAAATATTGAGATGAGCAGTTTATACATTTAATTAATTTAATAATATATAATAATTTAATAATTTCCATCACACCTGCGTTACCGCTAGGGGGCGTTTGGCAGCAAGAGGTTAAAAAGAAAAATTACTACACTATAGGGCATGTTTGAACAATTGTCTGCATCCACTGCTTTGGGTCTATAAAAAGCACAGAATTAATAAAATGTATTATTATTATTATGTATTTATTGATTGATTTATTTGTATTTCTATCAAAACCTGTGTGGTCCTACAGAGCATAGATATCCTTGTGTTCACAAAATTCTGTTTGCAAATATCATAACTACTATTATGTTAAGAAAATTGGCACTATTGCTTATTTGCCACCATCTGGCCCACAAACATGTCTGGATACGTTTGTAAAAATGCTATATGTACGCTATTTTCTACGTAAAAATATTACTCATTTTTATCTTATTTATTTATTCATTCATCACCCCTTTCTCTATTGTACTACTACTGTAGCAGCAGTTAACATTTTAAAACCTGTACATTTTCTAAAGTAAACTTGCCAACAAAGTACAACCATATCCTTTCTGGAGTGTAAATATTCATCAACTGTTAAAACCATTCATTGAAATCATATGTTGTTCCATGAGGCACAATCTCTTCACATGCAAAGATGAAGAAACACAGGGCCAAGTTGCATTAAAGTGATACTGCAGTCAAAAACCGACTTTTCCCGCTGAAAACCTATGTTTTGAGTTAGATTATGATCATACACAACTGTTTATGTCCGAAAATTTAATGTTTAGTCAAAATGGTTTTATCTGAGTTTTTGTGTAGACTTACCAATATGCTGGCTTCCGGGGATTCGTGACGTCACGAGATCCTTAACATAAAAATGGGTGGACTTGAGGTGGCCCTAGGGGTGGGTCTTGGCTTGGCACGTGGTATAAAAGCAGAGAACGACGATTTTTTTTTTTCCTTCTGAGACTGAGACCCTTGTACTGCTAATTAGCTAGTTCAAGTTCAAATGCGAATTGCTTTGTATTATTGCTAACGTTAATATTACGACTTATATCGAGCTACAGTTATTCATATACGACGTCTTACTACTTGGTATCTTTAGCTAACTTGCCTGCATTATGCCAAGGAGTCAGAGATGTATCGTTCCTCGGTGCAACGCCACCGGCTCTGCTAGCTTTCATAATCTGCCGAGAGACCCAGCGCTACTTAGCCAGTGGCTTCAAGCTATCGGTGTAGAGCACGCGGACTTGCCGAGGAAAGCCCTAGTGTGCAACGCGCACTTCACACCGGACTGCTACCACAATTTAACTGGCTTTGAGATGGGCTTCTATAAAACTCTGTTGCTGAAGCCAGGTGCCATCCCAACAGTGATGGATGTAATTTTGTAATCATTACATCAGCTAAGTAAAACAGCTAAGTACAATATACCTATTACATTGTATTTGTGACATTGTGTAATTGCACATGTATTGGCCACTATTATACAGTTGGGCCAAGCATGCCCGACTACGGCACAGCAGTATTAGACAAATCAAGAATAGCTTCATAACTACGCTGACATAACGTTACCTCAGTAACCTCACGGCAACATAGGTTTTCTGGAGGGGACAGGTTAGAGCAGTGGCCACAAGCACACCTGTTGGGACATTAGTTTGTTTCTGTTTACATGCAAGTTATCTGTACAAACTACAACAAAAATGCTTTTGCAAACGGTTGACATTACTGATAGGTAATAGCTAATGTGGGGTTGAAGGCAACCTATTGTGTGAGCTATCTTTTATGAATACGCAACGTTAGCTAATAAACGATAGCAATAATACATTTGATGTAGCCCTAGCAAAACCAGTAACCAGTTGGGCAGTAACTCGGACGGAATGTATCGATAAGTTAGGTAATGCAAGGCAGTCTATTGTGTGTGAGTTTAGCCCCGTTTGGTCCAGAGAGAACTGGTAACTTAGATAGCTAGTTATATTAGCTATATCATTTATGAATAATGTTAGCTAATAAATGATCATTCTCTCTGGACCAAGTGAAGTTATGAGGGCGCTACAACCAGCCATGTTCAATATACTAACGTTACTGCGTGACTGGGTTTTGCTGTGTATTTGAATGTATTCAATAGTAACGTTACTTTAGGCAGACAAACAAGCTAACTTAGCTAGGTAACGTTAGCTTTACCATTCGGTTACATCCCGGGTCCTCTCCTCGCGAAGACGTTGCTCAACTAATACAGCCATTTTATTTAGTTGTGAGGAGAGAGCTGGAAGGGGGCTGAGTCAGTTCACCAAGACACACCCTTTCACTCCTTGACCGTATGAATATTCATAATATGACTACATGGCATCATCGTCATATGACCACACCTACTCACGAGTTTCAGTTCAAATTGAAGCGGAAAAAAGGGCCTTAGAAAAGCCTCTGCAGTATCTCTTTAAATAATTTTGGAAAGTTTGGATAGCATTGCTTTTGAATCGAGCTAGTTTATTTAGTGTGAGGTACGATAGGCAATACTGTTAGTGTTAACTTGGCCACATTTTGATATCAATACTTTTAAAGGCAGGCCTAGTTTTTGCAAGTTGGAATTAAGGACTTATAGACAGCGCTATGTAGGCTATGCGTGAGTAACTTCGCTTTTTTTTTTACGTCGTAGACGTTTTTGATCTGATGTATACTACTACAAGGGGACCACAGTACGGACAGCATAGTGTGCACAAGATAGTGTGCACAATCCCTTGTGTGCGTACCGAAGCCACCCCTACATGGAGCAAATACAGGAAAGCCTGTCTCCTCTATAGCTCAGCACGGTCTTAGCATCTTACCAGCCTTAAAGAGGACTTGAAACATGGAGGAAATATGCCTTTCGCAGTGCTGAAGAAGCGAGCTACACACACACATGCACATGCATGTACCCAGACACACAGAAGATTGACCAGAGCAGCTCACACGTGTTGTCATATGGGACAATGTGAGTTTCCACCATGATGCTCCCTTTAAAAGTTGGTTCAATGAAACCATTGCCTTTTCATTCCTGAGTCATGCCAACGGAGGCTGTGTCATTCCAAAAGACACTTCTCCCGCTGCTTGGCCAGAGAAAATATAATGTGTGATGTACATGAGAATATGTGACCTGATCAAGCAGAGACCAGAATAATTTATTTTTTACTTACATTTTTGTTTACTCCCAGTGCAGTAGTTTTTTTTTTCTTTCTCATTTTACATTGTCTACGTATGTCATGAGTCAGAATGGAAAATGCTCACTTTGTTACGTTTCTGTCATGTTTATGCCACATTTCATGTTTAGTTTGTCAGTTTATTTTCAGTTTGTCATGCTTGTGTTCTGTTTATGTTACGATGCAGTTCATTGGTAGCATACACATTTCCATGTTTTTCTGCAGCCTTGCATTCATGCTGTTTTGCCTCTCTCTCTTGCTGTCACTCAGCCTTCCCTAATTGTTTCATTTTCCCGTGTCTATTTACTAATCTACTAACATTAGATCAGGATTGGGTAATACTAACTCTCTAACCATGTGTTCATGTTTACCTTACGTTTCTTGTGCATGTCATTTACTAATTTACTAACGCTAGGTCAGGATAGGTTTATTACTAACGATTACTAATTATCTTGTTACCTCGTCAGCCTTCCACACCTGATTCCCCTTCGCATGCTGCTCTCAAGCTAAGTGTCTGCACCTGTCTACACCTGCATATAAGATCAGTGTTCATGTCTTGTCTTTGCGAAATTGTTGCCTGTTAGTTTACTACTGTCACTTTTGAGCGTTATCCATTGTCTGACTTTTGTTATTGATCCAAGCCTGTTTACTGACCATTGTTACTGCCTGCCTACCGTTTCTACTGCCTGTTTTTTGACCACGAGTTTTGCCTGCTGTCTGTTTGTACCTCTGCCCCGCGGATAGGACTTCGGTCTGACTCCTGCAACGTCCCACGACCTACGAACTCTGCTTAACCCCTGAATTGTACTTCTGCTCCGCTGACAGCTACTCTGGTTTCTGAACTTGTGCATGGTGTACCGATTCCGAGACTGCCTTCTCCCTCGGTACTATACTTTGGGTTTTTTTGGCTGGATTTTCTGTGGATGAACTTTGCTTGTGTGACTACGATTTTGCGGGCATTTATTATTACTTCCGTGTTCTGAGTCGTGCATTGCGGGTCCAACCCGCACACACCCGTCTCACACTTCCACAACCCGGACCAGGTTTTTATTGATCTACCTTTCCCCAAGCAGTACACAGACTAAGAAGTAAAACGTAAAAATACAAGCTCTATTAAAGTTTTTCTAAATTGTTTACACAAAAACTGGAACTATGCACACAATGGTGAAAACCTGAAGCTAATGCATCAACAATAAAGACGTTGTCGGCAAAACTCTAAGCACAATTCCTTTGTTTTCACTCAAATAGCAATTCTACATCCCATTTTTCACTTTACACACAAATCCTATCATTTAGCACAATTTTCATACTCTAATCCTTTTTGTTCACAATGGAAAACACTGGCCTCAAGCACCACACCCTAATTACCAATTAGTCTAACTCATCCACACCTGCTCAAACTCAATTGGCTAAACTTTTCAATTATCTGTCAGAGCATAAAAGAGGCATCAAGTGACTTGAAACAATGAAAGCGCAATTAGGGAAGCGAGAAGAGGTGGACGATGACGACGAGGAAGAAGGGTGAATATTTCAAATGAAATACAAGTAACATTAGTCGACCATGTTCTCAACCATGGGTTGACAATGACAGAGGCTGGTCGGCGTGTGCAACCCAATCTGAGCCGTTTCACTGTGGCCTCAGTTATCCGGACCTTTAGAGATGAGAATAGGTAAGTAACCACTTCAGAAAATCTTCTATACTCTCTACTGTAATTACAGTAATGTAACTTCATGGGATCATATCAATGCAGTTCTCAGTGATGACTGTAGAGAAAGGCATAGTGTAACATTGTTTTGTGTTTTACATTGATCAAATGTTAGCCTATATACTTTTCACAGAATTGAAAGACTACCACCAAGGGGAGGCAGAGGTCAAACCTTTACTGTGGAACAAGAAATGGCAACTGTACGTAAATATGGTGCTAGCCAATAATGTTGTAAGACTGCTGGAAATCATTGAGTCATTGAAGACAACATGATATTCCCCAATAAACATACAGCCAACTTATCAATAATTGACCGTGTCATCTATCGGGTTCCATTTGAGCGGAACTCTGACAGGGTGAAAGAGTTGTGCCATCAATATGTGCAAGTGAATACAGTAGGTTACTGTAATTGATCACATCTTCTCAGTACTCTGTATCAATATATTGCTGTTCACCCTGTTCACTCTGCATTTGTCTATGCATGTCTGTCTGACATGGTCACTGTTGTAAGGGGGCGTGGTTTTAGGCAAGATACATTTGAATATGTAATTGCACCATGATGCCAAAACGTATCTAAACAGTATTTTGATGGAAGTGTTTAATTGATCACACCAGTGTGAAACTGATGCTCAGTATGCTCTATTCATATAATGGCCTGTGTTCAGTGTTTTGATAAGAGAACATGATTTTGAATGCAATGTTTGATTTTGCAAGAGATTTGTGGAATTTCTGTGTAGAGTTTTGAGAAATTGAGCTATATTTTCGGGAAATACATTTAAACAATTGAGAAACTGTAAAGATATAATTCATAAAAACTCATAGGTGATGAAGACTTTTGCCACGCCTGTGCATTTGTTCCCTCCCTCCACTCACTCAATTCGCCAAACAAATCCGGCCCCACCCACACAATTTAAGCGTGATCAAAATTCCCCCCACACCACACAATTGTCATTCCTCCATGACATACACACTGTGCACTATTAAGTACGCTACTGGTAAGGGCACACACACACACACTCGTGATCACCCTATATTGCCACCTTGGGGGGCTGCCGGCCACTGGAGGTGGAAATCCCACGCAGACAGACACAGCGGTTCACATTCACACAAAACCAAACTCACTTTTGTGTTAACGATAAACACAAAAAAAACTGAGTGGAGTCCTTCCCACACCACACCAACAGGAGGACATCCACTAAATAAAAGAAACCAAATGATAGCCATCCGGCAAACAATCAACCACACACACAACAGGGCACCTTTGCCACCCCTTGTTGGTTGCCAACGAGGAATCAGCCTGCCCCGCACTCGGGTGAATTCGGGTCACAGTCCCTCCACTGCTCTCCGCCGCCCTCGTCACACTGGCCAGGTTTGCCACGGGACACCGACTCTAGGCAGGGCAAAGAAGGACACCCACTGCCGCTCAGTTCCCAGCTCGCACTAGACTGGACCCACGCATGCTGGGCTTGAATGAAGCGAAAAAACATTCCTTACGGCATGGGAGAAGGCAATCTCCCACAATCGCCTTGTATCGGTTGCCCCGGTTCCACAGTCTCCGTCGCAACGACCAGCTCTGCAGTCCGCCGCCAATGCTGCCCTCCGTTCCCAGGTTTTCACGAGGCACTTGCATCTTGAATTCTGCAGGGTTTTGCCACTCAATCTCAGCAGCCGCCATTCTTCGCCGTTAGGTAAGTCTCGCCACACACATTTACACAAGGTCACTCGCACACAAAAATAAACGTAACCAAACATAAGGAAGTTTAAAATGAAAAAAGAACCCGCCACACGTTTCAAGGAGCTGAGGCAATCTGTCCTCTCTCGGTCGTCACACATCAACTTCTCCTCTTTACCTCGGATGCGCTCTATTTATTCCCTCAGGAACCCAGCCCCAGCGTTCACCTTTCAATCATTAAATTCTCTGCTTTCAATCATTCACTTCTCCCCACAGGTACCAGTCATTAGTTCAATTAAGCCTTCTCATCTCGTAATCAGCTCGTTTCACACCGTGGGAACCGTTTTCCTTCCCTCCGCTCTGAGGGAGACCGCAAAATATGTTACATCAACTTTTTTGTAATTTGGAAAAATAAAAAAGAACAAAAACCATCTCACTGTTTTTTTTTTGTATATTTGAGTTGGCCAGTACACTCAAACAGTACTGATGCCTAACTAATATAATGGTAATAGTGTCTTTAATTTTTTACACCAGGGTGTAATTGGCATTTAATTGTTATAAAAAATATATTTTGTATTCATTTGTTGACTAGTGTTTATTATTTGGAGGAAAAATATAATTTTGGTGTGAGAGCAAATGGTTTTGAACATAGTGCTTGATTTTGACAGAGATATTTGAAGTTTTGGAGAAAGAGTTGACCGTGTTTTGTGATTATTGTCACGCCTCGTCCCTCCACGTCCTAATCTTGTTCTGGTTTTTCCGTTTATTTGTTTCTATCTGTTAGTCCGTTCCGTGTTTTCCCTCCATTTGGTGTCTCTGATTCCCCGCACCTGAATTGTGTTTTCTCATTTGTTTCGTCTCACATGTTCCTCATTGTTTCTTCGTTAGTTTGGTATTTAGTCTCCGCTATTTCTGTGCTCTGTGCCAGATCGTCTTGTGCCCTGCCTTGTGCTTGCGTCTCATACTTTCCAGCGTTTTGATTCTTGACTGTTCCCTGCCTGCTCCTTGTTCCTGTGTCCAGTCCTGTGTATCCGTCCAGTTCCTGTTCTCCTGCCTGTCCAGCCTGCTCCTGTCCTCCCTGTTCCTGTCCAGCCCTGCTCCAGCCCTCCTCCAGCCCTCCTGCCCACCTGCCCATCCCTATCCTAGCCCTGCTCCTGCCCTTCGCCCTCCTGATCCCCTGCTCTGACGGATTTCCCGGTTCTGACCCCTGCCTATTCCTGGACTTCGCTTTTGCTCATCCTGCATTGCCCTGTTCGCTGGACATTGACCCCCTGCCTGGAACTGACCACGAGCCGGCCTTACCTGTATTGTTCTGTTTGTTGGACATTGACCCTTTTCTGTCGACTACGAATAAAGCCTATTCCTATTACTTTTGGTGTCTGCGAGTGGTGAGAAATGAGTTATAGTTTCAGAAAATGTGTCTAAACAATTGAGAAAAACTGGAAAATGTCAGGGATATCTTAGACTTAACTACTAAACTCCTCAGTATAATACTGTTTAACTACTCAGTGTCTAGTGCAATAATGCACACACACACACACACAGACAAATATGTGCTTTATACACACAAACACACACAGGCACACACATACAAAACAAAGATACATACAGAAAACCCACATGCACACCATACACAAATATACACACAAGCACAGATAGACACATGCAAATGCATGCACAGGTACACACATATTCTACATGAACACTAAATAAGCTTTAGGTTGTAGCCAAACTGGAAGGATGTCCACAGCACTTATTTTTTATCCTGAAGGATTATTATCCAAAGAAAACTATAAATGAAGCAAAGACATCTTTAACCTCTTAATACCAAACGCCCCCTAGCGGTAACGCGGGCGTTACGGAAATTATTACATTATACATTTAATTAATTTAATAATATATAATAAACTGCTCACCTCAATATTTTGATTAAATATCCTTAAGATATATCCATTCCTTCTGGGAAAGTGGTTTTTAAGCCCAAAACGTCGGGATAAAACTTCGTAAATAACGTTGGAAACTCTGACCTAATTCTCAAACATTTATTGCAGCTTGATGTCACACCATAAACAATGTGCTGGTAAACTGTTCTGCTTAATTGCATTTCACAAAACTTTGGTTTGAAAAATCATTATACCTTTAGGCTTCAAGAAAAAATACTTTAAAACTTTCATACGGCTGTACATTATTTTTTTCCAATTTTAAACCGACTTGTGCTTTTTTGCACTTGATTACGACTCGTTCGGCTGTGCTCACTTTGGCGTTGTGAAACTCAGCCAGTTTCTGGAGTACCAATCCCTTGGCTTAGTATATGTTAGCCAGAGTTGTTGTGAACTTGCTTGCAGAGATTTATGCAAAACCGTCGTCAATTGAGTGTATTTCTTTGACTGATAGCACAATAGGCCTATCTGAAGTGGGAAAAACTGTCTTCCACCCGCCTCCACTCTGAGTATTATTTGCTTTCCATTGGGTTTTAAAACTGTCTGTCAAATATTCCAGCCAATAGCCAAGACTCTTATCTTTCAAACAAGCCCTCATTCAATACAAAGCCGTCGTAAAAAAAGGAAATCCAGCCCTGCGTATAAGGAAGTGGCGACCCACGCGTAATTATCGAACCAAGATGGCGCAGTGTTTTTACCTTGTAGCGTAGCTCGCTACATTCCGTTTAGCAAAGCACAATTAATTAGGTAAGGCCCGCAGTTACATTTTTTACTTTAGAGTATTTTTGATATAGGTTTTGTGTAGTTATGTCGAGATTTTTGAGGCGTTTATCCGTGCACCAAGTGCTAGACGAACTGGATAAGCCAGAAGATGTTTTTGCCGAGGGAGACTCATCCTGTCTCAGTGACGCTGAATCCACTGATGTTGCTGACATGTAAGTTGTTTTATCATACTAACAGTGTTATGCTATAAACGCATTGAATTTCGCCATGGCAGGTAACGTCGTTAGGGCTGGTGGTATTACCGATTTTTCGATATACCAGTGTGAATTCACGCAATGCCATGCGGGTTCGTAATTACATTGTCAACTGTATTTTATTGTTAATACAATTAATATTACAAATTGCACATTCCACCGGTATGATAAATAATTTATGAAGTAAACTTAGGGTGTATTGTCTGTGTTGACAAACTCGCACGTGTTACGTGGCGTTGCCAACAACACAGATGTTTGTGGAAACGGTAAGTTTGGTGTAAGCATCGAATGAAATGTGCAATTTAGCTGCAAATGCGTGAATCCCTGTGTTTCTTCTGTGAAGCTAACCTTATATACTTATGCATAAAATCGGTCCCCCTCAGCTAAATTAATATAGGTAGTATTACCTTTACAGTGGCAAGCTAGCAAGCAAAATTACAGGTAACAAGCAGCTAGCTATCTATTTGTGTCTGAGATGAGCTACTAAATCGATTTTTTGAGTGTGAAATGGCTTCTGGAAGTGTTTAGTGAAGTCATTGTTCCACATGAGTAAATTGTTCTGTATGCAGTACAGAAGGCTGTGCAGGTAAACAAAATGGCAATTTATGCATGGTATGAGGGAGAGAACATGATAACATGAGGGAGTACTTGTTTATTATTATTATTGTTGATTGTTGTTGTATAAGGGGGACTAATGGGTATATCAACATGGTGGACAATTCCATGGACAGGGTTAGTGGGGTTTGTAATGATGTAGATTGCTCTCCTGAGGGAATGTGTAGTCTAAATGGCTTCTGTATGAATGGTTAAATAATCTCTCCTCCTAGTTCATTTTTTTTTAGCTTTTTGGACCCTGCCATTTTGTACTTTCTTTGTGTAAATACGGTTTTTATTTTTTATCTAGGAAACTGGTGGACTTTGATTTTTTATCCACTGCACTTTTAGTAGTACACCTTAGTGCACTTGTATATAGTTGATATATGTTTGTCATGTATAAAGTTTTGCCTCCTAAAACCCAACCCCAACGTCCCTGTCATAGGAGGTGGCAACAGAATAAAGGACAGGACTGGCAAGCAGTAATGTGTAGGGAAGTTTCATACTATTCCCATTATTCATTTGAAAACCTGTTTGCACATTCCTGGACTCATTTATGGCTAATGGGGCTCTGGTGAAATACACAAGATTCACTGTGCTGCTACATGGGTTTTGACAGCTTTTTGTAACCTTGGGTAGTTAGTTGTGTAATATGAAGAGCACCAAGAACATGTCTAAAAATGAACTTTTATTGCCAATATTGACAAATTATCTCATTTTATTGTAAAAACATAAAAAATAAATCATATTGAGACCTTTCTGGAACATTGCCATTTTTGGCACATTTGGCACCATTTGGATAACGAAAAAGGTTCACCTGAAAAAAACCCTGTAAAATTTGAATGGTTTGAGATATTGACACCAGATTGTTACCAGAGGTAGGTAGCATATTGATGAATCAGATAGAGGAGTCATTTCCTCCATAGCATTTGTAGCTCCCCAGGTAAAAATTCTTAAACTTGAATGTAGGTACCCGTTTTTTAGTTTTTTTTATATTGTCTGTACATAAATTGTTGTAGTTAAGTATCAAAAACTGGATTTCTATGAGTTCTCACTGCTTACTCGTAATACTGCAGGTGTCTGCTTTAATAAAAGCCATGAACCATATTTGTACCATTTATAGTTTTTGAGATAACCACCTTTGTTTGTCACTAGTGAAAACAGGCAAAAATTGGCCTATTTTGCCCTCGGTAGGAAGAGGTTAAGCCCCCCATAACATTATGGACACCTAAACGCACTATCCCAGTGCCACAATAGCCATGGTCTGACTTATCAAATGAGTTCCAAATTCATTTTTTAAAGGTATTACTCAGAAATGATTTTAACCCAGATTCAATATCAGACAGATGAGGCAGTAATCTACATGGTTCAGCGCCATTCAGACAGACGCTAGTGATTCATTGAGATAAATCCAGTGAAGCCCAGGAAGTCTCACAGATGTGGTTTTAAGATTCCACACAGTACATTTACAGGCGCATTATGTGCAATTACACATGGCTACATCATTGACTAAAGAAATTGCCATCACCTTCCGGCGTGAGCCGTCCCTGCTGAGGCCCCTTACCATCAGAGCCAAAACAGTTGAAAGAGTGGAGAAGTACAGATATCTGGGTACCATTATAGATAATAAACTGACCTTTGAGGCAAACTGTCATGAGTGCATGCAAAGTGTCAGTCAAGGCTGTATTTCCTCTGGAAACTCAGGAATTTGGATGTGAGCCAGTCAGTACTGCAAGCATTTTACACCTGCTTCCTTGAGTCAGTGCTGACCTTTAGCCTAACAGCTTGGTTTGGCTCATTAGGTGAAATCAGGCAACTGAAGCTGGAGAGGGTGACAGTACAGGCTACTAAAATCATAGGGAATCATAGGGAATCAACAAAAACCCTGAGACACCTGTATTAGGAGCGTACAATTAAAAAAGGAAAGAGGATTATGGCCCTTCCATCACATCCCCTGAACTCTCTCTTTGAGACTCGAAGATTAAGGTCCTTGCTCCTTAAAACCAAAAGAGCCTGAAACAGCTTTGTCCCTACAGCTGTTAGACTGCTTAATGACAATGGATATAGCAAGACAGTTCAAATGTTGCTCAATTTTTCATCATAATTAATAGTAATAATTTAATATAATATAATTTCCATTATAATACTAATAATAATAATTTTTTATCATAATCATAATGTATTCCACTCCACTCATACCTTCACTTTAATGTGAAACATCTGATTCAACTGAATGTCTTTATTTAACATTTTGTGGGTCTTCTCCACTGTCTATGTCTTTTTTTATTGCTGGAAACTACAACTGAAGTTGCCTCACAGGAAAATAAAAGTTATTCTATTCTAATAAATTAAAACTCCAAGAGGTTAGTCGGACATTAGATCCAATTTCTACTGGCAAATGGTTGTGATAATGCACTGCAAAGTTACTGGAACAATGTGCACAATTAAGCATGGGGCGCACAGGGAAGATAACGCACCATGAAGGCACAGGGCATGCAGGGAAACACAGTTGAGGCAACACGCGCAACATGGCGCTTAATTGCGAGCGATGAACCACAGGCACATGTCTCACACTGCTGTCTGCTATGCAGGTGCCATCAAACGCAAATCTGCCAGGTGTGGGAACTGAGGGATTACATCACTCTTCGGAGGTCAGCTGCCGATTGGCCACTACGTCTGCCCACTCTGGTCATTGTCCCTCACTCCCCCTCCCTCTCGGGTCGTTGTGAGGCTCAGTATAGACGACCAGAACATATGGAGGATCCCAGTTCGAGTTCCTGCCTCCCAGTCCCTGCTCATGCGTTAAACAGCACAAAGTAGAGGACTGAATGTTGAAATGGAACGGAAAAAAGAAAGCGACACAAACAAGCGAAAGAAAAGATAAACTCTCTCTTCCTGATACTCTGAGGAAGTATAAATAAGTTGTGGTGCCAGGGAGGGAGGGGGAGGTGCCACCCTCTACTGGATGGCACCACCACCACACTCAGGCAGCTGCGGCACATCCAAATTAGCCCAGGTGTGCACAGTCACCGCAATTAGTTTGCCTTATAAAAGACATTTTGATTTGAACTTCAAGAGAATGTTTTGGTTTCTGGTTTTTTTTCTACTTTCTTTGACCCTTTTTCTGTTGTTTTCCTGTTTGTTCACCAGGTGGTACAGCAGCATTCCCAAGCGCTGTACCACATTGGTGGAGAATCGCGAGCCTAAGAGTATGAGGGGCCGTTTAGGCCAAAATTCATAATTGCCTCTCACATACACGTACAATGACTCACATTCACTAGTGAAGCTCTCACGCGCACTGAAAAAGCTTGTACATAACATCTAAATGCTTGCACGCACACCCTAAATCTTCTCATATAAACACAAAGAGCTTGCACATACACATACAATGACTCTCACATTCACTAGTGAAGCTCTCACGCACACTGAAAAAGCTTGTACATAACATCTAAATGCTTGCACACACACCCTAAATCTTCTCATATAAACACAAAGAGCTTGCACATACACGTACAATGACTCTCACATTCACTAGTGAAGCTGTCATGCACACTGAAAAAGCTTGTACATAACATCTAAATGCTTGCACACACACCCTAAATCTTCTCATATAAACACAAAGAGCTCGCACATACACGTACAATGACTCTCACATTCACTAGAGAAGCTCACACGCACTAAAAAAGCTTGTACATAACATCTAAATGCTTCCACACACACCCTAAATCTTCTCATATACACACAAAGAGCTTGCACATACACATACAATGACTCACATTCACTAGTGAAGCTCTCACGCGCACTGAAAAAGCTTATACATAACATCGAAATGCTTGCACACACACCGTAAATCTTCTCATATACACACAAAGAGCTTGCACATACACGTACAACAGTGGCGGCTCCTGAGCTGAAAATTGGGGAGGCAGAAAACTTCCCTTTAAACTGATTATTGGTCTTAATCATTTTTCAATCAGTTTCCTTGATTAACAATAGGCTACATCAGCGTTTAATTCACCAATTACTCAATGCCATCAAATGTAGCCAGTTCTTCTCAATGAGGCTATTAGGCAAGTAATAAAATTATTTTCACTTGCATCGCATAATTGTGCACATTTTAATCAACATTATAATTGTGGATACATGTGCTCTTCGTTCTCCGCACTCTTAATTACGAAAATATTCATGGAAATTAAACGATCTGAAAGCTCAGCTTTTGTTTTTTTTGTTTTTTTCAAGTTTTCTGCCTCCCCAATTTTCAGCTCAGGAGCCGCCACTGACGCATTCCCCAGCACTCTACCACAAAGTACAAGATGAAAAAGGTGCTCAGCATTCATTACATAGAGTTGAAAGATTTAACTGGGCTTTGTTGGAAAAAAGAATGATTGTGTGACTGAGAAATCCTTATTGTTACGTTCAGTTCCACCGACTGTCCTGTCAGTTGTTGATGAATTGATGCTGTTACACAGGCCTTCCAGACGGATCCTCTTAAAATCTCGGATTCAGGCCTATGACGTGTGCGGTCTTCAACGTTCATGATCACATGATCTGAAAGTGCTTTTAAGTGTGGTGCTCACACCGCTTCTCTGCAGTCAGCAAAGTCTTTTCACCCTTTCACATGAGTCAATGATTGACAGCATGCAAAAACTCCACCCACCGTGGAATTCAGGAAGTCTCCCCCACCGGTGTGACTGCAGCGCTGTCTGCAGACTTCAGGAGGAGAGTTCCTGAAGTGGGGGAGGGCATGGCAACTGTCACTCAGGACTCTGCCGGTCCGTGGCGTTTTTACCTCACTCTTCTGAAAGCAAACGACACGCCGCTGGGCCCTCTGGGATTCATTACTCAGACTCGTCGGTCCCTCGGCGGCAGCGGCTTAGGTGTGAAGGTTGAAGACAATTAAGTGCCAGGAACACTTCCACTGCCCACGACTGGGTGGACCTGAGAGGAGATAGGAAGAAAGAGAGAGGGTGGAGGGGGAGGTAGGACAGGAGAGATGGAGGGAGAAAGAGAAGAACAATGAGACTTTCCTTTCTGGACATTGCACTGCAACCATCAAAAGTTGCCATCCGACACTCATTCATGATGCTGTGCTGGGCTTTAGTAGATCATACGCAGTGTGTACACCTGAATTAGCACGGGTTAGTCACACTCCTCTGTGTACACCCGGGTTTTAAAACCCCACCTGTCGGCCATCACTCTGACCATCATCATTCTCAAGGACCGCTGATCACATTTCCTCTGCTTCCGCCTTCTGTCCTCTCTCTTTCTCTCCTCGTCCCCCTCTCTTCATCCCGCCCTCCTTCTCAGTTTCAATTCAGTGCAGCATCATTGGTGTGTGTATCACCACATTTCAAAAGCAATTAACATTGAAACAAGACAAATAGAACAAAGTGATAGAATTAAAATGAAACACACAGGCTACTTTAATGATACACACTGGTAATAAGAGCCATCATGAAAATGCTGACAATGAAAGATGATAATAAACTAATAATGGTTAATTCAACTAATTCAACTTAAACTAGCTTCACTGTACCTTTCTGACAATGCCACTTCTCTTTCTCTCTATCTCATTTTAACTCATTTCAGTTTTTTGGTATGACAAGGCATGTACTGTATGTAAACAAGAATGATTATAGTTTGACAACACCACCAATACTGCGGAAGTTGCTGACATTTTTTATTTAATTTTTTATTGTCTTTCCTCCTCTCTCTCTCTCTCGCTCTCTTCCCTTATGGAAATGTAATATACTGCAGTATATTTTAAATATATTGTGAAGATAATTTTGATATATTTATGATATACTGCAGTATATTCTTTTTCCATAAGGGTTTATCTTTCCATAAGCAGAATGATCATTATAATGTTGATGATAAACAAATAGAAAATTTAATTCTCTGCATTACTCTTTCCCTCTCCCTCCCTCAGTCCATTTCCTATTTCACTTCTATTTCTCTCTCCCTCTTTCCATAAGAGGAATGATAATGAAAATGTTGATGATAAAAAATAGAAAGGGAATGATCTTTTCCTCCCTATCTCCTATTCTTCCTCTTCCTTTTTCTACCTCCCTCTCTCCTGTCCTACCTCCCCCCTCCCCACACGCTCATTCTTCCTTTCTTTCTCCCTCCCTCTCTCCTGTCCTACCTCCCCCCACTCTCATTCTTCCTCTTTCTCCCTCTCCCTCTCTCCTGTCTTACATCCCCCCTCCCCCACTTTCTTTATATCTTTCTCCCTCCCTCTCTCCTGTCCTACCACCCCACTCTCTTTCTTTATATCTTTCTCCCTCCCTCTCTCCTGTTGTACCTCCCCCCACTCTCATTGTTCTTCTCTTTCTCCCTCCATCTCTCCTGTCCTACCTCCCCCTCCACCCTCTCTCTTTCTTCCTATCTCCTCTCAGGTCCACCCAGTCGTGGGCAGTGGAAGTGTTCCTGGCACTTAATTGTCTTCAACCTTCACACCTAAGCCGCTGCCGCCGAGGGACCGACGAGTCTGAGTAATGAATCCCAGAGGGCCCAGCGGCGTGTCGTTTGCTTTCAGAAGAGTGAGGTAAAAACGCCACGGACCGGCAGAGTCCTGAGTGACAGTTGCCATGCCCTCCCCCACTTCAGGAACTCTCCTCCTGAAGTCTGCAGACAGCGCTGCAGTCACACCGGTGGGGGAGACTTCCTGAATTCCACGGTGGGTGGAGTTTTTGCATGCTGTCAATCATTGACTCATGTGAAAGGGTGAAAAGACTTTGCTGACTGCAGAGAAGCGGTGTGAGCACCACACTTAAAAGCACTTTCAGATCATGTGATCATGAACGTTGAAGACCGCACTTCGTAAATAATGTTGGAAACTCCTAACTAATTCTCAAACATGTATTGCAGCGTGATGTCACACCATAAACAATGTGCTGGTAAACTGTTCTGCTTAATTGTATTTCACAAAACTTTGGTTTTAAAAATCATTATACCTTTAGGCGTCAAGAAAAAATACTTTAAAACTTTCATACGGCTGTACATGATTTTTTTCACATTTTAAACCGACTCACAAGTAGTTCGGCTGTGTTCAGTTTGGCGTTGTGAAACTCAGCCAGTTTCTGGAGCACCAATCCCGTGGCTTAGTATATTTTAGCCAAAGGGGTTTTGTACTTTATTGCAGAGATTTATGCAAACCCGTCGTCAATTGGGTGTATTTCTTTGACTGATAGCACAATAGACCTATCTGAAGTGGGAAAAACTGGCATCGACCCGCCTCCACTGTGAGTATTATTAGCTTTCCATTGGGTTTTAAAACTGTCTGTCAAATATTCCAGCCAATAGCGAAGACTCTTATCTTTCAGACAAGCCCTCATTCAACACAAAGCCCTAGGAATTCACGTAGATACTGCCCCGCGTAAGAGGAGGAGGCAACCAAGCATAATTATTGAACCAAGATGGCGCAGTGTTTTTACCTTGTAGCGTAGCTCGCTACATTAGCAAAGCACAATTCATTAGGTAACTGCTCCTGTTATCTTTTTACTTTACAGTCTCTTTCATACAGTTTTTGGTTATGTCTAGTTATGTTCAGGAGTTTCTCTGTGCAGCAGGTCCTAGCCCAAATATGGTTTTGCAATCTTTTCTCAGTGACGCTGAGTGGTGTAAGGTAACAGATTTATTTTTTTTGCCGGTATACCAGTGCGAATTCACTGTTATGTATAAAATGAATTCCTCTGAATTAAATGAATATAGCTAACATTACTATATTGTAACAATAGCCAGCAAAATTACAATAGCCAGCAAAATTACACATAGCAGCTAGCTATCTATTTGTGTCTGAGACGAGCTGTTCCAAGTTTCTTTTGAATGAAATGGCGTCTGAAGGGTTTGTTTTGTTCCACATGAGTAAATTGTTCTGTATGCAGTACAGCAGACAGGTAAACGAATGAGCAATTTATACATGATGTAACATGAGGGAGAGATAACTGTAATGGGGGGAGTGACGTGTGACATGGGGGGAGTGACGTGTGACGTGGGAGGAGCCAAACGCAGCAAGGGGATTCATTAAGCCCTTAGGCCACTAAGGCAGGAAACCCCGCAGATAAGGGAAGGAGACAAGACAAGGAACACACACACACCACAGCTACAGACCGGCTCACTGTTACACACGAGAGCCAGAAATAAAACGCCCTGTCTCGATATCGAGACGCATAAGAACAGGCGAGTAGCACAATGGCACAAACACTGCAAAATAATACGATAGTATGAGGAGGCGAAAGGAACAGATCCAACATTCCCAGGCTACTCTCAGACTCGCGGTCACACACACAAACGTGTCCTCAACATCGCCCAATCTTCCCTATAGGAAGACATGCACCATAAGACGAAAAGAACAGCAGTTCCAAACAAAATCGTCAAACTCCATGCAAGGAGAAAGGCACCGAAAGGAACGAGCAGGACAGGCAGCACCGGACATTTACCGGCTAGACCAAAGCGAGATTAACTGAAAATAAACGCCCTGCCTCTCTATGAAGAGGAATATAATGAGGCGAAACAGGAACAAAGATTTAACGTTCCATGGCGGGATTAATAGGCTCGCAGTCCAATACAGAAAACAAAGGGGTAAACACCCGATCTCCCAGGAGAGAGAAACATTTTACAGGTGAGCCGACGGGGCACCGTCGTCTCATAACTTTACTAGCAAACCTGACTAATGCAAGCTTAATTGAAAACACAACCTCTAGCCTCTAATAATGGGAAATGTAACGAGGCGGAGGAACAGAGCTAACGTTCTAAGACTATTTTCAAAAGAGCGCAATCCCGCACACACATGTCCATAGCATCACCCAAGCTCCATATAAGGAGAGACTCACCCAGAGAACGAACAGAACTACAGTTCCGAACCAAAATCGTCCCACAGGTAAAAAGGGCGAACAGGACAGCTGTAACAAAAGACCAATGCAACTTTAACAGAAAATAGCACGCACTGCCTCTCAATAAATAAAACCCTAAAGTCAGTATGATACAAACGCCCTGTCTCTTAGTAAAAGGCAATAGATCAAGGTAAAAACAACAAACAAAGGAGAGACCAGAAAGCAGAGACTGAAATGAGCACACCAAACAGGAATTCAACCTGAAGCTCAAAACACAGAGGCCAGTACCGCAAAACTCCAATAAAAGCACAACGGAGCAAAATGGTCTCCTTAAAAACCTAGATCTAATCATACGTTTAAAACTTTAAAAGGGCAAAATAAACCGCACACAAAACAGCACAACTAATACCAGAAAATACACCACAGAACAAACAATCACAAAGAACAATTAATATCGAAGCCCAGAACAAAAGGAACATGGGCTTAAATAGCTCACCGGCAACCATGTGCAGCTGTGCAATGTTGAAGAGAACTTCTTCATGAGAAGCAGGAAAGGAGTAAAAACTCCAACAACGAAGCAGCGCCCACTAGTGGCGACCGAGGAACACAACCGCAAGGGAAAAAGGTCAAAAACCATGACAATAACATGAGTTTGTTGTTGTTGATTATTATGCAGGGGTTTATTTTATCTAGGGTGGACATTTGATTTTATATCCTGTTTGCATATACCTGGACTCATTTCTGGCTAATGGGACTAATACAAGATTCACTGTGCTGCTACATTGGTTTAGAGAGCTTTTTTGGGACCACGGGTAGGCTAGTTAGTTGTGTAATATAAAACACACCAAAAACACATCTAAAAATGAACTTTTATTGGCAATTATCAAATTTTATTGTAAAACTTAAATCATATAAATAAATCATATTGAGACTTTTCTGGAACCTTGCCATTTTGCACAATTTGTGCCAACTTTGGTAACCGAAATGGTTCACCTGAAAAAAAGCTCTGTAGAATTTGAATGCTATGAGATATTGACACCATATGTTTAACAGAGATAGGCAGCATATTGAGGAATCACAAAGAGGAGTTATTTCCTCCATAGCTCATCAGGTAAAAAATCGGAAATTTGAATGTAGCTGTTTTTTAGTTTTTTCACAATTTCTGTACATAAATTGTTGTAGTTAAGTAGCAAAAAGTGTATGTATATGAATTATGACTACTTAGTCATAATAGTGCAGTTCTCTGTTTTAATAAAAGCTATGAACCATATTTGTAGCCTTTACAGTTTTTGAGATAAACAGCTTTGTTGGTCACTAGTAAAAACAGGCGAAAATTGGTATATGTTGCCCTTGGTAGGAAGAGGTTAAAGTTAGACTATGTACATTTTTTATTTATTTGCATAGCAAAGAGAGCAAATAATTAGAGAAAAGAATGGAAACATAAATGTATATGAAGTCAGCGTGCATAATGTCCATGCAGTGAAGGCTGTGTCATCCCCTATACAACACCACGTTTAACCTCTTACCCAGGCTTTCATAGGAGAAACTAAATTTTAATTATATGGTCAAGTTTACCACAGGTGCCCCCCCCCCCCCTCCCTTTTTAGTATATGCCCCAAAAAAGTGATGGCCCTGCATCTCGCAGATCTCATCTCACAAGTTGCAACTTTCACGAAAGCCCCTGATCAACTGAGCTCTGCTTCGGAAAAGAATGGGGTTAACCCACAAGGTTATTTTTTTTAACCCACAAGGTTATTTTCATCTCAGTGTCAGTCAGTATTTACAGAATAAGCCAGGAGAACTAGTCTTTGTGACAGCCTCTGTTCAGGCTGGTTTTACACCTCCCGTATATAAAACACACACACGCCAATGTTTGAGTTACATCGCCAATGTTTGAGTTACATGCAGTGTCAGAAATTGAAAGAGGAAGTTAATTGGAGGAAGCTAATTGGAATATGCCACTTGTTAGATGTCCTCTAAAATGCTACCTGCAAAGGCATGGGGGAAAAAAGGACAGAGGGACCCCCAGACAGACAGAGAGGAAGGAGAGAGAATGAGAGAACATGGGATAGAAAAAGTAAGAGGGAGAAGTAAGAAAAGCAAGAAGAGAGCAAAAGACAAGGAGAGAGTCATTTCTTGTCATTCTAATTTTATGATTGTGTTGTTTGTAAATGTATCTCGTCATGCCAATGAAGAAATTTCAATGATAATTTGAGACATGGAGAAATAAAGAGAGAAATGTCAACAAATACATCTCTTGTCATGCCAATTAAGCAATTTCTATTTGAGTTTAAGAGAAATAGATTGAGAAGGAACGACAGAACATTAATTCAGGAGGGAGAAATGTCTGTAATACATTGCTTGTCATGCCAATTAAGCAATTTGAATTTTAGTTTAAGAGAAACAGATCGAGAAAGAAAGAGAGAAAATAAATGCAGGAGAAAACTTTCTGTAATACATTGCTTGTCATGCCAATTAAGCAATTTGAATGTGAGAAAGAGCTGGGGATCTTATACTGTATTTGTGATGTCACTGAAGTGCGTTCCTTCCTGTTTCATCCATTCTGCATATCAGACAGAGAGAATGGTCACAGTCAGTATTGCAGCTAAATATTTAGCTTAGTTCACCACTCAGTCAGCCCCTCTTCAATATGGAAGCAAACGTGCACTCTTCCACCAATAAGATCTTCCAGGCCACGGGGGCTGTTGCATTAAGCATCAATCTTTCAATAAATCCATAAATAATTTGGTGCTTCCAGCTTTGCCTGCGTCAAAGTGCCGTGATTTTCCTGCTGTACGTAGACCTGTCACAGCAGTGATCCAATTGAGTGGTAAATTTCCAGATGGCCGTTATATTTTCCCAATATGCTAGCTCCTTCTGCCAGAGGACATCCGTTGAAAGGTTACTCCAATTAGTGCTGGTAAATTCATTTTTCGCGAATTAATATCAATATAGATATCGACTCACAGAATGTGGTTTGGACCTAAATATATGTCAAAGAAAACAAAGAAACAGTAAGCCCTTATTAATGCTGTTTTTTAACCTTATTTATTTATTTACCCTCTTTTTATTTATTTATTTTCTTTGGAATGCCGGCCACGTTGCTGCGTCGTCTTCTGTCAATTCAGGAGAGCTGAGGCGAACGAGTGTTCTCTCCCCCTAGGAGCCTGCTGTCAGTCGTTGATTCTTTTCATCATGAAGTTCACTAGCCTAGACTGTGTCATTTTCCAGAGGGAGTGACTAAAACAGAGGAAAAACTAAAACGTTGTTCCCTGGCTGCTGAAATGGTGATCAAGCTGAAGTCCTGGAAAAGGTCAGGATGCAGGGAAAAATATTGAAATAAACAAACATATTTGAGAACATACTTGACATATTTTTCTTTGCAGGATGAGTTAAGTTGGCACCCTTATAGATTCAAATATTATTATTTGCGTGGTTGCTTAGCAACCACACTCCCTGTTCTCTTGCATACCTCTTATTCTTGTTCTTCTGCCCAAATTTGTGCACGCTACTCCTCTTACAGCTTTTAAGCTAGACATACCATTCCAACTTTATAATATTCACCTTGGCTCAGAGTAGTGTGCTTGTATTTATCTTTTTGATATCTTTTATAATTTTGAGATATTCACCTTTTTATTCCAAAGAATTCCCATAAAGATGGAATGGTGGAATCTTGAGTCTTCTGATGTCACAATGCCCTCTTGCAGATTTTTTTGTTTTTGCTCTCTAGCAGCTGAACTGCTCCCGCTCTAGCTGGTATTGTCACAGGTCACTATAGCAGCTCTATAAACTTACATTTTTCTTTCTTCTGAATGTCCGTTTTATATACTTGAAATTTCTCCTGAGCAGGCATTGTCTTTCTAAACCGAAAGTGCATCAGGTACTGTATATAGTACAGTCAGCAAAGAAAAACGGCAAATGCTTATTTGTAGGTTATGACGTTCAAAAAAAAAATTATTGTTTCTATATCTGAACATGATTTTCTTAGCGTGTATAAATGGTGCATTTTATGCATTTTACAGTCTGTGGCTGTGGCGAGACGAGGGTCGTAAGTGCTTTTGGCTATTAATAGCACCCTCCTATTTTATTGCCCTGCAGTGTAACTGGAGAAGCTGAGGTTTTCGCAAGCGGATACCCTTTTAACCTCTTAATGCCAAACGCCCCCTAGCGGTCACGCCGGCGTGACGGAAATTATTACATTATACATTTCATTAATTTAATAATATATAATAAACAGCTCACCTCAATATTTTGATTAAATATCCTTAAGATATATCCATTCCTTCTGGGAAAGTGGTTTTTAAGCCCAAAACGTCGGGATAAAACTTCGTAAATAACGTTGGAAACTCGGACCTAATTCTCAAACATATATTGCAGCTTGATGTCACACCATAAACAATGTGCTGGTAAACTGTTCTGCTTAATTGTATTTCACAAAACTTTGGTTTGAAAAATCATTATACCTTTAGGCTTCAAGAAAAAATACTTTAAAACTTTCATACGGCTGTACATTATTTTTTTCCAATTTTAAACCGACTTGTGCTTTTTTGCACTTGATTACGACTCGTTCGGCTGTGTTCACTTTGGCGTTGTGAAACTCAGCCAGTTTCTGGAGTACCAATCCCATGGCTTAGTATGTGTTAGCCAGAGTAGTTTTGAACATGCTTGCAGAGATTTATGCAAAACCGTCGTCAATTGGGTGTATTTCTTTGACTGATAGCACAATAGGCCTATCTGAACTGGGAAAAACCGTCTTCCACCCGCCTCTTAAAACTGTCTGTCAAATATTCCAGCGAAAAGTCAAGACTCTTATCTTTCACAGGAGCCCTCAATCAACACAAAGCAGTCGTAAAAAAAGGAAATCGAGCCGTGCGTATGAGGAAGTGGCGACCCACGCGTAATTATCGAACCAAAATGGCGCAGTGTTTTTACCTTGTAGCGTAGCTCGCTACATTCCGTTTAGCAAAGCACAATTAATTAGGTAAGGCCCGCAGTTACATTTTTTACTTTAGAGTATTTTTGATAAGTTTTTGTGTAGTTATGTCGAGATTTTTGAGGCGTTTATCCGTGCACCAAGTGCTAGACGAACTGGATAAGCCAGAAGATGTTTTTGCCGAGGGAGACTCATCCTGTCTCAGTGACGCTGAATCCACTGATGACCGAGATGATGTTGCTGACATGTAAGTTGTTTTATCATACTAACAGTGTTATGCTATAAACGCATTGAATTTCGCCATGGCAGGTAACGTCGTTAGGGCTGGTGGTATTACGGATTTTTCGATATACCAGTGTGAATTCACGCAATGCCATGCGGGTTCGTAATTACATTGTCAACTGTATTTTATTGTTTTTCATACAATTAATATTACAAATTGCACATTCCAACGGTATGATAAATAATTTATGAAGTAAACTTAGGGTGTATTGTCTGTGTTGACAAACTCGCACGTGTTACGTGGCGTTGCCAACAACACAGATGTTTGGTGTAAGCATCGAAGGAAATTTAGCTGCAATGCGTGAATCCCTGTGTTTCTTCTGTGAAGCTAACTAACCTTATATACTTATGCATAAAATCGGTCCCTCTCAGCTAAATTAATATAGATAGTATTGCCTTTACAGTGGCAAGCTAGCAAGCATCCCTGTGTTTTCCTGTCTGTTTATTATAGTTTATACGAGTATTAGGAATGGAAGTGTGGTGTTGCTGATTTGCCCACAGCTTACTGTGAACTACAGTCGACGTTCATTGCTAGGGATAGCTGCTACATTATGCGAAGGATGTGCTTTGCCTTGTCTGTTCTGTAGTGATCTTGATGTCTCTGTGCGCACTTACTGTACGTCGCTTTGGATAAAAGCGTCTGCTAAATAAATGTAATGTAATGTAATGCAAGCAAAATTACAGGTAACAAGCAGCTAGCTATCTATTTGTGTCTGAGATGAGCTACTAAAACGATTTTTTTTAGTGTGAAATGGCTTCTGGAAGTGTTTAGTAAAGTCATTGTTCCACCTGAGTAAATTGTTCTGTATGCAGTACAGAAGGCTGTGCAGGTAAACAAAATGGTCATTTATGCATGGTATGAGGGAGAGAACATGATAACATGAGGGAGTACTTGTTGATTATTATTATTGTTGATTGTTGTTGTATAAGGGGGACTAATGGGTATATCAACATGGTGGACAATTCCATAGACAGGGTTAGTGGGATTTGTAATGATGCAGATTGCTCTCCTGAGGGAATGTGTAGTCTAAATGGCTTCTGTATGAATGGTTAAATAATCTCTCCTCAACCTCCACCCCCATGTTTTGATCCTTTACCTTTTTTTGTTTTTAGTTCATTTTTTTTTAGCTTCTTGGACCCTGCCATTTTGTACTTTCTTTGTGTAAATACGGTAACTTCAGCAATTAGAGGCAAGGATCTTTTTATTTGTTACAGCAGGGGTGTTTTTATTTTTTATCTAGGAAACTGGTGGACTTTTGATTTTTTATCCACTGCACTTTTAGTAGTACACCTTAGTGCACTTGTATATAGTTGATATATGTTTGTCATGTATAAAGTTTTGCCTCCTAAAACCCAACCCCAACGTCCCTGTCATAGGAGGTGGCAACAGAATAAAGGACAGGACTGGCAAGCATTAATGTGTAGGGAAGTTTCATACTATTCCCATTATTCATTTGAAAACCTGTTTGCACATTCCTGGACTCATTTCTGGCTAATGGGGCTCTGGTGAAATACACAAGATTCACTGTGCTGCTACATGGGTTTTGACAGCTTTTTGTAACCTTGGGTAGTTAGTTGTGTAATATGCAGAACACCAAGAACACGTCTAAAAATGAACTTTTATTGCCAATATTGACAAATTATCTCATTTTATTGTAAAAACCTAAAAAATAAATCATATTGAGACCTTTCTGGAACATTGCCATTTTTGGCACATTTGGCACCATTTGGATAACGAAAAAGGTTCACCTGAAAAAAAACCTGTAAAATTTGAATGGTTTGAGATATTGACACCAGATTGTTACCAGAGGTAGGCAGCATATTGATGAATCAGATAGAGGAGTCATTTCCTTGATTGCATTTGTAGCTCCCCAGGTAAAAATTCTTAAACTTGAATGTAGGTACCCGTTTTTTAGTTTTTTTATATTTTCTGTACATAAATTGTTGTAGTTAAGTATCAAATTTCTATGAGTTCTCACTGCTTAGTCGTAATACTGCAGGTGTCTGCTTTAATAAAAGCCATGAACCATATTTGTACCATTTATAGTTTTTGAGATAACCACCTTTGTTTGTCACTAGTGAAAACAGGCAAAATTTGGCCTATTTTGCCCTCGGTAGGAAGAGGTTAAACAATTCTGCGTAAAAATTTACAGGATTTTCTTAAAGGTGCAGTAGGCAAGATTTCTTCGATATAATTTTGGTGAAATTATTAAATTTACTCATTATATTCCAGCAGCTATAAATCAAGTGTTCTGGGGAAAAAAAATCTGGTTTCTGTGAGTGTCCTGGGCTCTGTATTAGGCTGTCAAAAAATCTCAAGCCGGTCTTCTAAAAACCAACCAATCAGGGCTAGCTATGTAGCTACCAATCAGGGCAACTATCTACAAGCAAAATATCCTTCCCATAGAATAAACCACTCCCTGTCTGCATGTGTCCGTGTGTGCACTGGAGCATCATTCCGTGGGAGGGGCTTAGGAGAGAAATAGGGAGGAGAGCAAAAGGGGGAAGTCTTTTTGCCTTGTATATTTTCAAACTTACCTACTGCAGCTTTAAAGCTGTAGTTTATAATTTCAGACAAACATGAATACTGTAATTGGGACGGATACATCTGATCACTAGGGGCAAAGTGGATTGAGTTAAATATATTAGGCTACTTATTTTATCCATATTATGCATATACTGTATGTGACTATTCTGAAATACATGTATTCGGAATGTTTTACTTTCAACCAGATATTTAAAAACCTGATTGTAATCACCTCCTTAATAGAACTAGTTAACCCAATCCTCTTTGCTCTGAGATTGCAGGGCAAGCAGTAAAGTCACCTGGTGAGTACATCTCCAGAACAGAGTCTGGGCACCCTCATAATGCAAGGATGGTGGGGATGGTGGGGTTGGGGTGTTGAAAAATCTCCTATGTTTCCAATTAATTTAGAAATAAATGGAATTGGAGCATGTAGAGTGTGCGACTTTCTTTTTTTCTTTCAAATATAATTTTACCGTTAGTCAGCACCTCGCTAAGTTATCTGATGTGCATCCTTCCTCTCCACAATCATATTTCATAATAATAACAAAGATGTTGAAGATATGCTGGTAAAGGTTAAAGCATTTATCAAATTGACTGCATCATCACCAATCATATGTTTACAACTTATACCACAAAATTCTTTGTAGATCTAGCCTCTAATTTTGCTCTCAAAGTACACCAGATTGATGCATTTAACTTAACAAAATTTTCTCCTGGGGGGGCTTGCCCCCCGACCCCCCTAGAGGGTTCAGAGTCCGCGAACATTGATCTCCCTTATTTTCATAGCCCAATGTTGACAGGTATGGTAAGAACAGACACCCAAAGCAGGCACCTGAATTCCAGCATAAGAGGACGTCATCACAGGTAGGATGTGAGGTAGGACGTTGTACTGCTGAGAAGCTCTGACGTCACTTTTTGTGCATAAGAGGAAGCTGCAGCTTCTTTGTAAAATGCAATCTGTGCTGAAAGAAAAAAAAAGTGCTGAAAACCAAATGTTTGTTTGTGTAGAAAAAAAGCAACACTTGTTTGTTTTTTAAGTCAAGATACATCGCTCAAATGAACACCCTTTGGTTTGCATACAAAAAGTTTCTTTCAATTCTCAGGCTATAGCATTGTGCTCAGTTCCCATCTGGCAATAAGTACTCACAGGTTTGAGAAAGCCCGCTCACAGCGTGATCTTACACCATGGAAGAAAAACCAACGACATGCATAGGAGGGTGATTTCCTCTGGGCCACTGACTAGCTGAGATTCCCGTCTGCTCGTTTAATCAAAGTTTGAACCCACTGCATGGGTGTGACAGGGTCCCCCCCAGGGTGTGAAATGAACACCAGCCACCAGCCAAATGCTGGTAACATTTTGACTGTGACCGTAAATTTTTACTCTAGTAGCCACTTAGGCTGGTAACCAACTAAGGTGTTGATTTACTAAAGGTTTATGTGTACAAAAACTGTTACGGTTCCGAGCAGGGACTGGACTCAAATGCGCGACTCAACACACAAGGAATTCTAATAGTTCCAATAATTTATTGCTTCGACCAATACTCCTGAAGCATAGGGAGAGAGACAGACAAACAGAAACCAGTTATGGATCAGCAGGGGATGAGCGGGAGCGGAGAGGCCAGGGACTGGATAGTGCCAGGAATCCGGGCTGGTTGAGCAGAGGAGGAGCGGGGAGCGGGAGACGGGGCAACATGGAGTGGGCACAAACAGCTGCAGGCTGGTAGACTTGGAAGCAGACAAGAGTTAGTGACAGCAAGGCAGGACTGGATGAACAGCGTGTTCATGCCATTCCTGGCAGGAGCTAAGTAAAGCTAGGCAAGACTGGAACAACAGCGAGTTAACACAGATTCTAGCGAGAGCAAATTAAGCAGGCAAGACAGGACTGGAAAGGGATAGGCGGACACAGAGCAGTGGAAGAGTGACACGAAAGGGAAAACCATGCCCAGCCTGCAGCATGAGGGGAAACAATCAGGAATACAAACCAACACGATACGAGAGGAAACAGGTAAAATGGTACAAATGGAACGGCAACCTTCTCCTCCTGGACCGGAAAAAGGGGTGGTTGGTACCCCAAGGAGAACTCGAATGGGGACATCCCGGAGGCAGTTATCCTCAGGGAGTTGTGGGCATATTCAACCCAGGGCAGGAACCGACTCCAGGATGAGGGGTTGCGAGCTGACATGCACCGCAGGGCAGCTCCCAGTTCCTGATTCGTCCGCTCCATCTGACCGTTAGACTGGGGGTGGTGCCCAGAGGACAGGCTGGCTGAGGCGCCCGGGGCCGCGCAAAACGTCCTCCAGACCCGGGAGGAGAACTGGGGCCAACGGTCTGAGATGACGTCAGAGGGGATCCCGTGCAGCCTCACCACGAGCAACACCAGGAGTTCCGCTGTCTCCAACGCGGACCAACGAGCCTGTCGAGAATTGAGTGTCTTAGCGGATTTAATATAGAGGAGGTTGCGGTGGTCAGTCAGGACAAGGAATGGTTTACCTGCCCCCTCCAGCCAGTGCCGCCACTCCTCCAATGCGAGCTTGATCGCCAACAACTCCCGGTCCCCGACGTCATAATTGTGTTCCGCCGGGGTGAGTCTCCGAGAGAAGTAGGCACAGGGGTGTAACTTACTGTCCTGGGCTGCGCACTGTGACAGGACCGCCCCTACGCCAGTGTCGGAGGCGTCCACCTCGACGACAAACTGGCGATCGGGGTCCGGATGACAGAGGATGGGGGCCGTGGAGAACCGAGTCTTGAGGATGTTGAACACCTGTTGAGCCTCGGAGCTCCAACGGAATGGGATGGAAGTGGAGGTGAGTTTGGTTAGTGGAGCTGCAATTAAGCTGTAATTGCGAATGAAGCGCCGATAGAAATTTGCAAAGCCCAGGAATTGTTGTAGGTGCTTACGTGTGGCCGGTTGGGGCCAGTCGGTGACGGCTTGGATTTTTGCAGGGTCCGCCCGGATCCTCCCCTCTTCCACAATGAAACCCAGGAATGAAACTGACGAGGCGGAAAAACTGCACTTCTCAGCTTTGACGAATAACTTATTTTCCAGGAGTCTTTGGAGAACCTGGCAGACATGGATTATGTAGTTTAGAGAAAATGTATATGTCATCAATATACACAAATACTGACCGACCCAGGAAATCCCGCAGCACATCATTAACCATGGACTGGAACACCGCTGGAGCGTTAGTCAAACCGAACGGGACCACCAGGTATTCGAAGTGTCTGAGGGGGGTGTTAAACGCCGTCTTCCACTCATCTCCCTCCCGAATACAGACGAGGTGGTAGGCGTTGCGAAGGTCCAGTTTAGTGAAAATGGTGGAATCATGTAGCGGTTCAAAGGCAGAATTTATTAGTGGCAGAGGATACTTGTTACATACTGTAATTTCAATAAGGCCTCGGTAGTCGATGCACGGTCGGAGCGAACTGTCTTTCTTTGCCACAAAGAAAAACCCCGCCCCTACCGGAGATGAAGAGGGACGAATAATACCTGACGCCAGGGAGTCATGGATGGAAGCTTTCTCGGGACCGGACAGGCTGTAGAGACGACCCGATGGCAGTTTCACACCGGCCAGTAGATCAATGCAGCAGTCGTAGGGTCTATGGGGAGGCAAAGACACAGCACGGGATTTACAGAATACTTGTGATAAATCATGATACAGTTGAGGTACACAGAATAAGTCAGGTTTAGGTGCGTCACAGGAGGCCCTGGCGGCCCCAGATGGAGGTAGAGCAGAGCGAAGGCAATTAGCCAGGCAGTGTGAGCTCCAATCCTACACTTGAGCAGTACGCCAGTTGATGTGTGGATTACCAGCACCAGTGGAGACTGAACAGAATGGATTAGGTAGAATTGAATCTCCTCTCTGTGATTTCCAGACAGCATGAGTTGGAGAGGAATGGTAGAGTGAGTGACTCGATCCAGAATTCTTCTGTCCAGGGCGAGTGCAGTGATAGGGTTAGACAGCGGTTCCACCAGAATTCCGGCTTTCTTGACGAAATTAGAATCAATGAAATTAGCGTTGGCTCCTGAGTCGACCACCGCCAACAGCGATGAGGCTAGGGTGTTCCACAAAAGGGTTGCTTTCAGTTCAACCCGGTTCTGAGCGGAGTGAGTGGTGGAGATAGGACTCGCCAGGTTTCCCAGGAGGCGGCGGTGTTTGAGCGTGTGAAGAGTTGAATGAAGTATACGTCGGCCCTTCTTCTTCTCCCGGACATGAGCCCGGAGATGGTTGTCCATAGAGATGGCAAGGGTCATGAGGCTATTTAGCGAATTGGACTCTTTGCAGGTTGCCAGCTCATCCTTCAGTTCCTCGTTCAAGGCTTGCATGAAGGACCCCTGGTGTCGTTCCATCCCGCTTCCGCTGCCAAGGTACGGAACTGGACCGCCATCTCTGCGACACTGCAGTTGCCCTGGCGCATCTGGAGTAAGTGCTGGGTGGCGTCCAGCCCGCAGACCGGATGGTCGAACACCCGACGCATCTCAGAGGTGAAGGAGGCAAAATGGAAACAGGCAGGTGATTGGCTGTCCCACAGTATTGTAGCCCACTCCCGTGCACTCCCTCCCAAACAGGCCATCACAGAGGCAATCTTGCTTGCATCTGAGGCTTAGGAGGCAGTTTGGATGCGGAACATGATGTCACACTGAAGAAGGAAGCTACGGCACTTTCCCAGGTCCCCCATGTAGCGTTCAGGGTGTGGCACTTGTGGTTCTCTGCCAGAGAGAGGTGGTGACGCTGTGGGCTGCAGCTCCGGGGCAGGTGGTGCAGGACTGGCATGAACCCTCGGGAGTGGTAGATGAACCGCCAGCTGGCCAATCATCAAACCCATCTGACTCATTTGGTCCATGAGATTCTTCAGAGTCTCCTGGACGTCTTCCAGGTGGTGGCCCTGTTGATCGATGACAGCGTTCTGGCAGGCAAGAGCGTGATGGATCTGATCCGAGTCCATAGTTAGCCAGTTCGTTCTGTTACGGTTCCGAGCAGGGACTGGACTCAAATGCATGACTCAACACACAAGGAATTCCAATTCCAAGAGTTCCAATAATTTATTGCTTTGACCAATACTCCTGAAGCATAGGGAATGAACTGCTTCTGACCCGTTCTGATCATATACCTACTAATGCTGTGGCCTGATGAGCCGGCAACTACAGCGCCGCTGCATTGCCTTGATAAATGGTTTGGGAGCTAAAGTCGTGTCTAGCTAATATTGCCTATATAAAATAAGCGTTAGCTTGTGATGCTAGGCCGCGGTAGGTATATTTGCAGGCTGTTAACTAATATATCAAGGCAATGCATCGGCGCTGCAGTTGCCAGCTGGCCACAGTATTAGTATGGTCAGAAGCAGTTAGTGTAAATGAAGTTATAAATTAAGTTTTGTTCGGTAATACTCATTTGAGCATCTTGGGGGAATAGAAAAAGACCGTCTGTGCATTTTTTGTTTTATTTTTTCCTCACAATACATTGTTGAGCTCACTAAAAGTCATCTATTTTCCCATAGGAATGCATTGAGCAGTAGAGGCCAACCAACCTAGTGACGTCACGACCGCAGTTGGTCTAAGATGGCTGCGCCTAGTGGAAAAAAGCAAATTTCAACTTCTTTTTCCAGCAAATACAGGTCGGTTTGAGATTTGAACGCATGGTCATATCTAATTTAAGGTAAAAAGCTAACGAACCATAGCCACTTTACCCCGTGCTTCATGTCCCCTTTGTTACGGACAGGACATTATCCTTTAAGAGATTGCAAGATATATTCCCTTTACGAGTGCCATGCGATCTCATTAGTCCCTAAGAGCTTATTATTAGTATTTATTCAATTATTAATTATCTAGTTAAATTCCCCTCTATAGAATTAGTGGGTTCATAAATTACTTCAGCTGGCTTGATGTGCAATATTGAATGTTTGAATGATTGATGTTGGGAAGGTTTGACCCGTGACACAGAAGTGGGTGCGGAGAATGCTATTTCTCTGAGGGAGGTCTTGGCGAAGGGGGTGGACAACAAAGGAAGACGGATCAGACCAACAGGTGCTGAGGTCTCAACTTTACCACAACGCTACCATCAGCCTTTCACCAGGCTCCAGTCAAAATAACGATATTGCACAAATCAACGAGCTGAAACCGAAGTTGTGAACCTTTTAGAAAACCAAACTGAACCAGTTAGCTTGCTGGCTAACTGCACCGCAAGCCAAGCTGAATACCATCGTCACTGAACGCAAGGGCTGGTCGGCCACAGGTGTGCCAGGAGGGGTTGGCCTGTGTCCCAAAGAAGCTCCCCGCCGTGTTTTTGTCAGCGCCTTTTCCGGTAAAGTGGAACTTCATTCATTCATATTGCACGTGTAAGCTAGCCGTGTCTATGTTAGCTGCACTCCGCCATGGGTTGGGTGTTTTTCAGAGATACGTTTCCATGCCTTTTAAGACAACGTCGCCTTTCTAATTGATTAATTATGGGCAATTGATATATCTCTGCCCAGGGTGCCGTGACAGATTGGCGGCTCGTCCTAGGATCTTGAATCTAGATAAGGTTGACGTTTCCTTGTTATTTGTACAGTCGATTAAAATGTCAATATTGTAACGCTAGCGTTAGCTATTTTCGTTCGTTTGTTTATCTTCATTAATGTTAGTTTTTGGTTGCTAACAGTAGCAGTGTATGTGCTTGGTTCGTGGTAGCATTCTAGTTAGCTAGCTACGGATGAAACAATTCCTTGTGTCTGGAACGTTATATTGGGTTGTTTGAACCTGCTAAATGGCTACACATTGCGAGAGTAGGTATGTTATTTAGCTTAGCATGGATGTGTAGATCCAGGCGCAAATTATTCGTGCAGTTACGCACCTTGCAGTAAGGAATCGTTTACCTGGGGATATAGCTAGGCTAAGTACCTTAACAGAGTTTAGCTAAAGGGTCCATAACAACGGTTAGCTTACGCTAGTTTAGGCATAACTTTGCTAAATTTCTTGAGTGTATTCTAACTAGCGAAATGATAGTAGTGTGGTAGTTTGAAAACTGTGTTTGACGTTAGCCATATGCCTGTGCGAGTTATTCAGCCACATAGTATGCTCTGTAAAGAGTGGTGTAATGTTACCAGTGATCTGTGGGTGGCACTCCAGAAAACTGTGGTAGTGTGCTTGTAGCAGGCTTAAAGGGTGAGTTTCTCCCTGGGTTGGTGAACCTGTTCACGTGTTGGATTCACGCGCGGTTCTGTTGTGGTAACTGCACTTGGCACATGTGTTTAATTGTTATAAATTGTAGTCCTGAGATGTCTTCTTATTATTAACTGTAGTCCTGATGTGTTTTCTTAGCTCTCTATGCTTAATCTGTTTTGTAGAGATTAGTGCAGGTTTTTGTGCAGGTCATTTTAGTCATTATTAGGGCAGCTCTCAGTCATAGTGGTGGAGATAACAGAGGTTGTCGACAAGAGTACTTAGTGCTCTTATTCAGTGTAATAGCATATTGGTATGTATTTGAGATATACAGCTATATCTAGTGCTGCTACAACAAGCGAGGGGAATGCCTCTCCTGCATCGGTCGGCGAGCTCATCCAGCTGCCCACCGCTGCTCAGTTCAGGAGTTTCACTAGGCCATAACTAGCCAAACTGGATGAGGAGGATGGCATGGAGATGCCCTCTAGCATGTCAAAGAAAGAGTTGGTAGCACTAGTGAAGGAGTTGTTTTGTCTGGAGGACCTCTGGGCAGAGCAGAGAGAGGAAAAGGAGCATCAGGAGAGGTTGGATAAAGAGAGTGAGCGTCAGGAGAAGGAGGAACGTGATCGCCAATTTGAGTCTGAGAGAAAGGAGAGTGAGCGGAGGTTCGAGCTGGAGAGGTTGAGGTTGGAGGTAAAGAGAGTAGCTAGCGAGAAAGGTGTGCCACCTGAGTCTGCCTTTAATCTTGGCTCTGCTCAGAGGCTTCTGCCTCAGTTTAATGAGGAGGTCGATGTGTTCTTCGACGCTTTTGAGCGAGTGGCCACTGAGTTGGCCTGGCCACGCGCAAAATGGCCACTGCTGGTGCAGCGTGCAATCGTAGGTAAAGCTCATGTAAGATTCTAAACTGACATGATCCACTCAAACACTGACAAATCAACCACGCCGCCGGCTGAATCAACCAACTTATCATAAATACAATGTAGGTTAAAATGTAAGTGAAAGCAGTGACTCGTCGCCACTGTTAGGCATAGTACTCAATTATAGAATAGCAGCTGGGAGTGAGTGATCAAAGCCTATTCCAACCAAGGAAATTAGATTAGCAATACAATAGACTGGTTCCTGGTTAGACCATGGGAAGTTGCACCTTCAGACCCCCTACTGATGGACAGACTGATTGATCTAAGGGAGCCAGACAGTGTCTTCCTTAAATCAATCACATCATTTTTGAATATACATTTCTGTTTCCTGCCTGTAGAAAACAAAGCCCGAAAAGGGTATTTAAAGGCATCCATTTTACAGAACAGGATTCAGATTTTACTCCGCTGAATCCAGAGTGCATTGCTGTATCTCTGACAACTGCTGTTGCGAAGAATAAACTTTGTCATTTTCAACGAACATCGGAACCGTTCCTTTTTTTCTTACATTGGCGAGCCACCCAGCCAGGAGGTGATTTCAAGAAGCCTGAAGAAAACCAGAAGAACTTTTGGAGACGAGGTGACAGAAGAAACCCACCAACGGCGATTTCTTCAAGATAACTGGGACCACTAAAACAACTTGGTAAGAGATTTGGTTCCTTGTGTTTATGCTGGTTTTAAGATAGGCTACAGCAAAATCCCCCCTGGTTAAAAACGACCTGGACGGGAGAAACTTTGTTGAAACGTTGTTTATTTGGTAACTGACAGTAGGAGTTGTAGACCTATTTTAATTCTGAAGTACTGGAATTAACTTTGGTAGCTAGGCCTAAAGTAACTGGTCGGTAGAATTAATGTGCCCGAAGTACTGGGACATTTAGTGTAAAAGTAATTCCTAAAGTAACTGGAATAGTTCAGTTAGCTGGGTCCGAAGCACTGGAGCAGCAACTGTGATTTATTTTATCCTAAAGTAACTGGATAATTGGGTGTTGTAAAAGTAATTCCTAAAGTAACTGGAATAGTTCAGATAGCTGGGTCCGAAGCACTGGAACAGCAACTGTGATTTATTTTATCCTAAAGTAACTGGATAATTGGGCGTTGTAATTGAATAATTCCTAAAGTGACTGGAAGAGTTGAGTTGGCTGTGTCCGAAGCACTGGAACAGCAACTGTAACTTATATTATCCTAAAGTAACTGGGTAATTTGGGTTGTCTTGATATAGGCTTACCTTATATAATTTGACAGATTGTTTGGTTGGATACCGTAACAAGGCTAGACTATTATATTTGGTTGTCGGTCGACTTCATAATTATACGTGTAACGGGTTGTTTATTTAGCTACTTAACATCAGTAGAAGGAACCTAGATTGTAGCTATGGAGAGCTTTATGGTTCGTTACATTGCCAAGCACGGCAAATCTGACATTCTAGAAGGCATCGAAAGTCAGGAGAAGCCGTATACATGGGCTGTGTCCCAATTTGAGAGCCACCCAAAGGTTGGCAAATTAAATCAAAAAGGGAAGATTGCGGTAGCTATGACGGGTGTTCTTGCTTCATACAAACGGTGCAAGGAGAGATTAGAGGCTCTTGAACTGGAGAACGACAGTTTAAAACAACAGATCGAGGAGAACCAAGCAGCAATTAAAAGTAACCATGTACACGCTAACTTGAATGCCGAGATACAATTGGATCTGCGTAAAGAGGTTGCCGAATCAAAGCAATTTAATTCTGAGTTACAGCGCGAATTGGATAGTACCCACACAGAGGTAAAAGTTACAAAACGCATACGACCACTTATTTGAGAAATGCAATAAAAATACAGAGCACTGTGTAGACCAAACAGATTACAGTGAGAGTGATTTCTGGAATAAACCCGGTAAACATAACACAAATAATGCGTGGGACAACAATTCTGACTGTACGGTGAAATTCCCTGTAGCACCAGTGCATGAGGCAATGACGATTGTACCTGGGGAGGGGGGAGACCATATAAGGACCACTACGACTGTAAAACCATTGTCGCCCAGTGAAATTGAATCTTTGGTTAAAAATATTGGTACGTATGAGCCTGCAAGGCGAGACCCCATGGAGTTTTTAGCCAATTTAGAGAGGATGGTTGACCTACATCGTTTGACGGATGCTGATGCTTGCATAATATTGAATGCTTGTTTGCCCCATGCGTTAGCTAGTGCGCTCCCTCAGACTATTCACAACAGGCATGTGAGGAGAGATGACAGGAAAACTGCATTGTTGGGGGTTCTAAGGACACGCTTGGTCAATTGGGACAAGATAAGAGAGGTTGAGATTTCACCAGGCGAACATCCAGCAGCATATGCCGTGAGATTGTGGGAAGCATTTAGTTCGTACAGCGGTGTAGCGAATCTGACGCAGCAGGATCCCATGTTCAAATCCGCTTTAATTTCGCAATGTGACACACACACACAAACTGCCCTTGCACTACACATAGATTCCAACACACCATATTCCGATATAGTTGCAAAAATGACTCAGTTATATAACATCAACATACACAATAACCCAACTAAGCCCATAGCAGCAATTTGGAGGGAATCATCACATAATACCTCTTTCCGTAAATCTGTTTCATCAGGAAATGAAGGACATGTGCCTAACAATGGTAGGCATGCTAGATCTGAAAGGCCCCTTAAATTCAATCCAAGCAGAGTTGTTGTATGCTATGCATGTGGGGAGAGCGGACATATAGCAAGACAATGTAAAAAAGGTGATTCAGGTGGGGCAATTGTCTGCTATGCATGCGGGGATAGAGGACATATCGCAAGACAATGCAGACATTTTCATAAGGGGACAAATTGGGTTGTTTGTTTTGCATGTGGGATCAATGGGCACATAGCAAGACAGTGCAGATCTTATCATAGGAAGAGGCTTAGTTATTGTGCCCTCCTTAAAACTTTGCATGAATTACAAGCAGAGGTTAGACATTTGAAAGGAGACCAGGAAGCAACAGCATAGAGCAGAGGGAGGATTAATGATTGCAGTCAGATACTTAATAGTATGTCTACAATCAAGGGGGGGTTATCCATTTTTGGTGTCTATTGCATATGTATTGGGAGGGCAAATTAATTGTTTGTATTATTGTTTGTCATTTAATTGTTTGTATTATTGTTCAAAATGAATTGTTTTGTATGTTTCAGGCACCTGTTATGTGGGGGGGAGGGGGAGTAATTGTTAATTTGTTGTTTCAGGCACCAGTTTAAAATGTGGACCATATGCATGATAATGATACTGCCAGCAGCCGTGGTGATAGGAGGATGTCCAGAGCAACGGATGGCCCCCCAATCAGGAGTGATGACACAGCCCTACCCAGGAGTTCTGGTCAACAACATCCAGTGGGTCCATGTTCCAGTCATCGTCAACCTGACAGCTTGGTCACCTGACATGGACGAGCACTGCAGGCAGGAAAGCGTGACGGGGATGTACAAAGACCTACTGAAGACTAAATTTCTGAAGTACCATGGTGCTGTTACATCCAACCCAGTGGCAGAACAACACAAATCTACACCAACTGGACGAAAGCTCATGGGCTTTATTGACGGTCTCCTCGGAGCAACTGGAACAGCGCTGGGGCTATCCAACTGGGTAGATGCACAACAACTGAAAAATAAAAATAAATAAATAAATAATAAATAAATGAACTAAGGCTGAAGGGAATAGTGGCCAATCCGCAATCCGGTTGTACAGACTGACGCTTACCTGCAGGAAAGCTTTACAGAAGAAAAGACACTCATTTAATTAAAGCACAACAAGGTTTGGAGAGAAAGGACAAGGCCCTGTTAAACCAGATGCATGATGGTGACTTAGAAATTGCATACTCCGGTCTTCTGTGGGAAGTGACATTCAAAGCAGCCATATGTGTTTGTCTAGTTCTTATTGTGTTTCAAAGATTATGTTGTATTGTATGTGTTCATTTCTGAAGCGGCAGAATTTTGGGTTTTCTAGCGACATCATCAGACAGGCAAATTGGATGAAGTAGTCCTTAGATGTACCTCCTCCTGGCAGCTGACTTTTATTATCACTAGTCTAAATTCTCAATAAAATTGTAATTATGATAAGTTCCACCAGGTACGAGCATGGCAGAATATGGCAATAAGTCCAGCTGGGTGTGGTGCTGGATCCCATGACGGGTAAGACTCTCCAAGCCAAAAGAGGGCAACCTAAGACAGGACAGCACCGCCACTGGCACACTTCTTGGGAATGAGGTGTTCATGTTGTTTGTCAGACTTGGGTGAAGTGATGCTTTCTGGCAGATAAGCATCAAAGGAGGGATTGTAAGATTCTAAACTGACATGATCCACTCAAACACTGACAAATCAACCACACCGCCGGCCGAATCAACCAACTTATCATAAATACAATGTAGGTTAAAATGTAAGTGAAAGCAGTGACTCGTCGCCACTGTTAGGCATAGTACTCAATTATAGAATAGCAGCTGGGAGTGAGTGATCAAAGCCTATTCCAACCAAGGAAATTAGATTAGCAATACAATAGACTGGTTCCTGGTTAGACCATGGGAAGTTGCACCTTCAGACCCCCTACTGATGGACAGACTGATTGATCTAAGGGAGCCAGACAGTGTCTTCCTTAAATCAATCACATCATTTTTGAATATACATTTCTGTTTCCTGCCTGTAGAAAACAAAGCCCGAAAAGGGTATTTAAAGGCATCCATTTTACAGAACAGGATTCAGATTTTACTCCGCTGAATCCAGAGTGCATTGCTGTATCTCTGACAACTGCTGTTGCGAAGAATAAACTTTGTCATTTTCAACGAACATCGGAGCCGTTCCTTTTTTTCTTACACTCAGCATGCGTTCGCCGTACTGGACAGCTCTCTCGCTCTCGATTACGATGCCGTAAAGGAGGCTATGTTAACTGCATATGGCAGTGTTCCTGATGAATACCGTAGGAAGTTCAGGGCCCATTGGCGTAAGGGTGGTGAGTCTCACCTTGACCTGTATCGTAGACAGCAGATTCTTATGGCATTTTAAATGGTGCCCCATTTGTAAGGAACATGCATTTGTGGGATGAGCAGCACAGCTGAGTATGTGGGTTGCGCTCATGTAAAATTTGCCAAATCTTCTCTGCCAATGCCAAACAGCTTATTCTGCTGTTGCTATTGACACTTGTTTGGTGTTGTTTGGTGGATTGGATGATTGAAGTCTATCAGTAACAAGGAAGAAACAAGACATATTGGCAATTTTACAATTTATTCATTTAACAAACAGTCAGGAGCCTCAGTAGCGTGTGGAAGAACCATACACAGCCACAACAGCCTGGCACCTCCTCCTCATGCTGGTCACCAGCCTGGTCACACACTGCTGTGGGATGGCATTCCACTCCTCAACCAGGATTTGTCGCAAGTCAGCCAACGTGGTTATGTTGGTCACTCTAGCACGAACAGCACGCCCCAGCTGATCCCACAAGTGTTCAATTGGGTTGAGGTCAGGACTGTTGGCAGGCCATTCTATTCTCTCTACTCCCAAATTCTGGAGGTAGTCTCTGATAAACCCCGCTCTGTGGGGGCGAGCGTTGTCATCTTGGAGGATGGAGTTCGGTCCCAGACTGTGGAGATATGGGATTGCCACTGGTTGCAGAATCTCATCTCGATATCTCTCTGCATTGAGATTGCCTCCAAAGATGACAAGCCTCGTTTTTCCAGTGATGGAGATGCCGCCCCACACCATCACACTGCCTCCACCAAAAGGTGTTACTCTATCGGTGCAACAATCAGCATAGCGTTCTCCCCGTCTTCTCCACACTTTGACCCTACGATCCAACTTCCGTAGGCAGAATCTGGACTCATCGCTGAACATAACGTTCCTCCACATGTTCAGGTTCCAGTGCAGGTGTTGCCGACACCAGCGCAAACGGGCCTGACGGTGAAGGGCAGTCATGGCAGGCCTCCTGGCAGCCCTATGAGCCCGGAGATTGGCTGCGTGCAGTCTGTTCTGGATTGTCTGGACCGAAAGCCGTGTGCCATATCGTCCTGCAAACCTTGACTGCAAATCTGTAGAAGACAGCCTACGGTTCCTAAGTGCTGAAAGGGTGAGGAACCGGTCTTCTTGGGGTGTCGTCTTCTTGGGACGCCCACTTCGCGGTCTGTCTCTGACATCCCCCGTTTCATGGAACTTGGCCTTCAGTTTGGAGATTGTACTAGGGCTCACTCCAAATGATGCCGCAACTTGCTTTTGTGGAACACCAGCTTGAAGTTGCCCTATCGCACGGGCCTTATCGAGATCAGACAAACGTGGCATGCCAATTCTTGGAGCAGACACCAATTGACCACTGTAGCAGGGCCCATGCTCACAGGTGCTGCCAATCAGGTGCCAATCAGGCACCTGATTGTAAGTACCTGGGGGTACCGGAAGTTCAAAACAAGAGTCAATAGCAACAGCAGAATAAGCTGTTTGGCATTAGCAGAGAAGATTTGGCAAATTTTCCATGAGCGCAACCCACATACTCAGCTGTGCTGCTCATCCCACAAATGCATGTTGCATGCCTTACAAATGGGGCACCATTTAAAAGGGAAATAAACAGGCTTTCCAACGGTATAAAATTTATTGCCAAGAAGCATTGTTACAACAGAGAAATAATCTACCAAACACAAATTTCCGAACTTTTTGTTTGATGTTTATATACGTATATATATATATATGGGGGTATTGTTTGTTTTCTTTGCTGTATGTTTTGGCTTATGGGGGGGGGGGGATACTGTTATGGACAGGACATTCTCCTTTAATAGATTGCAAGATATATTCCCTTTATATCATGCGATATAAAGAGTGCCATATGATCTCGTTAGTCCCTCAGAGCTTATTATTAGTATTTATTCTATTATTAATTATCTAGTTAAATTCCCCTCTATAGAATTAGTGGGTTCATGAATGACTTCAGCTGGCTTGATGTGCAATATTGAATGTTTGAATGATTGATTTTTTGACCCGTGACCCGGAAGTGGGTGCGGAGAATGCTATTTCTCTGTGGGAGGTCTTGGCGAAGGGGGTGGACAACAAAGGAAGACGGATCAGACCAACAGGTGCTGAGGTCTCAACTTTACCACAACGCTACCATCAGCCTTTCACCAGGATCCAGTCAAAATAACGATATTGCACAAATCAACGAGCTGAAACCGAAGTCGTGAACCTTTTAGAAAACCAAACTGAACCAGTTAGCTTGCTGGCTAACTGCACCGCAAGCCAAGCTGAATACCATCGTCACTGAATGCAAGGGCTGGTCGGCCACAGGTGTGCCAGGAGGGGTTGGCCCGTGTCCCAAAGAAGCTCCCCGCCATGTTTTTGTCAGCGCCTTTTCCGGTAATGTGGAACTTCAATCATTGATATTGCACATGTAAGCAAGCCGTGTCTATGTTAGCTGCACTCCGCCCTGGGTTTGGTGTTTTTCAGAGATATGTTTACATGCCTTTTAAGACGTCACCTTTCTAATTGATTAATTATGGGCAAATGATAATAATGCGGGGCTTGCTGTATCTCTGCCCAGGGTGCTGTGACACCTTTAACATCAATATATGAGTGTAAGTATATCGTTTTTTACTGTCAAAAATTAATGGAGCCCAATGGAGAAACTGGCTTTTTGAGTGCAATTATAGTTATATTTTGTTCCTCTGACCATTAGGGTCATCAATGTTATGAATATATTTTCTTGTTGCCGGAGGCATCGAGACTCTTATGCCAACAATTTGTCATGGCCATGACCTCCGCGTGATGACGTAACTTCCTCTATAAATAGAGACACGTCAAGGCGGAAGTTCTCTTTTTTCTTCTTGCCGATGCAGAGTTGAGACATAAAACTTTTGTTTGGATACCTGTGCTATCCTCCAGCCTTGTGACTATGGTCGGAGCCACGGTTTCCCGTCCTCCAAAGGTTGTGATAGCACTTGCATGCGGTAATCTACTCGTAGCATTGTTGCTAAAAGACTAGATACTGTGTATCCCTTTTGTTTGTTATTGCTAACGTTACCTTTGCTATTGTTTTCCTATAGTATATAGTGCGGTTCAGCACTCTGTGCTGCTGCGATTATATTCTGCCTTGGGAGTGTTTGCATTCCTTTATGGCTCAGATTGCATTTGCCAATTATTGTTTAACCTCTTAATACCAACGGCAAAATATACCAATTCTCGCCAAAATATACCAATTCTACTAGTGACCAACAAAGCTGTTTATCTCAAAAACTGTAATGTCTACAAATATGGTTCATAGCTTTTATTAAATCAGAGAACTGCACTATTATGACTAAGCAATCATAATTCATATACATACACGTTTTGCTACTTAATTACAACAATTTATATACAGAAATTGTGAAAAACAAAAAAATGGGTAACTACATTCAAATTTCAGATTTTTTACCTGATGAGCTACAAGAGCTATGGAGGAAATAACTCCTCTTTGTGATTCCTCAATATGCTGCCTATCTCTGCTAAAAATATGGTGTCAATATCTCAAACCATTCAAATTCTACAGAGCTTTTTTTCAGGTGAACCATTTCGGTTACCAAAGTTGACACAAATCGTGCCAAATTGTGCAAAATGACAAGGTTCCAGAAAAGTCTCAATATGATTTATTTTTTTAAGTTTTACAATAGAATTAGATAATTGGCAATAAAAAATCATTTTTAGATGTGTTTTTGGTGTGTTTCATATTACACAACTAACTAGCCTACCCGTGGTCCCCAAAAAGCTCTCCAAACCCATGGAGCAGCACAGTGAATCTGGCCCCATTAGCCAGAAATGAGGCCAACTATATTTAAACGGGATCAAATCTACACCACTTTCCTACATAATATAAACCCCTGCATAATAATCAACAACAAACTCATCCACATGTTATCTCTCCCTCGTGTAACGTCATGCATGAATTTGTTTACCTGCACAGCCTGCTGTACTGCATACAGAATTTACTAATGTGGAACAATAACTACTAAACAAACACTTCAGATGCCATGTCATTCAAAAGAAACTCGGAACAGCTCGTCTCAGACGCAAATAGATAGCCAGCTGCTATGTGTAATTTTGCTGGCTAGCTTTCCATTGTTACAATATAGTAAAGTTAGCTATATTCATTTAATTCAGAGGGATTTGTTTTATACATAACAGTGAATTCGCACTGGTATACTGGCAAAAAAATATGTTGCCTTACCACTCAGCGTCACTGAGACAACATTGCAAAAACATCTTCGGGCTAGGACCTGCTGCACGGAGAAACGCCTGAACAACCTGGACATAACTAACCAAAAACTGTATAAAAGAGACTGTAAAGTAAAAAGATGAACAGCCGCCATTACGTAATGAATATACTTTGCTAAACGGAATGTAGCTAGCTGCTACAAGCTAAAAACACTGCGCCATCTTGGTACGAACATTACGCTTGGACGCCTCCTCCTCTTACGCGGACCTGTATCTACGTGACTTCCGAAGGCATTGTGTTGAATGAGGGCTTGCCTGAAAGATAAGAGTCTTCGCTATTGGCTGGAATATTTGACAGACAGTTTAAAAACCCAATGGAAAGCAAATAACACTTGCAGTGGAGGCGGGTCGATGCGAGATTTTTCCACTTCAGATAGGCCTATTGTGCTATCAGTCAAAGAAATATACCCAATTGACAACGGTTTTGCATATAACTGCAATAAAGTACAAAGCCCCTTTGACTAAAATATACTAAACCACGGGATTGGTACTCCAGAAACTGGCTGAGTTTCACAACGCCAAACTGAACACAGCCAAACTACTCATAATGAAGTGCAGAAAAGCACAAGTCAGTATTTTTTCTTGAAGTCTAAAGGTATAACGATTTTTCAAACCAAAGTTTTGTGAAATACAATTAAGCAGAACAGTTTACCAGCACATTGTTTATGGTGTGACATCAAGCGAATTAGGTCGTTGTTAGGTCGTTGTTTCCAACGCGTTACCGCTAGGCGGCGTTTGGCAGCAAGAGGTTAAACAAGAGAGGGGTAGACACGTTAGCACACAAATGGCCGGCAGGCCTACTGTACACTTTTCCGCCAGTTCCTCTGGTCAAGGCAACCTTGCAGAGTGTCAGCACGGGCCCCCAGGTGGCCGATGGAACCTTGCTTCCCGTCGCTCCTCGGCCTTCTTTGCGGATCCCCCTGGCGACTCCCGATCCGGATAGACCTGCTGTCTCAGAGGAGCGGCTCTGTATGGCATCCGCAACTGAGCAGAATGAAGCTCTCGATCTGGCCATTGATAAGCCCCACCCTTCATTAGCTGGGTGTGGTCCCTCTGTCCTGCAGACACTTCTTAACTCTAGAGCCCCCTCTACGAGAAGGGCCTATGAGTATATGTGGCAGTTATTTTGCATGTGGTGCTCACAGCACTGCGCGGACCCCATGCACTGCCCGATTTCTGTTGTACTGGATTTTCTGCAATTGCTACTTGATCGTGGCAGGGCAGCCAGTACTCTGAAGGTGTATGCTGCTGCCATATCCAGCAGGCATGTGTGAGTGAACAACACTACACCTGCTGAGAGAAATTATGATGTAGGGGACCGGGAGCTGTTGGCGGTTAAATTGGCATTGGAGGAGTGGCACCATTAGTTAGAGGGAGCTAAGCACCCTTTCACAGTATGGACAGATCATAAAAATCTGGAATATGTGCAACGAACCAAGAGGCACAACTCCTATTTTGGTGGCCTAATATGGAGAGAGATGTGCGGGAGTTTGTCGCCGCCTGTTCTGTCTGCGCCCGTAGCAAGGGTTCACGACTCCCACCCTCTGGTCTTTTATGTCCCCAACCCATCCCCAGCCGCCCCTGGAGCCACATCGCTCTCGACTTTATCACCGGGTTGCCTGCATCCCAGGGCAACATGGTGATCCTAGTGGTCGTAGACAGATTTTCTAAGGCGGCACACTCCATTGCACTCCCTAAACTGCCATCAGCACCAGAGACGGCTCAGCTGGTGGTAGACCATGTTTTTAGGGTGCACGGCCTCCCCCTGGACGTGGTGCCATTTTATTTTAGATATAATTTTTTAGATGTTATTTTAGAAAATATATGCTAAATTTAGTTAAAGCAAATGCAACAGCTGAGAATGAGCTACCAGAATATGGCTTCCATCTCACCTTAGAAAACGTCAAATCAACCTGGGGTGTGTTTCCCGATAACGATCAATCTCAGGATTAAGTGCGATTTCAACGAGCGATTCTACGATGGCTCTTTCATTTGTTACACGCGTTTCTTAATACAGTTCTTAAAGCGTGAACGCGCAATCATCTCTTAAGTGCTACTTAACCAGAGGTGTAAAATCCGGGTTCAGAAAGTAAAAAGTCATCCCCGGTATTTAGTTCCAATCACCTGGATTTGCTAATTTGGACAATTAGCCAGGAAGTAGAACTAATTAGTGAAATCAACTGGCTGACTTCATGGGTGGAAGAAACACATAGCAGGACTTTTCCTTTCTGATCCCTGGATTTTACATCTCTGTACTGCTGATACGAGAGGAGGAGCAATAGATTGGGAGAGGCGAACCCCATTGTGATGCCCAATACATGGCCGGTTAGGCACATCAAAGTTTCTTTTGAAATAAAATCTTTTTCCCACTGATTTTACTTCTCTCAAACTTATTTATTCATAGGGCTATTTAAGGAATGGCTTTTGTGGGTAATTTCCAAATATATAAAAATTCAAAATAAAGAAATAAACGTAAATATTGTTGCATCTAACATCACTATAAAAAAACAATCAGTGGTTATGGTAACCGTAAAATGAAATGAACAGTAACACGAAAAATCTAATAAAGTATGTGATTTATGGGCTTCTAAAACACACTTAACCATCTACGACTGTACTGGAGTAATCGTTAATCTACTAGCGATTCTAAGAGCGTCTTAAGTTAAGATGCTTTTGGGAAACGCACCCAAAGTTCAAGAAGCTTCGTACGAAGGGTTTTACGACGTCTTAGCCTAACGATGTTTTTGTTTAACTAATTTTGTTTGATTATACAATGAAGCATTGTCAAACATCAATTCCATGAGGCTGTTCTCATGGAGTTCTCTAAGTTCAAGCTTCATCCGAAGTTCATTACGTGCATTCTAATATTGATTAATGACATAAATCGAGCATAGCGGTAGTTCAGGCAGGCCACGAGAGTGAAACTTGGCCATAGGTGAATCAGCTGACAGCTCAGCAGAGTAGTGACGATTCACCTATCAGTCCATTCACATAACAAGGCATTCAACATTAACCGCCTCGCCTTTCCATTCACAAAAACCCCCCTCCACCCCAGCTCCATCCTCTTCAGTTCCCTATTGCGCACAGACACCTAGCTATATCGCTCCTGCATGGCTCACTAATATTTTCGAGTGCCTACTGATTTCTTTCCTCTCTCCTTCCCGCTTCGGCATCTGCCGGAGTGGTAGCTATAGATCAACAAACATCGTTCTCCAGAAGCAGCCAGTGTTTTTGTTTCTTAAAAAACAAGACATAGATAAGACCACTAAAGCACACTTCGTCAGGTGCTTGTTTCGTCCCGATTCAGTGTATCTTTCGTCCCACATGGCAGGGACGAAAGATACACTGAATCGGGACGAAAGAAGCACCTGACGAAGTGTGCTTTAGTGGTCTCATCTATGTCTTGTTTTTTATGCTCATCCCTTTGAACAAATGTACTGTCAGCCAAAATGCCATGTTAGTGACGAGTCAATAAATAATGCTATAAGTTTAAAAAAGTTAAAAAAAATTTTCATAGCAATAAGATTTCATTAGCCTAACAATTTTCAAATAAACAAATCCTTTATTACATGAAGTGGACTGGCCTTGTTATTAACAGAGTTAAATTAAATTGATAAAAAGACATTTAGTTTTAGTTGCGCTTTCTGCAACTGCAGTAATAACATGTTACGGCATGGATAAATTAAATACCTAATAAATATTAAATTAAAACGGTCACATTAAAATAAAATAAAAAAATCCATATAAAATGAGGTAGTAGTATAGGCTGCAAAATTAAATATATTGTAAGCTAATTTAGCTTTATACTGCTGTTTTCCGTTCATCACTGGTGGGGTTTTTTTAGGCTATCGGCCTACACAATCAAATCAGGATATCACATCATTAAAAAATGAAAGCAAACTGAAGCGGATTGTAGCTCTAAAATCCGTTTAATGGTAACGCAAACATAATGACATAGGTAACGTTTCCCGTGGATGAAAAGAATGTCACTCACTGATGATGGTTTCAGCATGGTCTGTCTCTCCTCCAGAATGCGCCCATACACACTAAATGCCCTCTCCGAAGGTGCATTTTAAAATGAAATGTTAATAATACAGAATTTATTCTACTTAATTTTATTGGGGAATTTTGTTTGTGACAGTTTTATTGTGCAGCCTAGATGCAAATTATTGTTTTAGTTAACTTATCCTAACGCCAGCCTGTTGTTGTCATTAGGGCATCATACCTGCAGCATTCTAACGTGACCACCCGCAGCTACATAAAGAACGATCGCGCCACTAAGAACTGTGTCGGGACTGTCGTGTCTTTTTCCTCTTTAAAGAATTATCTCAGAGACAGGAGCTTGCCATTTTTGAACGACTTTATTAGTGATTAACAAAGTCGGGTGAGTTCATGAAGTCACACCCTTTCAGCCTTTTTCCACAGGTTTTATACAGTTAGAACATGTATATGCCCTCCTATCTTAGAATGTCCGATGGCCAATCGCCTGCTGCATACATTGAGACCTCCTTAATATATGCATTACTTCAGCTTTTTTAGCTTATTTACCAATAGTACAAATTTCTATATCATATTGCACTTAGATCCTTCGAGCCTCCCTCTCTCTCGGGCGCAGCTCCAGGCTGGATCCCTTTCCGCTGAGTTCCTTCCACCCGACTCCTCGGAGTGAAGAACCCTCAGCCTCTCTGCTTCCCAGGCGTCTCCTTTTCAGAAACCCTGATCACAGAAAGCACTGCTCGCTTACTAACGCATTCGGTTTCAGCTTACAGTGGCCTGACTGTACATTGAGCCGAGCGCGGCGGCCATGTGCTCCACTACAGGGATGGCACTCATGGTCTTACTGCTCTCTGCGACCCGACCGGCCGGTGACCCAGTCGATAGCGATCCCCAGCCCGGCGTCTAAACACCGAGCCCCGTAGTGGTAACCAGCCACCCAGTTGGGAACCGACGGTCTGATCCCTATCCCACCTTGCTATGGGTATAGAAACTTTGACCGTTTTCACCAGCCTTGCCTGTTCACAGAGGTCGTCTCTTACGCCCCTCTGCTAGGTGTGGACTGTCATCCACGTACCATGCAGTGCCTGCATACTTGCATGCGACAACTACGCCGACTAGATGGTACCACGGCAGTATGTCAATTCATACTTCATCAGACACGGGGGCCTTCAGTCTTCTCCCCTGCACTATATACATTTTTTACGTGCCCTCGGAACTTTGCAATTCCGCCACCGCCTGTTGCACACTAGGTTCGGGGTGCCTAATCCCCTGCCTAATGTGCACCTCTGGTTATTATTTTCTGGGTATTGCCTTAGTCCTATGACTAACTGCTTACTTAAGGAATTTCCCTGACCTTCTGTCACACAGATCATTACATGTTGTTGTTCTCTCAGTTTTATCTCCAACTGGCCACCAAGACACTCTCTTGACCTTTAATCCTACAGGTCCACGTTCTCTCCTTCAGACACACATTCATATAAACCTGCTTATACATCAATTCCCTATATATATATATATATATATTCATTAGAGTCCCACACTATTTTAACAGAAATTATTCTATAGGACCCGCGGGAGTCCCGCAGTTATGCAGACCTCTACCTGGATGTTTAATGCGGCATTCCCCTTCGCTGAGGGACAGGTATGTGGTCTTTGACCTATGGACCCTTTCATTATTATGAATTTTTTTGATATAGCTTACACAATAATATTTCACATTGTAATCTTGATATTTTTAGTAATGCTTGTGCGCGCCCCTGTGTATCACAGACAGGAGATTGTATGCGCGTTGTGCACATGCTACACTGATATGCGCCGTTAAAATAACATGTAAACAACTGCGACATGATTTTAGACCAGGTTTGTGGTGGTTTTAGCGCAAGCACTTTCTGCTGGCTCAAGATAGCAATACGCCAAAAATTATCCTGGCCACACCTCATCTTAAGACCAACCTGCCCAGTTCAGTTGCTATGGGCGCAAGATCATCTGGTATTTAAACGACGTGAACGCTGGGCGCTATAATGACTGCTGCGCCGGGTTTAAGATAACAAAGACACTTGCGTTTGGGTTAGCACTGCTTAGCGCCGGGTGTAAGATAGGGCCCTATGATTCCGAGCGTTTCAAAGCTGCAGACAGTGTTTTTCACTAACGTTATGGTTTTTCAAATTCAGCAAGTGCATTAATGGAGAAGTCAATATTTTTAAGAAACGGCGGGTAGGTTGTATATTGCTAAGTGAGCAATATAGCGATCTAGTAGGCTACCTGAGAAAAATATATCCCACCCTCTGCCTGCTAGCTATCGTTTTATCTTGTAGTTTGACATGTCTCTTTTACCAGAAGAGGAGTGGAAGTCGACCTACATTCCAACTCAGAGAAAAACAACATTGAGCTAGCTTCGCTCTGTCAGTCAAGTCCAACATAGCTTTTACTTAAGGAAACAGATAGCTAGCTATCCGTTTTAGATTTGCAAATCTCAACATGACCCCTACATAGCCGCATCCGTCTCCTCTGGTTGTTAGTTTAGCTGCATCATTTGTTAGTTTTGCCAACGTTTGTTAACCAACTTTAATTTCATAATTCACACCCACAATGTTTATGTAAAAGCTATGTTGGACTGAAGTGACAAAACAGAACCAAGCTAGTTCAAGCTGTTATGTAGCTTTGGTCCCTATTGGAATGGTCCACTCTCCTTCTGGTAAAAGTGCATGTCAAAACTACAAGCTCTGCTATAACGGTCTGTGTTTTTCTTTTGTATAATTTCTCCAATTAAAGTTAAAACAGTAATACTGTGAATATATTTGAAAAAATATACAAAAATAAATAGAGATATATACGGAAATAGATTATTACATAAAGGTGAAAATAAAATAAATAAATGTAATAAGTGAAATTAATTGCAAATAAATTTACATTTTAATATTAATTTCCAGATTTATATACTTATTTATATATTTTTAGATTATATTATATTTTATTTATTCACATTTCCAGATTTATTTTTTTATTTTCAGATTATTTTATTAATTAATTTTTATTTCCACATTTATTTATTCTTTCATTTATTTATTTATTTATTATTGTGGCACTCTCTGTGTTACAGTGGTTATAAAGTTAAACTAAAGAAATGTATGGATATTCAAGGTTGTAAAATGGTAAACAATTTTACAATGGAAAAACAAGTAGTAGTACTCTATTTGAATGATGTCTCAAGGCTGACAACAGCTTTATTTTATTAGATTCATAAGCAGGGTATATTCAAGCTAGAAAACTGGTTTTAATCACTTCTAATATATCACTTCACATATATCACAAAACAAAACAAAAAGGAAAAAAAAACAGGTCCAGGCTTAACGGATTAGTTTCACTCCAACGGCTTAATGATACGTTAATCCGATGCTTCTTAAAAGTGACATGAATGAACTCTGTCTACTTTAGTGTGATAACTTTATCAAAGTTTCAACTTTGCATGGTGCCTGGCAGCTGTTTCATTTGAAGTGAGGGCTGTTGACAAAGATGGTGGCAGGTGACAGCATCAGCAGCAGGGACACATGCTCAGAACAGAAAGGCTTGTAGTTTGGGGAAGAAGCATATTTATTTGTGCCTTGTTTCAGAGCAAAAGAAAAAAGCACTGCAGTTTTATATCAGAGATAAACTTTTCTTTGATAGACAGAGGATTCACTGTACTCTTGTGGGAGAAAGGAAGAATTGTTTCTAATTTTATAGCCTACACATCTTATGCATCACTACATGTTAGAAGACAGGCATTTAACCTTTTGTAACCCTAGAGCATAGATACTAAATTAGGCCTTTAGATAAGGCAGACAGCCAACTCTTGTTTTTGCATGATGACAAGGATTTATAGGGAAGTAGAGTGAAATGTATATAAACTGTGTTACTTTGCTCATGTAGTTAGAGTTATCCTAAGGAGACACTTGTCTGTGTATTCTGGGTGCTCTCTTCAGCGGAATAAACTCTGACAAACTTATCGCTGCCTTGTGGAATACTTTGATTTCTTTATTAAACAGAAGAATTTCCATGACACTCTCTAAAAAGTGTTTGTTTGAGAACAAATATGAATTTATTCCCATGGTCAAAATTACCTGCCACCTTCATGTTGCATTACTTTGCTGGCATTTAACAGACGCTCTTATCCAGAGTGACTTCCAAAACTTTTTGCAGTTCAAAGTATCAATTCATGTAATTTGATATATACTGTTGTGAGGTTTGGTCACTTTTATTCAGAATTAATTAAGTTCAACACTCATTCGAATTCTGTACGTCAGTAGAGCCCAACTTAGTGAAATGACGATATGTGAATAATAGAAACAATCATTGATATAACATGAGGAATATATTCTATGACATAATCTTAATCAGAGGAAATGATAATTATGTGACGGCTAAATATAGAAGCTAACAGTCCTACCATTAATAAAGGTTACTTTATGTTATGGGTTAATGACACACTAAACTATATTTTGTGGTTAGCTCATTTTTTCAGCCTCATAAATATCAAGTTTTAACATTGTCAAACTATGAGGTCAGGGAAATTGGCTATTCGAGACCGAAACGCGCATAGCAAAACAAAATACAAACAACAGTAGGAACCAGCAGTAAAATGACCTCAACTGGGTATTACAGGTCTTATGCTAGCCTATCAATTGATGTCAGTGCAAAATAAAATGTGTTTCAATACTTAACGGTAACAAAGGGAAGGTCAGTCCCGATTCCGTAAGTGATGTCAGCTCGTCAGCTGGACGGCAGGTGTCTGGACTCCTGGAGACTTCTTCACCGAAGTCGTGTCGCGACAAGTTTCTAGTAAGGTCGAAGTGGACGTGCACAGATTTGTGTGTTAAATTGGGTTCCCCCCTCTCCTTCTCAAAAGTGGTTGCTGTTCCTGCCCAACCCAGTGCCTGATGGATCAAGCAGTCTGTGTTCATCTCAGAATCACATGAAGAAGGGGACAGACACTCCATTGTGCCTCAGTTGATCAGGAGTATTAATTGTGAATGACTCCGCAGGGGGCCCAGTCTCATTATCAGAAAGCCAGAGTCCCAAAATGTCCCTGTCTAACTATTAACTACAATACTAAAGCAATTTAGGTTGAGTACTGCGCTCACTGGCATAATGGCAGCATCCTACATGGGAATTAAACCTGCTACCTTTAGGCTACAAGCCCAGTTCCTTACCCTTTATACTACACTGTCAGGAGACAACATTAGCAGCCGAAAACCAATCAGAGCTCGTTAACATTCCACCTGTTGTGTCTCTCAGAAAAGGACAAAGGATTACAAATGTGTCATATTAGTTGAGCATTCCAAACTTTTCAAGTTGGTTTCAGGTTCAAAATAGCTATTGGTGAATTGGAGATGATCCAACATGGCATTTTACATATTTTTTTCTTCTTCTTTATGCCCACCACCACCCCCCCTCTTCGGGGGACAACTTTCTTTTTTAATTACAATTGTTATAACTTAAAAGCAACAAAATAATGTCACCTCTCTGAGGGAGGGAAATAACAGAGAGACAAAACAATAAAGGCCTATTAGGGACTGACAAGGGAAAAAATGGGTACATAACAAGAATAAGACATACAAGACAGGAACACAATAACACAAAACAAAGAAGAGACGGACAAACAACTTTTTGGGTCGTCAGCATTTGTAGTTAATGGGTTGTCAGTATTTGTGATAATTAATGGGGAAGTTAATGGATTGCTGTAGGAGCTATGAGATCATGGAGTGAGATATATGAGAGGAGTGTGGGATAGTAAAATGTGTGTATGTGTAAAAGGTTATGTTTATATGTGTGTGTGTATGTGTATGTGTGTATGCGTGTGTGCGGGTATGTATATGCCTGGGTTTGGTATGTTTTGGGTGTAGTCAGTGGGTTGATTGATTTATTGCATTAAAGAGTTGATAAGTGGGTTCCATGTTTGCTCAAAGTTTGCTATTTGGTTATTGGCAGAGGTGGTCATTTTTTCCATTGATATGTATTCTGTGAGAAGATTGGTCCAGTGTGTGATGTTTAATTTTTTCCTTGATTTCCAGTTCAAGAGGATGGTTTTCTTGGTGATAGTTATGGCAATGAGTATTACTCTACTGATATGGTTTGGATGGGAAACTGCTGCTAAATCACCTAGAAGACACAGAGATGGGGTTAGTGGAATTCGGCAGCCCAGATATAGGGATATGTTATTGGTTATTTCCTGCCAGAAGCGTTGAACAGGTGGGCAGTGCCAGATGGCGTGAAGGTAGTTGTCTTGTGTGTTTTGTGTACATTGTGAGCAAATATCTGAATTAATGAGACCCATTTGGTGCATTCTTTTTTTGTGTGAAGTGTACCCTGTGGATTATTTTGTATTGAATGAGTTGGAGATTAGTGTTGTTAGTCATACTAAAGGTATTCTTACAAATTTGTCCAGAAGTCAGTATTGGGCATGAGTGAGAGGTCTTTTTCCCAGTTGATGTAAGGGATATTGAGGAATCTGAATAGTTGAATAATTTGTATAATTTAGATAGAATATTTTTACTAGATATATTAAGGACTTCCTCTACTATATTGGGGGGTTGTAGGTTGTTTTGTGGCATACTAATTTTTGAAGTAATAACGGCTTTTAGTTGGTGGAATTGGAGAAATGATTTGTTCCCAATACCGTATTTCTGGACCAAATCTTGGAAGGGTATAAAAGTGGAATTTTGAATGATATGCTGAAGTTGTGTGATGCCTTTTTGTTTCCAGGTAGTGAAGTGCAATGGTTTTTTGTTGAGTTGAAAATCTGGGTTATTCCATATTGGGGTGTATTTGCATGGTACCAGTGTGTAGTTTGTGATTTTTAGGGCTTTCCACCAAGCTGTCAAATTTGTTGCAATCAGTAAGTTTTTGAAGCAGTTATGGTATTTGATGGATGGGCTGATGAATGGTAAGTCAGATAATGTGATTTCTTTGCAATGAGATTGTTCAATTATAATCCAAGAGTGGTCCTGTTCTGTTGGGTGAATCCATTTGGTCAAGAATTGTAGTTGGCTAGCCAGAAAATTGTTGTGGAAATTGGGTGCTTCTAATCCTCCTTTGGTTTTGTGTTTTTGTAGAGTGGTTAGTTTAATTCTGGGTTTTTTATTTTTCCAGTAGAATTTAGTTATTACTGAGTCCAGGGAGTTATATAGTACCCTCATCCAGTTAATAAAAGGTTCCCCAAAACCAAATTTTTTGAGTGTTGCAAATAAAAATGTCCAGTTAACTTTGTCAAATGCTTTTTTTGTGTCTAATGAGACAATAATTGTTTCTGCTTGTTCTTGTGTTGTATGTTGTATTAAGTTGAATAATCTACGTGTGTTATTATATGAGTGTCTTCCTTTAATGAATCCAGTTTGATCAGGGTGTATTATAAGTGGGGTGGCTGTTTCAATTCTGGTGGCTAGGGCTTTACTGATAATTTTTATGTCGGTGTTAATTAATGATAAAGGCCGATAGCTAGATGGAAGGGTTGGGTCTTTATCTGGTTTTAATAATATTGATATGTTAGCGGTGTTCATATGTGGTGGAATTTTTGAGTTACGTTTGATTTCCAGTGTCATTCTGATAAATAGCGTAGAGATGGTTTGCCAAAAGTGTTTAAAGAATTCAGCAGGGAAGCCATCGGGGCCTGGAGCTTTGTTATTGGGTATATGATTGAGAGCCTTATGGAATTAATCTGAGGTTAATGGTCTGTCTAATGAATCTGCTAAGTCTTCAGTTAATTTCGGGAGGTCCGCATTATTTAGAAAAGAGTTAATGTCTGTCAAGTCTGGTTCTATGTCTGAGGTGTATAATGTACTGTAAAATAATCTGAAGGTATCGTTTATGTCCTGTGGTGAGTACATTGACTTCCCTGCTGAATTCTTTATGACAGGGATGACAACTTTTCTTTTCTTTGTTTTAGTTGGTTGGCTAGATATTTACCTGATTTGTTATTGTATTCAAAATTATTATGTTTAAGTCTTTGTATAAGGAATTGTGTTTTTTTATTTATTATGTCATTTAATTGAAACTGATGTTTTCTGAGTTCATTCAAGTTTTCTGTTGTAGGGTTATTTGTAGAAGTATTTTCAAGTTCTTTGATTTTTTGTTCCAAGTTATTTTCCAATTCCATTTCTTTTTTTTTCTTGTATGATGAATATGATATTATTTTTCCTCTTAATACTGCTTTTGCTGTTTCCCATAGAAGTGTTGGAGAGGTTTCGGGAGAGTCATTTATTTCCATGAAGACTGCCCACTCTCTCTTCAGGAAACTGTCAAATTCTGTGTCTTTAAGTAGGGATGTATTGAAGCGCCATCTACTAGTTCCTTTCTGGAATTGGTTATTGTTTAGTTCTAAAGAGATAGGGGCATGATCACTAATCACAATGGGGTGGATTTTTGTATTGGTAATGTTTGGTATAATTGAGTTGCTAGTGAGAAAGTAATCGATACGGGCGAATGAGTGATGAAGTGGTGATAAGTATGTATATTCTTTTGCTGTTAAGAGATGTAAGCGCCAACTATCACCAAGGCCAAATTCATTCATGTACTGTTTTAGTGTTTCAGTGGAATGGCAATTTCTTAAGGTACCTGCAGTGCTTGATCTGTCTAGTGTTGGATTGATAACTGTGTTGAGGTCACCCCCAATTATGATTGTTGAGTTACTGAAATCGCTGAGATTGGTGAAGAATGTGTGAAAAAAGGAAGGGTCATCACTGTTCGGGTCGTAGATGTTTGCAATGGTGATATTGAAGTTATTGATGGAAGCGTTAATGATAATAAATCTTCCCTCCGGATCTGTGATAATGGTGTTATGGGTCAACGGTATTTTTTTGTTAATCAGGATGGACACGCCTCTTTGTCTTGAGTTGTATGTTGCAGAGAAGATTTGGTTAAAATGTGTTGTTCTAAATTTATGGTGCTCTGAGTGTGATAGGTGGGATTCTTGAAGTAAGCATATATCTGATTCTAGCTTGATTAAATGATTTAACACTTTGTTCTTTTTTGCCTGGGTTCCAATGCCACGAATGTTCCAGCTCACAAATTTAATTGGAAACATGGTTGAAGGATATAGCTAATCATGTGTATATGTTTATCTTCCTCTCTATTCTCTATTAGACTTGTCGGAGAGCCAAGTGGTCACGTTCCTGTCACGGTATAATTTTCCGTCCACATATAGTCTGTCAACCGTGATGATTGCACGCTTTCCTTGTTCCATAAGTTGTTTCCGTATAGGGTACAGTTTTTTTCGTCTTTCCTGGATTTCTTTTGGGAATTGATCATTTAGTCCGTAGTCGGTTCCTTTCAGTTCTCTGCCTTTACTTTTAACCAATTCCTTTTGTTTATAATGTTCGAATTTGGCCACGATCGGGCGCGGACGAGTATTATTGGGGGTGTATGTTCCGAGACGGTGAACGCGGTGGAAGGTAATCTGCTTGATTACATCCAGAGAAAGTTTTAATTTTGTTTGCATGAAGCTTCTTATTTCTTTTTCTGGGTCGTCCTGTTGTTTGTTTTCCGGTATGCCTGAGATAATCAAGTTATCGCGCATGCTCCGAGATTGTAAGTCCAATATTGTTTCTTTAATTTCTTTGTTTTCTTTGTTAATGTCCGTTAGCTGTGTTTGGAGTGATTTAACGGAGTTTTGAAGTATTTGATTTGTTTGGCATTTTACATTTTAAGCAATCAACGACTATTTAGTGTGCAGCGAATCAGAAGTGAACATGGGAGTGAATATGCACAGAGAAAGGAAACACAGTGTCAGACCTCCAGCTCTCTTGTTTAGAAATGACAAACTTTACATAAAAAGGAAATTATATGATTTGTATCCCTGTTAATGAATTGGAGCAAAGTATCTTTTAACTTATGACTTAATGAACACTTTAACCACAAGAAGGAAAGTGATTGTACATGATCCGAAGGGCAAAGAAACTCATTCCCTTGGAAAGTACCAGGATCGATGAACACTGGAATGGTGTGCTCTCTCCTTTAGACCGTCCCAGACACAGTATTTTCAAAATAAGGAGCCACACTAGAATTGTGGCACCAATAGCATGAGAAGATTTTGTGAAAAGAACATTTGAAATGTGTATAATGAGACTCTTTTTTTAACCTACCAGGTAAAAGTCTGTCTCCTGTTCTAAGCCTGTTTTTTATGCTGCCTTACTTTTTGTTTCTCTCTTTTTCTTAAATTTTTTCATGGTGAATGCATCTAATACACTCAATACACTTTCCTGAAGTGAATTTCATGGCCTAGGATGATAAGGTTCAAAGCCCATGAGAAGGGGAGGGGGAATCAAGCAGAGAGTGAGCGAGAGAGTGAGAGAGAGAGAGAGAGTTGTAAGGGGAAAAGCAAAGCACATGCAGTACTCAAAAGTGAAGGTCAAAGATATTTTTTTAGATTTTGTTTGTAGCAGTTCCTCCAAATGGTTATCTTACCCAGCACATGTTGGTAGCACGATAAAACAGACATGGGGGGGGGGGGGGGGGGGGGGTTGTACATTTACCAACAATATTCTTGGCTGTCTTTCAAAACTTCTGAAGCTGCTTGTGACATTTGGAATATTCAAAGGAATCCTTTATTCTGATTTTGGACATGCAGCAAAAGTGACATTTTGTCGTCCAATATATCATATATTGATATGGTACTTTAAAAGCACCCGGCCGGTGGACCGGCTGGTTGGTCTTCCTTAGATACCTCTACTGTTTCGATAAGAGATCAAGTATCATGACCATGTTGAGCCAAGTCCTTTGTGTGAGACTTTTTTTTGGGGATGAAACAGACTCCCCAACAAGTAAAAATAAGTATATCCTCTGGAAGAATAAAACTTTATATAAAATACAATTAAACCAGCCTTGGCAGTCATGTTTGTATGGTGTCCTCCTGTCCACGATCACCACTTTTTGGTACTCCATTTTACTTTTCACTATATATTACCTTTGCATCACAGTAGGCCGTGCTGTGGCTCTCCCACAGGATAATTTTAGGGTGCTGGAAATTAAATTCCAGCAACAAATTTTGTTGATTAGATACAAATGGGTTGTGTGTTCTATTCTAGTTTAAACATTATATTATTTGAGCAATAATAACTTGGTCTACGGATATGTTAGGAGCGGAAAGTTACTCATAAAATAAGAAAGCATGACCATTTTTTTTATCGCCGATAATAACTGAAACTCCAGAGGCTTATTAACAGATACACTGCCTGGCCAAAAAAAAGTCACCGTTGCACCCGTCATGCATAGTGCCTCTGGAGGCAGTGTTATGATCTGGGGTTGCTTCAATTGGTCAGGTCTAGGCTCAGCAACGTTATGCAGCAATAAAATGAAATCAGCTGAGTACCTGAATGTACGGAATGACCAGGTTATCCCATCAATGGGCATATTCCAGGATGACAATGCCAAGATTCATCGGGCTCAAATTGTGAAAGAGTGGTTCAGGGAGCATGAGGAATCATTTTCACACATGAATTGGCCACCAGAGTCCTGACCTTAACCCCATTGAAAGTCTTTGGGATGTGCTGGAAAAGACTTTACAGAGTGGTTCAACTCTCCCGTCATAAATACAAGATCTCGGCCAAAAATCAATGCAACTCTGGACCAAAATAAATGCTGTGACGTTGCATAAAGTTGTCAAAACAATGCCACGATGAATGCACGCTGTAATCAAAGCTAAAGGCGATCCAACGAAATATTAGCGTGTGCGACTTTTTTTTTGGCCAGGCAGTGTACATTCCCTGGTGAAAAAAGATTATACTTGAAATATGCTTTTTTCAAATTGTACTTTTAGTAGTTTTTGTACTAATTATGTAATTTGTGCTAAATTGGCAGTGCTTTAAGTATACTTGCACTAAAGTATACTTTGTGCACTAAAGTTCAAAAGTAGAACTTAAGTCGTACTTAAGTGTACTTCAAGTGCAGTGTGTATGTTAAAATGGGACTTAGTGTACTAACAAGAAGTATGATTTGTTGGTATCTTAAATACACTTGCAGTACAATTTCATTATATCACCAGTGCATTCGAAACAGACTTTACAAGTACTACGGTTTGTTTGAGAGTATACATGAAGTAGACTTTTTCTAAGTGTACGTTCAGTACTTATGTACCAATTATTTACTTTGGGCTAAATTGGCAGTGCTTTAAGTATACTAAATGCACTAAAGTTGTTAAAAAGTAGAACTTTTAAGTCGTACTTAAGTGTACTTGAAGTTAAGTCTGTATGTTAAAATGGGACTATTTTAGTGTACTTAAGCATATTTAAGTGCACTAACAAAAAGTATGATTTGTTGGTATTGGGATGGCAGGTATGCCATCCGCCAAGTTACGGCTTGGCAGGGCATGCCCCATACCTATACAGCACCGAGAGTTTGGCACTTTTCAGGGTTTCCTACAGAAGTAACCACAATGACCATAGACTGTCAGCCCTTAAAAACATTAACTTCTGTATGTTCTGACCTCATGTAACCACGCAGCATTCAGATACAACGTCACACATCCACACAATAAAGCCCCAAACTTGGGTTATTTTGCTGTTTTTCTCCTTCTTCTTCCTATTTTTCCTGCCAAACTGCCTGCCTCCGTTGCGATGTTATCCAATGGGGAGAATTATTCTTTGAGGGTATGGTCCGTATACCTGCTCATCAAGCTTACCGCCCAATAAAAACGCTTCATACTAATGTCTTTTAATGTTAATATAGCTAATGGCTTCATGCTACTGTGGCCTAATGGTCAGAGTTTCTCTCTCTCACACAGAGGATTGTGGGTTCGAGCCCAGCAAGGCACATGCTTATTTTCCACAAAAACAATGTGCAACTGTTAAGTACTTTTCATTTATTAATGACTATTATTATTTTCACATTAACATATTTTTATTGCAAAGGCAAAAGAGGTTTCCAATATTAACTGTTCAATGTTTCACTTGTATTTCACTTGTACTATATCACACCCTCCCCAAACCGGACGCTCGCTCTTGTCTGGTTTGGGGAGGGTGTTACGCTCTGCTCTAGCGGTCATGACTGACTGACTGTGGAAACCGAACCTCAACGTACCCTTGCCTCGGCCAACATTTCTTTATTCATTAATTTCTTCACTTCAGCTCTGTTCACTTTATCCTTTTCACACATAACACAATGTCACCATAAAATTAACTACTAGGAAAATTAAGAATTTACAATAATAGCCTACATTAAGAATTTATGATAGCCTCCATTAAGCTGCAATCCTTTAAGAGATCCCATTTATAAACAACCAATTCCCCAAACATATCTGATTAATGGTTAGTCACTTTAAAAAAAGAAATAAACAATAGCCTCCGAATGTGGCTCTAGTCTACGCTACTCTGCAGACAATGTAGCTTACTGCAAACACTTTTAATTATAATAATAATAATAATGAGAAGAATAATCTCTGGTACGTACTTTCTTAGTAGTACCTATTGTTTTCTTTCTGGCTAAGATTCCTGGGAAATATGCGTTGTCCAAATAAGCTTGTTAGCCAACGTTAGTTTTGCCAGAGAAACGTCAGTCAGCTGCTAGTCAGGAAGCAGGTACAAGCTAGGCTACTACGAAGTGAATCAACATGACTTATACATCCATTGCACTACAGAAAACTAAACTATTCATTATAAATACAGCTCATCTACAAACTCTTTTAATGTAATTGTGGGCTATCGGTAATACGAGAAATGTTCTCATTCTCGTCAGCACAGGGCGTTATGCTTACGTGAATGTCTGCATGCATTTATTTTGAATGCATGTAATTTGTATGCATGTCTCTCTCGAAGTCATTATCTTCATGCATTGTTCATCATTAGTTAGCTATCAAAAATAAGTGATATATGATCAAAAACATCTCAGATGTAAAAAAAAAAAAAAAAAAAGCCAAGTTACTATAGAATAATTTTTGTTAAAATAATGTGGGACTCTAATGAATATATATATAATATATATATATAGGGAATTGGTGTATAAGCAGGTTTATATGAATGTGTGTCTGAAGGAGAGAACGTGGACCTGTAGGATTAAAGGTCAAGAGAGTGTCTTGGTGGCCAGTTGGAGATAAAACTGAGAGAACAACAACATGTGATGATCTGTGTGACAGAAGGTCAGGGAAATTCCTTAAGTAAGCAGTTAGTCATAGGACTAAGACAATACTCAGAAAATAACAACCAGAGGTGCACATCAATAATATAGACATTTGTAATATTGATAAATTAAAAAAGCTGAAGTCAGGCATATATTAAGGAGGTCTCAATATATGCAGTAGGTGATTGGCCATCGGACATTCTAGAATAGGAGGGCCTAGACATGTTCAAATTGTATAAAACCTGTGGAAAAAGGCTGAAAGGGTGTGACTTCATGAACTCACCCGGCTTTGTTAATCACTAATAAAGTCGTTCAAAAATGACAAGCTCCTGTCTCTGAGAGAATGATTCTAAGAAGAAAAAAGACACGACATAACTTTGGCGTAGTCGGCAGGATTGGAAAAACAGAGGCTGGAAATTCGGAACCGTCTGCTGCTGTGGGTCGGGAGCCGGATGAGTCACACAAGCCACGGTGGCCACCAATAAGGTAAAAGCGAATGTTCTTCGTACTAGTTTAACGGGTTGTGTGACTTGTTCCGGGTGCCGCCCCGGCAGTGGACTGTTGAGTAAGTCTCTCCAAATTAAGAACCTAAAAAAGTAAATAACTGAGACCGAGCTTGTGATTTTTGAAAAGAATGCATGTGTAATGTGTGTGATTGGGCCTCGAGGGAACTTGTACATATGACAAAAATCTCTTTAGTGGAGTCACGTGAAAGTCCTGCAGTAAAAGCCTCAGCGGAGCGGAAAGGTGCCCGCAGAGAGCCGGGAAGTCAGGCAAATAAAATCCTGTATAATAACGGATTTCTCTGTATGTTGTATAGACAATAGAAAAAAAGCCTAATTTACAGACAATAGTCGTGTATAATCATAGGTTTTCTATATGTTGAAAGGCTAGTAGAGAAAAGACCGAATTAACAGGTCACTCAAGAAGTGAGTGTTGGAACGAATGAAGTAAGATTGAGTGACAGAGTGAAAGTCTCTGTCACAGATGGAGAGGGGGTGAGAAGCGCTCCTGTAAAATCTCCATTTTTAAAAAAGTGTGAACGAGAGTGTGTTTGGGAGAGTCCTGCACGGTGTAATTTGATTAGGCGTTGTTTGAGAGACATTCAATCATCGAGCCGCTGATTGGGCTCTCTAGTACGAGAAGCTGTGTGTGTGTGGCTGTTTGATTCTGGTTTGCCTGCGTTAAGTGTGTTCTTGTTTGTATAAGAGTTTGAAGTATATAGAGTAAGTGAGTGTGTGAGTGAAATCTGCCAGAAGGACAGATTGGTGTAATAGTGGAATAGTAGTTAATAATAAAGTGTAATTAAGCATACTCACAAAATAGAAAAATATTTAATAAGCTTTTTAAAGGTACCTTTTAATTCTGTGTGATAATAAATGTATAAATATATGTGAAAGATTCAGTTTTTTACTATGAAGCAATAGGGAAGATACAATAAGAGATATAATCCCCTTGAGGGAATGGGGGTTAGTTTTGAAGTTGGCTTGGCTGTGTTGTACATTATCTCACTGATTGTTGTTGTACCAATCCTTTTATTATTCCCATAACGCGATCATTGTTGTGTTTTGAGACGTTTGTTGGAAAATATAGAGTTGTGGAAATCGATCAGTGGTGATAAAACATATGCAAAGTATATGATTTGGTATATTGTGGTTGGAATTTAGTTGACATTGCAGAAAATACTTGTAATATTGTGTGAATAAGTATGGAACGTGTATAAATACACAGAGGCGAAACAGGAGATCTAGAATTGTAGAAAATAAAACTTTAGTAAAATAGGTAAATAAACGGATTGACCTAAAAAAGAGTCAGTTATTAAAGTATAAAACGGTATTTGGCATTGCGATAACCAATATTTAATTGCTGTTTTTTATAGAAAAATTAAAACTCCACAAACCATAAAAATAAATAAAAGGGTGACTAAAACGGGAGGTTGTGTATAAACTGCAGCAATGAATAAAACGGCAGTAGAAGTGTTGAGTGCCAAAAACCCATTAATTAAAGAGGAAATAGAGAAAATCTCCCAGAAATGGGAGAAGCGAACTAAAAATATGAATACAAATTGGCCGAAGGAAGGGACTTTCGATTTAAATCTGTGCAAAGAAATGGAAATATTAATAAAAAATTATAAAGTTAAGCAAAAGGGTAAAAAGAGACAGGAAAAAAGAGAGAGAGAGAAAGAAATAATAAAACTGTTTAAAAAAGAAGGAGAGGAATACTTAAAAAATCTGAGGAGAGCGAGAAAAATCTCGACAAAGCAAAGTACAAATGTAATTGAAACGCCTCCGCCATATGGGCAATATCCAGTAGTCTCAGGCATCGTGCAGTTAGAGGGAAAGTTTAATGTAGAAGAGGGGGGGGGGAAACTCTGGAGAACTCCTGGGGCCAGCATAGGAGAAAAAGGCAGGAGAGCAGACCCCAGGGAGTCTCTGGGGGATTCCTCTCAGAGCAGACAGAAAGGATTAAGTAAGTTAAATTGTTACAGGGATTTGCAGGTAGCAATGGAAGAGTTACAAGGAAAGGATGCATGCAGTACCCCCAGAGAGCGTGCACACTCTCTGGAGGGACAGAAGTGTGATCTTCCCCTGTCCTATGTTGAACAGGACAAAATACCTGATTTGGAAAGTTGGAGTGAGGAAGAGATTGAGGAAGGTAAAGCAAATAGGACGATAAGTGAAAAGGAGTTAAGAGATAGACGGAAAATAAAGAAACCAGCTAAATATAGCCAGTACCCCATCCTGATAAAAGGAACAACAGGGCATTACGTGCCGTGGGGATCACAAGATATGCTGGGCTTAGTAGAGCGCCTCCCAGACATACATGAGGGGGCAGGAAAGTGGATAAGGGCTCTAGAGGAGGAGACAATGGGGAAATTATTGGCGGTGGGGGACCTTAAGGCTCTGTTGGTGAGGTTGCTAGGGATGGCTCGGATGGAGGAAGTGCTGATGAAAAGTGGGCTACAGGCAGCGGTAAACACCCCGCACTTTGACGGTGCCAGCTTTGATCAATTCCGTCCTGCGATGTGGCGAACTTTGAGAGAGGATTACCCTACCAAGATTGACCCTAAATCACTGAAAGGGGAAGAGGTGGGAGACACTGTAAATCCAGCCATTTATCTGCATAGACAGTTAAAACGCTGGAAGTTGGAAACAGGGCGGAATCCTGAGGGAGATGAACTGATGACAACCCATAGGCAGGGGATTAGGCACCCCGAACCTAGGGGTTAACAGGCGGCGGCGGAATTGCAAAGTTCCGAGGGCACGTTAAAAACGTCATATAGTGCTGGGGAGAAGACTGAAGGCCCCCGTGTCTGATGAAGTATGAATTAACATACTGCCGTGGTACCGTCTAGTCGGCGTAGTTGTCGTGTGTAAGTATGCAGGCACTGCGTGGTACGTGGATGACAGTCCACACCTAGCAGAGGGACGTGAGAGACGACCTCTGTGAACAGGCAAGGCTGGTGAAAACGGTCAAAGTTTCTATACCCATAGCAAGGTGGGATAGGGATCAGACCGTCGGTTCCCAACCGGGTGGCTGGTTACCACTACGGGGCTCGGTGTGACACTGGGCTGGGGATCGCTATCGACTGGGTCACCGGCCGGTCGGGTCGCAGAGAGCAGTAAGACCATGAGTGCCGTCCCTGTAGTGGAGCACATGGCCGCCGCGCTCGGCTCAATGTACAGTCAGGCCACTGTAAGCTGAAACCCAATGCGTTAGTAAGCGAGCAGTGCTTTCTGTGATCAGGGTTTCTGAAAAGGAAACGCCTGGGAAGCAGAGAGGCTGAGGGTCCTTCACTCCGAGGAGTCGGGTGGAAGGAACTCAGTGGAAAGGGGTCCAGCCTGGAGCTGCGCCCAAGAGAGGGAGGCTCGAAGGATCAAAGCGCTTCCGGACTTCCATAGTGGAAGCGATGCCCCCGCCGGTGAGAAGCAGGCTGGAGGATGTAGTTGGACTAAACTCTAAAACGCACAGAGAGTTTTGTGATCATGTAATACATGCAGTAGAAAAGTATCGTAAAGAGGAACAGAAACTTAAAGATCAAGAGAAAGAGACACAGCGGAAGTTGACACAGCTACAGCTGGGAGAATTGACAAAAAAGCAGTGGTAAAAGCCGAAATGCCAGAGCCCAGCCCGGAAGCCGTAGTCTCTTCCGGAGGGCCATCGCGGCTGCCTAACCCTCAGGGCCAAGAGCAACCCACTGTACCAATAATAAATGTGTATGCACAGCCCCAACAGTGGAGGAATAAATCACCAAATAATAGACAAAATTAAAATTAAATACGGAGAGGGCCTGGGGGTCCGCAGGGACCCCAAGGGCCACCCGGAATATGCTGGGGATGTAATCAGCCAGGCCATAATAAGCGTGATTGTCCCACAAATCCTTGGCCGCTGAAACAGCAGCCGGGAAATGATAATAGTAAAACAGGAAACCCAGTGTGATTTATTTAATACAAGACAAATCTTTCACTAAAATACTATGTACAACAGTAACAACAGGAGTTCCGGATGCACCGGTAGATGCAGGAAAGTGAAATACAAACTAAAGAAAATCTCTAAAAGATAATGCTAGACAAGATGTTGGAATTTGAGACTGGTTTGATTTAAAGTTGGGAAGTTGGGGGGCCATGTTCACTAGAGCAGGAATTCCAATAACAGTAGTAGTTGTTATAGTGGGATTAATGTTCTGTTGTGTGATACCTCTGCTGAGATCTTTCCTGGTACAGGCAACGGTAAAGCAGATTAATCCAGTGATGAGGTACCACGTGAATGGTGAAGGAGTGGTCCTCCAGGCTGTCAACATGAGGCATGAACTGGGTGAAGATGAGGGCTGGCCTGATCTGAATCCAGTACCAGACTGGATCCCACAGGAGCCACACCCAGATACCTCATCTGAGGACAGCAAGGACAGTGAGAAAGAGGTGATATAAAAAATACAATGGACTGTATAAGGAGCAGAAGAGGACAGCAGGTTAGCCCGGCTAGCATTCAAGACGGCTAGTTGGTCCACCTACTACGAGGGAGCTCCTCAAGATAGCCAGAAGACTGATTTCTTCATATATAATTACACTACACAAAGTATAATCGAAAATTGTATTTTTGTGTATCATTTTATGTTTTTTATTGTTTATTGTATAATCACAGAAATATTTGTTTTTTAATTATTTTAAAAAGTAACTACATAATGCACAGGCTAACCAATACTGAATAGAATGTGGCTGGAGTGGTGAGTCTTTTACTCCTCCCTCGTCAAGAGTGGGGGGAGAGTTTTGGCTCTAAAACTCCCTGGAATGGATGACGACGAGAAGCACCAGTTGGTAAGAAAAAGGGGTTTATTTAACCCGATAAGATTTGGGAAGGTTGCTTTTCCTCATTGTTCATTTTCAGATCTAAATTATTCTGTTGGGACTAAGTAAGTCCCAATGGGGGGATTATATAGAATAATTTTTGTTAAAATAATGTGGGACTCTAATGAATATATATATAATATATATATATAGGGAATTGGTGTATAAGCAGGTTTATATGAATGTGTGTCTGAAGGAGAGAACGTGGACCTGTAGGATTAAAGGTCAAGAGAGTGTCTTGGTGGCCAGTTGGAGATAAAACTGAGAGAACAACAACATGTGATGATCTGTGTGACAGAAGGTCAGGGAAATTCCTTAAGTAAGCAGTTAGTCATAGGACTAAGACAATACTCAGAAAATAACAACCAGAGGTGCACATCAATAATATAGACATTTGTAATATTGATAAATTAAAAAAGCTGAAGTCAGGCATATATTAAGGAGGTCTCAATATATGCAGTAGGTGATTGGCCATCGGACATTCTAGAATAGGAGGGCCTAGACATGTTCAAATTGTATAAAACCTGTGGAAAAAGGCTGAAAGGGTGTGACTTCATGAACTCACCCGGCTTTGTTAATCACTAATAAAGTCGTTCAAAAATGACAAGCTCCTGTCTCTGAGAGAATGATTCTAAGAAGAAAAAAGACACAACATTACTCACGCATAGCCTACAGAGCGCTGTCTATAAGTCCTTAATTCCAACTTGCAAAAACTAGGCCTGCCTTGATTTCAAAATGTGGCCAAGTTACAACGAACAATATTGCCTATCGTAGCTCACACTAAATAAACTAGCTCTATTCCAAAGCAATGCTATCCAAACTTTCCTAAATTATTAAATGCAACTTGGCCCTGTGTTTCTTCATCTTACCATCTCAAGAGTATGTGATCAATGAAACTGTATGTTCCACATCAAACTGCAAAATGATAATTATTTATAGTGGAAATACTCTGATTCAGATGTGTTGCAACTTGCACTTAGAAATTAAACAGAAAAATTACTACACTATAGGGCATGTTTGAACAATTGTCTGCATCCACTGCTTTGGCTCTATGAAAAGCACAGAATGAATAAAATGTATTATTATTATTATGTATTTATTGATTTATTTATTTGGAATATTTGGATTTCTATCAAAACCTGTGTGGTCCTACAGAGCATAGATATCCTTGTGTTCACAAAATTCTGTTCGTAAATATAACTATTGGATACATTTGTAAAAATGCTATATGTACGCTATTTTCTAGGTTAAAATATTACTCATTTTTATCTGCATTTATTCATTCCCCCTTTCTCTATTGTACATGATGTTTCTTGATATAAATGTCTGTTTGTGAATTGTAATGAAATCTGTAGCAGCAGTTAACATATTAAAACCTGTACATTTTCTAAAGTAAACTTGCCAACAAAGTATAACCATATCCTTTCTGGAATGTAATTATTCATCAACTGTTAAAAACATTAATTGAAATCATATGTTGTTCCATGAGGCACAATCTCTTCACATGCTAAGATGAAGAAACACAGGGCCAAGTTGCATTTAATAATTTAGGAAAGTTTGGATAGCACTGCTTTGGAATAGAGCTAGTTTATTTAGTGTGAGCTACGATAGGCAATATTGTTAGTTGTAACTTGGCCACATTTTGATATCAATACTTTTAAAGGCAGGCCTAGTTTTTGCAAGTTGGAATTAAGGACTTATAGACAGTGCTCTGTAGGCTATGCGTGAGTAACTTGGCTTTTTTTTTTTATGTCGGAGATGTTTTTGATCAGATACAACATTACAATATTAAAATCAGACAACCTCTAATAAAACAACACATTAAATTACATTTGGGCAGATCAGTTTGAAATGTGATTACAATTTTGGTTAAGCTTTAGCCAGGTTTTAACAGTAGCAGAGAACGCGCAAAGGTCGTGGATTTGTTTTATGTTGCCAGGTAGGGAGTTCCAGAGCCTTGTGCCTTTAACAGAGAATGCGGTCTGAGCAAAGGCAGTTCTACAGTGTCTGGTTCGGCAGTTGCCATCTGCGGTGCTGCGTGTACTAGTGCCATGGGAATAGTGGAGCCTCGCTATGAATGAATCAAAAATGATTGGAACCAAATTGTGCAAGCTCATAAAAGTAAGTCTGCGATTGGAATAGTTGATGCTATTGTCAAAGCTGAGGAGGTTGTGTTTTTTGAGAATGTTGCAGTGATGGTATCGTAAGGGTTTCTTGTCCAGAACTTTAATGGATTGGCTATAGAGTGATACCAGTGGTCTAATGGCTGTTGATGATGCCTGGGACCAGGCGGTTATACAGTATGATAAATGGGAGAAAATCATGGCATGCATAAACGTGAGAGCCGTTTGGAAAGGTAGGAAATGTCGGATTTGTCTGAAAGTGTCAAGATTTGCCCTTAATGTGTTTGTCGAATTTAAGCTGTGAGTCTAATATGACTCCCAAATGCTCCCAATGCTTATTTTCTATATTAGCTAGACAGGTAGGCTACTTTAGCATCATTAGCTCCCAAACCATTTGGCTAGCTAATGTTAACTGGCCAATGTAAAACCTGTCAAAATAATGTTTTTTCAGTTGTGTAACTTACATTCTGTAAAACCTCGACCTGATGAGCCTGTATATAGCTAGGCTATAAACCGACATGCATTTGAACTTTTATGCCACAATACGCTGTTAGCCACGTTATTGAATTTATCTCAGCTTTGTACTTTATAGGTCTCGTTGTGGGAATTTAAATTGTACTTCGTCCTATGCTGTCCACCGGCTACATGCATTTTATGTAGAGTGAATATCAACATTGAGCATATGTTAACTATTAAAGCATGTGGGTAATGCATTCATGGAAACTGTGGAAGTAAGCTGTTTTGTGAAGATGTTCTGTAAACCCAAGTAAGCCACATATGCAAGCCTCTATATAAATAATTAAATAATATAGTCAAGGTCTAGTGGAAAAGCACTGAAAATGGCGAGAGGATGCAGGATAGTTCCCTATCAACAAGGACAAAGGCATCTAGCATCCCAGTCAAAGCAGGAATGTCTCCCTACTAGTGTTGCACGGTACACCGAAACTTCTGTACTTTTTCGATACTTAAAAAAAAAAAAACGGTTCGGTATTAGAATTTTCCGACGTTCGGTACTTTTAGGTCAAATGTGTGCTCTGCTGTTATGTGTCTGCATTACTGATTGAGAGGATGAAAGGTGAACGTTAGTTAACAATACTGCGAGTCTGAATCTTTCACACGCGCAATATTGTTTTTGGCCGGCAGAGCTATAGGCTACTTTACGTTACCTACTAAACTAACGCCTTACTTCCACTGAGAATTTAGGTGAGCACAAAGTAAAGGATTTAACGATAGTTTGAATTGAAAAATGATGGTATAATCACTGAAAATAACCCCGATAGACTGTCGTCGTATTTTATCATGTCACGTATAGAAACAATAATATTTTTTTAAAACGTTGTACAAATGAGTATTCGCCGTTTTCCCTTGCTTACTGTAGGCCTACTATATACAGTACCTGATGCACTTTCGGTTTAGAAGACACCTCATTTTTTTCTCCAAAATCTCTCGTATAAATATGTTTAAGAAACCAAGTACTTACCAGTATATTCAGCTACAGCTGTTTTCTGATGAACCCTGAAGAGTTTATCTTGTTATATTTCGCCAAAGTCCCGTACAGTCGACATTTCCGGAGTGACCACCCCTCTCACTTAGGGCTGAAATACGTTGCTGTACTTGTGTGAATACACACGCGCTTTCGTACGTTATTTTTTAAACGTATTTAAATACATTAGGCGACGTATGTTATGGTTATTATATATATACTGTATGTGACTATTCTGAAATAAATGTATTCTGTAGCACATTTCTGAATGATACAGCTTAAAACCATGGATGTGCAGGGAATATTTTTTTAGATATTGACATTTAAATAAAACTAGTAGAAACCAGGAGGAAATTGCCTGTGAAGGGCCAAAGTAAATAGGGTTAAGGTCATTTCAGTAGAGGTACCGAGTATCGAATCAGTATCGTTTCAGTTTCAAGTACCGTTTCAGTATCGAGTATCATGATACTAAACCTGGTATCGGTATCAAAGTCAAAATTTTGGTATCGTGACAACACTACTCCCTACTATTTTCCATAGCTAAGCAGGAGTTGTACCTATAACAATAGATAAGATAGATCATGCTGACCGAACAGGCGGAAAAATAATAAAAATAAGGGAAATTACGGGAAATTACATGGTCTGTTTTAAAGGCACATGAGGATAAGTCACAAACAACTATATTTGGTAGATCAAGAGTGCCCCCAAGCGCATAGGGTAGGAACTGGTTATATAATATGTTTATTTTTCGCCTAAGGGTGTCACCGCACATTATTGGTGTATTTGTTAGGTAGAGGAGGAGTTATGATATTATATAAACTAATGTCTGTCTTTGTTCGGGGAATTCATAATCCTCTGGGTAGGGTAAAGGACTTCCCGTTGGATCAACTAGCCCTCTGCATATTTGGCGTACCAGCCAGGAGTCCAAGATCCCGGGGAGGACGCAGGAGGGAACCAATGGTGTGCAGTGTTTTATCTTCAAGTTAGAGACCGGTCAACCATAGTGAGAGGTAAGCAGACACCTTTTTCATTAAAAGTCTGTAGAGAGGAATTACCCGTACTCCGTTGGCCCCAAGTGTGGTCCTCTACCGGGTGACAGGCTCCAGTGGGTGAGTGGAGAAAAATAAATAAATAGGTAGAAAAATTGTGATGAAGTGAGTGTGAAATAAGCAGGAGTGTTGAAAAAGTCTGCTCAGATTATTGAAATATATATCAAATTACAACACTGTGGGGGAGCAATAGGGCTCCAAGTTAGCTAGCCAAAATCTCTGAAACGATGAACATAACCGGGTTGTGGGCAGCGTAGAGGTTGTGTATAAAGGGACGCCTTTCCCTTCAAATAGTCCGCCACAAACGGTAATAGGGTGAGGCAGTCGAAAGATACTGCCACAGCTATATTACGCGAGGATAGGGACAGTTAGGGAAGCAGTGTTGTGAGAAAAAAGAAAAGAGGAAAAGTAACATTGTTTGGGCAAATGATTTTATTTAATAATACTATAATTCTTGTTATAATTTTTGTTAAATAGTACTATATACGTATATACACTGCCTGGCCAAAAGAAAAGTCACCGTTGCACCCGTCATGCATAGTGCCTATTGTACAAGCCTCTGGAGGCAGTGTTATGATCTGGGGTTGCTTCAATTGGTCAGGTCTAGGCTCAGCAACGTTATGCAGCAGTAAAATTAAGTCAGCTGAGTACCTGAATGTACTGAATGACCAGGTTATCCCATCAATGGGCATATTCCAGAACGACAATGCCAAGATTCATTGGGCTCAAATTGTGAAAGAGTGGTTCAGGGATCATGAGGAATCATTTTCACACATGAATTGGCCACCAGAGTCCTGACCTTAACCCCATTGAAAGTCTCTGGGATGTGCTGGAGAAGACTTGATGGAGTGGTTTGACTCTCCCGTTGTGAATACAAGATCTCGACCAAAAATGAATGCAACGCTGGATGGAAATGAATGTTGTGACATTGCATAAGGTTGTTGAAACAATGCCACGACGAATGCGCACCTTAATCAAAGCTAAAGGCGGTCCAACAAAATATTAGTGTGCAACTTTTTTTTTGGCCAGGCAGTGTATATCTCAATTCAATTAGAACAAATGCCAACAAAAGTCAAGGGTTTTACTTAGATAGACAGTACTCCACTAGAAAAGTGGAAATATTATGGGCTGGAAGTTTCTTAGGTCATTGTGGGAAAGAATTCAGTGGGAAAGTAGTGAGTTAATGCAAAGCCAGTTGTATGCACTGCAGGTTCAGTGGTGCCATTCAGCGGTTGAGACTGTATTACCCAGGGCTGTCGAAACAGGCAAAACATTTGAAATCTGCTTAGATGGGTGGGCAGACGGGCCCGTTTGGCTGGTGTGTACCCAATTGAGGGAATTGAGAACTGAAGAGGTAGAAGGGGAAGTTGAGCAGGGGCATTCAAGGGGAGGAGCTACGCGAGTCACAGTCACTAAGTGGGAACTAATTGGTTTAAAGATAAAGGCGTGGCTACCAAGGACAGAGTGGTCCCCTGAATTATAAAAATAAATAAATAAAATTTAAAAAAATATATTAAAAAAATATAAATAATCATAAAAAATAATAATAATAAAAAAATGGGAAAAGTGTACAAGAGGTGGTCCTTTAGTATGGCCCGAGGAAGGCACTTTTGGGCATCAATGCCTGCAATCAGTGGAAACAATTTTGTGTAGAAAGGAGAGTAAGGGCAAGTTGGGCCGGAAGGGAAAGTTGAGAACTCACAGAGTACATCTAAATCAATGGAAGAATGAGTCTTTCAGACGGAGAGCATCTGTGGAGAGGAAGGAGGAGCACCAGCCGAAGGCAGACCCCCAGCCAGTGTCATCAGAGCGACTACCAGACGAACGGCGGCCGGCGAATGGAGCCATTAAGGCTGCAGGCCTGTATCCCCTATTGAACAACATTGGGGAACAAGAGGATCAGAGCCAGGGGCCTGAGACTACTGTGAGGATGAGGCCAGAGTTTCTGAAAGTGATATGGACGGAAGTACAAGGGAATTTGGAAACCATTTTAATAAGATCAAAAGTTACAGCAGCATGCCCAGAGGAAGGAGAATCAGAGACAGCCTGGAGTGACAGCTGAGGAAACAAAGTAAATCCCGCAAATAGCACACCATGCCCACGCCTCTACACACCTCACGACAGCCCAGAGAATTAGGGAATGACAAGTTTCAAGAAAGAGACAGTCAAGTCACCGGGGGCATGTGAATGTGAAGGGAGCGGCAAGCCAGGATGTGCCACCGGATATCAACAGGCAATGGAAGAAGCAGAGGGAGGTGTTGAGATGTGGGAAGAAGAAACAAAACCGAAAGGAGAATCAAGAAGAGCTGGAAGAGACCCAAGGAGAGGAGAATATGACATCAAAGGGAAAGTGAAACTAAGGTCAACTGCCATTCCCAGAGATGTATTAAGCTCCTCTGATAGTGAAGACTCAGATGAAAGTACAACAAGGAAGAAGAAAGTGACAAAGAAAATGCTGAAGCAAACCCAAAGGGAGGTGAAAAAAGCAGAACAACCATTCCTGCGTTAAGGAGGGTACTCACAGCAACGAGTTCAAGAATTAAGGCAGGTCTACGATATCGGTAGTGATATCCAGAACAGTGCCAGAAAACCCCTCAGGAGGAGCGGCAGAAGAAGAAGAGCACCTGATCGATACACCCCAAGGGGAAGAAGGAGACAACGAGGATGGAGAAACCTTCCTGGACCCATTGCAAGTCCTACCCCAACCAGGGAGACAACAGCCACTCACCAAGTACACCCCCATGGTCATTAATGGACCTGGAGAACGTTGTTATTCTTGGTAAATCCTTGACTGAGGGAGCAGGGCCATAGATAGCGAAAGTAGAGATAAGGACGACTCACCTGCCCCTGTGCATGGGAGATGTTAAGCAGCTACTAGTAAGATGTGTGGGGCACCAGGTCACAGAAATAATGGACCTGGCAGGCCTGAAAGGAATTATGGACACCCACAAGATGGACGGGGAATCATTCAACAGACACAGACCAGGTGTGTAGGCCGCTTTGAGGGAGTTGATTCCACATAAAGCAAACCTTGCAGAAATAAAGAGTGCAGAACTAAAAGAAGGAGAGGACATCCATGATTTCATCAACAGAATACAGGAGGCATGGAACACAAATATGGGAGAGCCCTTTGATGCATCGCCAGGAACGTTGACAATGTTCTTTCACATGTTGTGTAAAGCATTGCCCGATCCAGTGAAAAAGGCCCTAAACAAGGTTGTGGGGCTTCCCCAGGAGAATTGGGATAAACAAAGAGCCCATCTTGTCCACCATGTGAGGCTGCACAAGGAAAATGTGAAGAACTCAGAAGGGCAGAATAAATATCTAAAGAAGAAGCTGTTACTTCTCCAGATAGCCAAAAAGGAGAAAGAACAACAGGGAATTCAAGCAGCAGTGATAACCCAGCAGATACAGACACCCCCACCCTCACCCCAAGTCCAAGGAGGACAGGGCCCATCCATCGAATGGGCAGGACCAAATTCCCAAGGGCCAGTGTCCCCATGGACAAACCAGGGCCAGTAGCAGCAGAAAGGAGTCTGCTGGAAATGTGGGAGGATGGGACACTGGGCCCGAAACTGTTGGGCAGGTCAGAGAAGAGGCAGATGAAGGGGAGGATTCCAATCAAGAGGCAGCATGAACCAAGGAGCAAACCCTGGGGGGTGGCCCCAGATAATGCCGTCACATCAAGGACCCGAGAACCAGATAGCAATGACCCCACAGCAAAACACGTATAGGCAGCAGCAGGAGGGATGGCAGCCACAACAACAATGGGGAATGAGTCCCCACCAGAATCCCTATCAATATGGATGCCTTGAGAATCCCACACCCCTAGGAGCAGAGGGAGAGTGTGAGGCAAGAGAAGTGCTATCTATAACATCCAGCGGTGCCACAAATGAACCACAAATTGATATTCTCATAAGAGGGAAAACATGCAACTTTTTAATAGATACTGGAGTGACCTACTCCTGTATTAGTCTGGATGAAGCACACTTACCACTTACAACACATCATATTAAAGCAAAAGCATTTTCAGGGATAACACAAACTGTTCTATTCACCAAAGAGCAAAAACTAATAGTGGGAGAGCAACAAATTGCGGCAAGGCTCCTATGTACCCCTAACGTACCCGTAAACTTGCTAGGAAGGGATCTGCTGTGCAAATTGAATGCCGCCATTTCATGCACGCCTCAAGGGCTGATTTGCACTTTTCCTGGATCATCTGGACAATATGTGATGGACATGTTAAACAAGGAACAGGGTTGCCCAGTAGTCAACTGGGGACAGTTACCACAAGAAAATAATTTGAATGAATATTGGAAGCTATGGATAAGAACATGCCTGGTACTGAAAGAAAGTATCAGTAAGACATGAGGGATCAGCTCCACATTACCTTATTTTTTTGACAGGAGAAGATGAAGAGTACGCGCAGGACTTGAAGGAGATAGACGGAAAACAGGGAGTGATACACACAAGAGGCATCTATATAGGAAAAGAAGGGGTCTGGGCTATGATAGCTCTGGGGGAGAAGAACTTACCAACAGAGCAATGGAACATGATGGGGGACACAGCAACTCCCCATGTAACGTTGGGTGTTGTAAGATTCTAAACTGACATGATCCACTCAAACACTGACAAATCAACCACGCCGCCAGCCGAATCAACCAACTTATCATAAATTCAATGTAGGTTAAAATGTAAGTGAAAGCAGTGACTCGTCGCCACTGTTAGGCATAGTATTCAATTATAGAATAGCAGCTGGGAGTGAGTGATCAAAGCCTATTTCAACCAAGGAAATTAGATTAGCAATACAATAGACTGGTTCCTGGTTAGACCATGGGAAGTTGCACCTTCAGACCCCCTACTGATGGACAGACTGATTGATCTAAGGGAGCCAGACAGTGTCTTCCTTAAATCAATCACATCATTTTTGAATATACATTTCTGTTTCCTGCCTGTAGAAAACAAAGCCCGAAAATGGTATTGAATGGTATATGACTGGAGGACTGCCGTCGACTTCACTCCCCCTGGGCCAGGAATTGAGTTTGACAGCTCAATTTCTGGTGTCCAAAATCCTCCGGAGACTCCCACTGCAGTAAACTGCTTCAGGATGTTTCTCTCTGTAGAGACAGTGGGAGAGATTGTGGAGGAGACCAACCGATACGCCAGTGAACAGCAGGGAAAAACAGCGATTGGCGTAATTGGAAAGCTTTCCAAATGGGTACCTACATGTGTAAATGAAGTGTACACATTCCTCGCCATTGCCCTTCTGATGGGACTGGTCAGGAAATCTACCCTGAGGGAGTACTGGAGTACTGACCCGGTTCTCCTCACTCCATTTTTTGCCTCAGTCTTCTCCCAAGACCGTTTTTTAAATCTCCTGCGGTGTTTACATTTTGTGAACCCTGCCCATGCAGACACCAGAGACCCCCTCAATAAAATCTGAAATGTGTTCAATGCCCTCACCTCAGCCTTCAAGCGGTCCTTCATCCCATACAAGGACCTGTGCGTGGACGAATCCCTGATGTTGTGGAAGGGTCGACTGGGATTTCGGCAATATATCCCTAGCAAGTGCCATAGGTTTTGGATAAAGTTTTTTGTTCTGTGTGATGTGGTGACGGGGTATGTGCAAGATATGGTCATTTACACTGGGGCCACAACATCAATCAAATCAGTTGAAGGACTGGGGGTCTCTGGGTCTGTGGTTATGACCCTCCTGGCTCCACATCTGGGGAAAGGGCACGTCCTGTATGTGGATAACTGGTACAGCAGTCCTATGCTGTTCCAGCACTTACTCCACCAGGGGACTGGGGCGTGTGGGACAGTCCGGCTGAATAGGAGGGGGATGCCAACGTTCCCAAAGAAAATTAAGAGAGGGGAGGTCACCTTCAGGGAGAATGGCACTCAGCTGGCGGTAAAGTGGCAAGACAAGAGGGATGTGAACTTCCTCACAACTGTTCACCCCTCTTCCATGGCTCAATCTGGAAGGCTGGACCACTTCACCGGGGAGCCAAAGGTGAAACCTGCATGCGTCCTTGATTATAATAAGAAGATGGGAGCAGTGGACAGGGCGGACATGATCACCAGCTTTGTGGACTGTGCCAGAAAAAGTACCAAGTGGTACAAGAAGCTGTTCTTTCACCTGCTCGACACTGCAGTCCTCAATGCCTACACTGTCCATCGAAAACTGTCTGGTAAGAAAATAACATTTAGTGTCAAGACCCACATCAACAATATACTACTACTATTACTACTGCTACTTTTATTTCTACTACTTAGAATAACAAAAAGAATAACAACAATAATAATAATAACCAACTACAGAAATAATAATAATTAAAAATAATAATGAAACAATAATAATAATAATAAATTGTTTTTACTCACCCATAGAGGAACGCATGCCGTACAAGGACTTTCGGCTGAAGCTGGTGAAAGAGCTGATCCAGGATCATCCCTTACCCCGGCAATCAACTGGAGGGCGACCTTGCGTCAACACCCCACTGCGGCTCACAGGGAGGCACTTTCCTTCTTTTGTGCCTCCTACAGAAGCCCAGGGACAGAGCACAAGGCGGCACTGCAGAGGGAGAGAAAAAAGGGAGACGGAAAAGGGAGAGAAAACTAACGTGTTACATGTGTTCCTCATGTGACACTGCCCTGTGTCCAGCTCCCTGTTTTGAAGAGTTCCATACTCTAAAGAATTACTAGGCCGTGGGGTTGGGGGGTGGATGTGACATAGCATGATTAGTACTGAGTTAGCTGGATAACTGCACTGAGTAAAACCCGGAACCCTCCCAAATATGGAACATTGACTGAAGAGTTGTTCCGGTTTTCACTTAGTGCAGTTATCCAGCTAACTCAGTACTAATCATGCTGTAATCCTATTTTCTGGAACAGTTAGAGTAGGATAGGATGAGATATGGGGGGGGGGGGGGGGGGGGGGGTTGTGTGTCAGTGTTCAGTTAGGGGGGTGTTAGGGGTGGGTGTGTGTGTGTGTGGGGGGGGGGGTTGTGTGTCAGTGTTCAGTTAGGGGGGTGTTAGGGGTGGGTGTGTGTGTGTGTGTGGGGGGGGGGGGGTTGTGTGTCAGTGTTCAGTTAATATTGTTCTGGTATTCTTGTTCTGCTTTTGTCTGTTACTGTTGTGACTTTGTCTGTTACTGTTGTGTTGTTATTTACATTGTATATAATTAAATTTTCTATAAACAAGCAACATGGTTTCTGTATTTTTATATATACATAGAATATGGTATTATCATAGCATAAATTATGCCAAGTAACGCTTATTTACTCATTTAGTATCATTTGGTCAATACAAAATCAAAAATATAACATAGCTATACTATTCTTAGACATTCTGTGTGTTTTTACTAATATAAATTCAATAAATGACAATATAAGCGCTACCCTCACAATAATCACAGTTGTGAAGCCATAGCAGCTACGAAGCACGCTGAGGCAACGTGAACATGAGTGAACTGAACTGCACGGTATCGTGGCGTGTAAAATAAATACTTCTTTACAACTGCAATAGCCTGCTAAATGTCTTAGATAAAATGCTAATATATACATATATACGTAGACCTACATAATTAAAAATCAATTTCTACTTACGAGCTGGTAGTCGGGAACTCCGGAGGTAATGCAGACAAAACGGCGACTCCAAACAGTTTGGTAAGTAAGTCGTAGTCTTCTAATTTTGTTAATGGCGAATTGCTTCCACACCGGGGCATTATCGCCACCTAGTTCACCGAGTAAAAGTAAACTAGTTATGTGTATTAGCCCGGTTTGTTGTAAAATTGAAGATAATAGGCATATTGTAGATGCTATTTCCTGATTTATGAGAGAAAACTGATTTGAACTCCACATTCTTAATTTTCTTGAAGGGTCTGTCTTGTGAGTATCGTGGCCATTTAAAAAAGACGCGTAGGCTACTATTATCTCCTTTTGATGACATTTGTATATGTTTCTTTATTAGCTGTAGTGTATCATTCAGGTTTGTATGCCCAACTCTCAAAGATAATACAAACATGAATCATTACATTTATATACAGTAAGTGCTTTACAAATAAATATAGTTAGCCTCATAGATAGCCAATCATTAACTAGATGACGAATAATAAGGAAATAAGCAGGGGATTTTAGAGGCAGATCTGTTTGTTGCGTCATAATGACAGTTTAGAACGTCACATATTCTGAGAACACACGCAAAAAAATAACTCACGCTGGAGATCCAGTGTCTGGAATCTGGAACTTACGTGCGAAAGGGTTAAGGAAGGGATCAAATGTATTTCTGCAGAACGAATTAAAGCAATCACGAAGGTGCCCAGACCGAGAACGGTGAAAGAAATGCAGAGATTCCTAGGAATGACGGGGGTACTGCAGGCAGTGGATTTGTGACTATGCGAAAAAGGCATGGCCACTAAGAGATCTGTGCCTAAATAAAGCAGGAAGACACCAAATTGAGTGGTTCCCAGGGACAGAATCAGCTTTCACTGGACTTTAGCAAGCATTACAAACAGCTCCAACTCTGGGAGTCCCAGACTACAACAAACGGTTCCACCTGTTCTGTGCAGAAAAAGGGAGTCTGCCACAGCAGTACTGACCCAAAAAGAGCAAGAAAGACACAAACCCATTGCCTATTACAGTACGAGAATAGATGCATTAGAAAGAGGACTCCACACATGTGAGAAAGGACTGGCACTAGAGAAGGCAACGCCAATAATGGCAGGGCATGAAGTTACCCTGTATGTGTCACATGCAGTAGAAGCACTACTCAGTAGAGGGAAATCGTCCCTAACTCACCAGAGAGTATCAGGATGAGATCCTGACGCAGCCAGGATTGACCATCATCTCATGAAAAGATGTGAACCCACCGGAATTAATGATGACCCCCAGAAGACGGCCAACCACATGAATGTGAAAGAGTGGTGGAAGCAAGAGCAAGAGAAGACCTGCACTATGAACCACTGCTGGCTCCGGACCACTTGTTCTTTGTGGACGGTTCATCATCCATTGATCCCTGCACAGGAAAAAGGAGAGCCGGATTTGCTATAGTACAACGAGAAGGGCCTTGGACATATCAAACAATCGAAGAATCGGCTCTAAGGCCAGGGACAAGCGCCCAACAAGCAGAACTGGTAGCCCTTGCAAGAGCCTGCAGAAGGGTGCAGGACAAACCGTTAATATCTACTGTGACTCAGCGTATGCTTGTGGGGTAATACACAATTTTGGGGGAATATAGGCAAGATGAGGGTTTCTCACTGCAGGGGGATTCCCTATTAAAAACATTGTCGAGGAAAAATAACTGTTGGAGGCCATGAAACAACCAGCAAAAATTGCAATTATAAAGTGTGCAGCATATACAGGCGGAACAGATACTGTGTCAGCCATGGTGTTGGCCACTCTGCAAGGGGGGAGCTGATGAGAGAAATATAGAAACATTGGTTTATCCCAAAACTAACAGAACATGTTACTAGCATGATATCAAGATGCTAAATTTGTCAGGAAGTAAACAAAGAAAGGGATACCGACGACACCAGGCTCTATGCCAACACCGGTGGGTCCATTTACCCATTTGGTAATGGACTACGTACGTAGATATGATCGATCTTGCGGAAGGCAAAAGATACTGTCTAGTAATCATTGATAGATTTTCAAGATGGGTAGAAGCATTCCCCACTGCGCATGCAGATTCCAAAACTAGCTAAAGCCTTTGCAAGAGAAATTTTCCCCATTCAGGGTCTGTCAGACGCGACAATGGTTCACATTTTACGTCTGACATGATAGCAGACGTTTGTAAAATGACAGGTATACAGCAGAAATTCTCATGTGTGTACCATGCCCAGGCAGCGGGTATAGTAGAGAGATGCAATGGAACACTAAAAACGAAAGTACAAAAAATATGTAGGCAAACAGGGATGAATTGGGTACAAGGTCTACCATTAGCACTCAGCCATGAGAAATAGTCGGAACAGATTTACCCATTTGACACCCCATGAGATGGTAAACAGGAAGAGTAATGCCAATCCCCACAATAAGACTGGAAAGTAGGGAAATAGGCCTGGAAGCACTAGAAGAAGAACTCCATAAGTACCTGAAGAGACTAATCCAGGCTGTGAGGTCTGTCTATTCTCAGGCGAAAGAGGCCCAGGGGCCAGCAGTCGAAGACCCAGAGCTATTAGTGAATCCAGGGGAGTGGGTCTATGTGAAGAAGTTTAAAAGAAAGTGGAAGCAACCCAGACAAATAGGACCCCATCAGGTAATATTGGCCACTCCAACAGCAGTAAAGCTTAAAGAAATAGGACTATGGGTGCACCTAAACCATTGCAAAAGAGCCCCGGAACCAGAGGCCAAGAAAGAGCCCAAGAAAAAAGAGGAAAAGGAATGAAAACAGTTGAACGAGTATGCGGATTCTGCTTTGTCCTGATGATTTTTGTGTGGGTGGTTACTGGGATAGTGGGGCTGATCAGGACAGGAACTGTGAGGGAAAGACAAAATAAGATGGCAATTGATGAAAAGATGTCAATTACCATTATTAGACCAAGAGAGAGAAGAGCTACGGAGTGGAGAGCCTTCAATTTCAATGCAGATTCCCTAAACACCTCAGACCCGTGGGCAAGAAGGAACATGTGATACCAGAAATTAACACACTCAGTCCGAATGGCAACTGGAAGTAAATGTCCCTGCATGGTTCGAGTGCCCGCACCAGGAACTTGGCCGGCGGTAGCGGAAGTTGATCCCCAGCCATTAGAACGAGGATGCATGGTGGACGCCATGTATCTGCTACACCATTATAACATGAAAGTCTATGGCTATGACTATGGCTACGTCGTCAGACTCCTGTCGCTAAAAAAATGTTGATTCTTATGGAAGCTGGCGTACGTACATCTCTCAACCAAGGCAGAAACAGTTGCAGAAGCCCCTAGTTTGTTGGAAGTGAAGAATAGTAAAGCAGGAGAGTGTTTCTGTTCTAATAGTACTAGCAGCTATGTGTCCTTCTTTCTAGGGATATCAGATTGTACAACCTACATGATGAGTTTTGGAATAATAAAAGGAGGAAACAGGAATAAGAACTACACCCTTGCATTAAGAACTGGGCAAGACGAGACCATTGAAGTGAATGGAGTTAAAAACAGGACAACATATGCTAACATCACCTTAGGGACATTCAGAGACTACTGGTGGGTATGTGGGGATAGGGCTTAATCATTTTTACCAATAGGATGGGCAGGATGTTGTTACCTGGCCACTTTGAAGCTCCCATATTAAGTAATGTCCATAAAACAGAAAAAAGACAACCAACAGTACAGCAGCAACAGGAAAAGAAGAAAATTGGCTGAGTTTCATGACTTAGTCATATCATTTCAGAGTTTCATTAGGGGAAAAATTGGGACTTGGGTTATTTCCCTGGTACGGAGTAGTCTTCCTAGCAGATCATATAGACAACATAACATATACCTTGCAGGGTTTCGCCAATGAAACTATTAGGGGGTTCAGCATGTTAACCTCTTAATACCAAGGGCAAAATATACCAATTTTCGCCTGTTTTCACTAGTAACCAACAAAGCTGTTTATCTCAAAAACTGTAAAGGCTACAAAATGTTTCATAGCTTTTATTAAAACAGAGAACTTCACTATTATGGCTAAGTAGTCATAATTCATATACATACACATCTTGCTACTTAACTACAACAATTTATGTACAGAAATTGTGAAAAAACTAAAAAACGGGTACCTACATTCAAATTTCTGATTTTTTACCTGATGAGCTACAAGAGCTATGGAGGAAATAACTCATCTTTGTGATTCCTCAATATGCTGCCTATCTCTGCTAAAAATATGGTGTCAATATCTCAAACCATTCAAATTCTACAGAGCTTTTTTTCAGGTGAACCATTTCGGTTACCAAAGTTGGCACAAATTGTGCCAAATTGTGCAAAATGACAAGGTTGCAGAAAAGTCTCAATATGATTTATTTTTTAAGTTTTACAATAAAATCTGATAATTCGCAATAAAAGTTCATTTTAGATGTGTTTTTGGTGTGTTTCATATTACACAACTAACTAGCCTACCCGTGGTCCCCAAAAAGCTCTCCAAACCCATGTAGCAGCACAGTGAATGTTGTATTCCACCAGAGCCTCATTAGCCAGAAATGAGTCCAAGTATATGCATATAAAAATGGATATGAAATCAAATGTCCACCCTAGATAAAATAAACCCCTGCATAATAATCAACAACAACAAACACATCCTCATGTTATCTCTCCCTCATGTTACGTCATGTATAAATTGCTCATTCGTTTACCTGCACAACCTGCTGTACTGCATACAGAACAATTTACTCATGTGGAACAAAACAAACCCTTAAGACGCCATTTCATTCAAAAGAAACTCGGAACAGCTTGTCTCAGACACAAATAGATAGCTAGCTGCTATGTGTAATTTTGCTGGCTAGCTTACCATTGTTTCAATATAGTAATGTTAGCTATATTCATTTCATTCAGAGGGATTCGTTTTATACATAACAGTGAATTCGCACTGGTATACCGGCAAAATAATCTGTTACCTTACATCACTCTGCGTCACTGAGACCGCGAAACCATATTTGGGTTAGGACCTGCTGCACGGAGAAATGCCTGAATAACCTAGACATAACTAACCAAAAACTGTATGAAAGAGACTGTAAAGTAAAAAGATAAACAGCGCAGTTACCTTATGAATTGTGCTTTGCTAAACGGAATGTTGCGAGCTACACTACAAGGTAAAAACACTGCGCCATCTTGGTTCAATAATTACGCTTGGTCAGAGATTTTCTTGCCTCCTCCTATTACGCAGGGCTGCATTTCCTTGATTTACGATGGCTTTGTGTTGAATGAGGGCTTGTCTGAAAGATAAGAGTCTTGGCTATTGGCTGGAATATTTGACAGACAGTTTTAAAACCCAATGGAAAGCAAATAATACTCGATGAAAGTTTTTCCCACTTCAGATTGTGCTATCAGCCAAAGAAATACACCCAATTGACGACGGTTTTGCATAAATCTCTGCAATCAAGTACAAAACCACTCTGGCTAAAATATAATAAGACATGGGATTGGTACTCCAGAAACTGGCTGAGTTTCACAACGCCAAACTGAACACAGCCGAACTACTCGTAATGAAGTGCAGAAAAGCACAAGTCGGTTTAAAATTTGAAAAAAAATCATGTACAGCCGTATTAAATTTTTAAAGTATTTTTTCTTGAAGCCTAAAGGTATAATGATTTTTCAAACCATTATAGTGAAATACAATTAAGCAGAACAGTTTACCAGCACACTGTTTATGGTGTGACATCAAGCTGCAATACATGTTTGAGAATTAGGTCAGAGTTTCCAAGTTTTATCTTGATGTTTTGGGCTTAAAAACCACTTTCCAAGAAGGAATGGATATATCTTAAGGATATTTATTCAAAATATTGAGGTGAGCAGTTTATTATATATTATTAAATTAATGAAATGTATAATTTAATAATTTCCGTCACGCCCGCATTACCGCTAGGGGGCGTTTGGCAGCAAGAGGTTAAGGGACACCGTCAGAAGCCACAGAATGAGCCTACTTAAACACAAAATGGCCCTTGATTAGGTATTGGCACAACAAGGAGGATTGTGTATAACGCTTAACCTGACAGGAGGCGCATGCTATACCTTGGTCCCTGACATCAGGAATAATCTGACTAGCGTAATACACGCCTTAGGGAACATTAAAGAGGCATTCGGACCATCGGCAAGTGCTGGATCCTCTGCAATGGGATGGCTGAGGAGCTACATGGGAACTTGGTGGGCTGTGTTAGCACAGACTCTGATGCCTGTAGTCATAGTAGTTGGGATAGCCTTCTGTGGATGCATATTAATATTGCCATGTATTAAAGCTATGATGTCTAAGTGGCTGGGAGTAATGATGGGGGAAGCAGGATGATCCAGAAGGAAGAAGTCATGGAAACTCCGGTGGGATATGAGGTGTGGCGACCACAAAGGGACAATGAACTCATAAACTTAGCAGAAGGCGAGGAAAACAATCCATCAGGTGATCCCATTGAAAGCAAAGAAGTATTGATGAAACGGGCTAGGGCAGTCCACCAAATGGTCATAGGAATACCTCGGAAACGCGCCGTATGGGAACCATCCATTCACCAGGTATTCCAGATAAGAGGTGGGTCTTGCAACGAGAAAGGAGGGCCGCTGAACTGTCCATACGGAAATCCTTTATGTGAATGGGGAGTGAAGGCAGGAGCAGGATGGAAATGCGTGAGAATGAAATTTGGAGACGAATGGTGTAATCGGATAGATTGGGAGAAGTATTTCATGCCAGGGCTGTTGGAGGACGTTGAGTGAGAGGAGTATCTCCCGAACACACAATCACACACATCACATATACTGACTACAGTACACAAAGAAAAGAACAACACAAAGGGGACATAACAAAGCCCCAACTGACTAAAGGCCCTTAGGATAGATAAAACAGACACATAAATAGATTAAGGAAAAGGGTAATCACTAAATGCAGTAGCCTTTTGATTTTTGATATTTACTTTTTGATATATCCTCTGTTAACCCTTGTGTGGTGTTCGGGTCTGTGGGACCCGTTTTCAGTGTTTACTAAAAGAAAAATTATACAATTCATTATTTTTTCAACCTGAGACTCATTGGCCTTGGCTCATTTTCTGTGATGAACATGTAAAAGAACACATTTTCATTGAGTGCACACTGTGCACCCCCCTACACATTTATATTACATATGTGGTGTTCGGGTCCACTGGACCCGATGGAATACAAGTGTAGAAATTGTAGGTGAAAACAAGTAAACATAGTAAAAATGAGACAAAAACCTTCACTCTGTCTTCCTACTACCTGGGCCTGCTGTGTGTGCGTGTGTGTCTGTGTGTGTGTGTGTGGTTGCTCCTTTAGATTTGCAGCATGTTTCATAGATTGAACACGATCCTCTCCACCATTTTATAGGCATTATTGGGACAAATGCCTAGTCCCATCACCACCCCCACACCCACCCAACCTCCCCCAATACACCCCAACACACACACACTCACACACAAAAGGTTTCAACATAGCATTGAGAACCTGTCTGCTCCCTAATTTTCCCGCACTTTTCACCATAGTGTGTGACACTACACAATGTCTTGCGGGAACCTGCATAATGTTATTTCAAAACAATCTAAACCAGGGTTGCCCAACCCAGTTCCTGGAGATCTACCGTCCTGTAGGTTTTCATTTCAACCCTAATTTGATTCTACTAATTAGCAGCTCAATCAGATCTCTAGCTGTTGAATGAGGTGTGCTTTGTTAAGGTTGGAGTGAAAACCTACAGGACGGTAGATCTCCAGGAACAGGGTTGGGCAGCCCTGATCTAAACATTCTATATTTTCTCGCACTCTACCCCAGCTGCAAATTGGGGGAGGGACACAACAAATAAATAGCTTTGCATGTGTGGCTCCTTACAAGAATAGATCAGTATGGCAAAAATAATCTCTGCTCTCCCTCATGTGGTGTGTAGACCGGCATGAATTTGTGTTCAAAATTTGTCATTCCAATTTGTTCAGTTCAAGGCAATAAACATCAATAGTGAGGAAAACCTTGTTTCATTTATAATTTGTTCAAGATAAACATGATTTATTCCTCCTATGTCTTGATTATTATTTTTTTTTTTTACAAAAATCACATTTTATCACAAAAAACAAATAGCACTTTTATTGAAAAATGTGATCTAGCAGAGGTAAATGGTCAATATTAACCCATATATGCTGTCTATATTGCTTGTAATTGAGATAAAGTCAATATCTGTGAAGTATTTTTACATAAATTGTTTTGGCTTTATTGTTTTAAAAACCCAATAATGTTGTGGGTCCACCAGACCCGCGAACACTGGGTGAGTAACGAAAACATGAACACCGCACAATGGTTAATTAGAGGAAGTATTAACTTAAAGTATAAATTATGCATGCATGAAACTAATCCACCACAAATGTAAATTTTTTATCATACAATTGAAATGTCATAACTCCACCGGGTGAAACATCAACAAGAGAGTGTCAGACCAAATGGTCTCAAAGGGGGGGAATATGTGGAAGTAAGTAAGTTTTGTGAAGCTGTTCTGTAGGCCCAAGAAAGCCACATATGCAAGCCTCTATATAAATAATTAAATAATACAGTCAAGGTCTAGTGGAAAAGCATTGATAATGGGGGCGAGAGGATGCAGGATAGTTCCCTATCAACAAGGACGAAGGCATCTAGCATCCCAGTCAAAACAGGAATGTCTCCCTCCTGTTTTCCATAGCTAAGCAGGAGTTTTACCTATAACAATAGATAAAATAGATTATGCTGACTGAACGGGCGGGAGAATAATAAAAATAATGGAAATTAAGGGAAATTACATGGTCTGTTTTAAAGGCACATGAGGATAAGTCACAAACAACTTTATTTGGTAGATCAAGAGTGCCCCCAAGCGTATAGGGTAGGAACTGGTTATATGACGTTTATTTTTCGCCTAATTTGTTATTGGATAAAATAAGATATGACGAAAGGGTGTCACCGCACATTATTACTGTATTAGTTAGGTAGAGGAGGAGTTATGATATTATTTAAGCTAATGTCTGTCTTTATTCTGGGAATTCCTAATCCTCTGCGTAGGGTAAAGGACTTCCCGTTGGATCAACATTTAATAAAAGGTTAAACTGAATAGAAGACAGCTATTTTCTTCATCTTCATCTTGAGAATTTTCCAGCTCAAAAACCCATCTGAAATTGAACCTAATGAGGAGAGAGTAAAGGACTGCCCTCCGCAAAACCCGCCATAACGTTATCTGTCATTTATCATGTTTGTTATCGCCTCACGTTTTGCTCGCGTTTGCTGTCGCCATCTGGCACCACATAGGCTATAGTCTGACATTTTACAACGACCCTTGAATTATAGCAGATTAAATATTGAAATATTGTTTTTCCTTGTATTGTGCCCTTTATCAGTCTCTTCTAACAGACTGGTGTGAAAGTGGAGGGGTTACCCTACAGCAATGGTCCCAAACCCTGTTCCTGTAGGTTTTCACTCTAACCCTAGCAAAGTACACCTCATTCAACAGCTAGAGAGCTAGTTGAGTTGATAATAGTAGAATCAGGTGTGCCAAATTGGGGTTGAAATTAAAACCTACAGCACAGTAGATCTCCAGGAATAGGGTTAGGGACCACTGTCCTATTGTCTAAGGCAGGGGTCTTCAACCTTATCCCGCAAGGGCCGGTGTGGGTGCGGGCTTTTGTTCCAACCAAGAAGTTACACACTTGATTCTACTAATCAGTCGCTAGAATCTTTGCTGAGGACCTTGATTAATAGAAACAGGTGTGTAACTACTTGTTTGGAAAAAAAGCCTGCAACCACACCGGCCCTTACGGGATAAGGTTGAAGACCCCTGGTCTATGGGTTACCCTGTTATCAACTGTGCAGCATCCATATCACAAAGGAAAACAACGCCATCCTGTGGGGGATGTATTGACCATTTACTAACCTGTCAGCCATGAGGGACACATGACCATCTTTTCTGCATACATGAAAAACGTGTAGAAATGTCTTCAAGTTGCTTTGTGAAAAAGGAACAATCCTTTGTTTAACTAATTTAAAGCTGAGTGAGATTATAGGATGATGTCTCTGTTCAGTTACGTAGGTAAATCTGTGGCTTTACCTATGCTGTTTACATTTTTTCCCCCATTTATATAAAGGGCCTGATTCTCACTACAGAGCAAGTACTCTTTCAAAGAAATTGCTGTACAACATATATAATGTAGAGGGCAGTTCTACCAGATGCCCTTATTTATACTTCATCATTTTGAATGGTTTATGTTTGATTATAGTTTTCACATTTTGACAAGTTGTATAATTCATTAATTCTATTGAAAGACAGCTACATCTGGCTTAGGGAGAATGAAGCAAGAAAGGCCATGGGTTGGCACAGCTGGACAGGAGAAGATGTGTGTGTGTGTGGGGGGCCGTGTTGCCCTTTTTATAAACTTTATTGCCAGTCACGTATTTCCGGTGTGCAGTATCGCATTACAGAGCGGAAATCACAAATGGTACAACGTCCTGCGCCATTTGCAACGTGGGGGAGAAGCCTCCTGTGGACTGTATGGAATTGTAGTTCCTGTTGACCCTACAAGGGAATGTATGATATTACTTTAAAACATATAATTTCCCCTTGTGGTGAAATTAACTCCATCCTTTGGAAAATATGGCACATGATGTTTTGTCCCATTGCATAAGGACAGCTATGCTTGAAACAATTTGCAATGCAAGAGAAATACACTTGAGTGAGTTGATTACATGACTAGTTTAACTCAAGGCACAGTGATTTTTCTCTGATTAAAAAAAATGGTACTTCACTATAAAAGGTGTGTACAGACAAACTCACAGTTAAGGCATCGGCTGTTCTCCATTATTTTCGTGTGTCTATGTAAACAACTGAAATAATTAAAAGTTCAATGCCATTTACAACCAGCCAGTGTAATCAATCTCTCTTCACGCACTAGGGTGGGAAACTTGCTTTATAAAGTGCATTGTGCAATTTTCACGCCTGCAAATTAATTCTTAATAAAATGCTTGGTATATTAGTTAACCACTGCTGAAGGTATTCATGTATACTCCTTTAAAGTGATTTGCCAAAGTCTAGTGTTAGCTAGGGTGATCATATATTGGATTTTTGGAGAACAGGTTTGGGCGGGCATAATGAAGTTATTTGGTTGTTTTACGGTCTATGGAGCAAGCAAGCAAAATCAAGACATTTTTACGCCTGCACGGATTAATAAAAGTATAGTCTTGTCAAAATAACATCTGTGCGTATCTGTGCTTGATTGACCGTCAATATAGTTGATGGCAATCATAGCGGTACCCTATGTTCGTCCATGTGCTGTGATGCTAGCGCATCTGCTTGCCATAGCTTTCCTACCGAGCTCACTGGCAAGCTGGCATGCTAGCTAGCTAATCAAATTAGCTGATGGTAGCTGAACATAAATTGAATATAACTGAATAAACGTTATAACATAATTATGTGATGAATTTCACACATTCAATGCGAATATATAACACAGTAAAATTGTGGATGAAAATTTAATTATATTATAAAACATTAGCTACTTAAAGAGTATCTACACCCACTGTCTCAGACTGTCTCTGCCTACTACACAATTTTGAAAAATACTTTGTGGGGTGACCGAGGGAGAGGGTTGGGGTGGAGGAGCTGTGTCCATCGTCATTTGCATAAATCAACGTACATTGTACAAATGATTTCGTATAACTCGGATCAAACTGTCAAACTAGACATTGCACATGAAATATGAATCAAGATTCAGCAACTGGCCTATTTCTCACCTCAAATATTTTCAGAAACATATTTTAGTGGACTATTTAGGTGGAATAAGAGAATTGAACAGGACGCCCCGTTGTTCCGGTTTAAAAACGTGGAGTTGAAACGAAAGTAATGTTGTGGGTCTAACTAATCAGGTGCCGGCTGTTTCTGTTGTGGGTGACAACAATTATCCATATGACGTAGAGGTACCTCCAAAGAGGTACTCTGACATCACGATTGGGGCGGGGGCAGTGTGGGGAGCAGAAAGGAAATTTCAACCATTAGGGGCATATTTATATTCTTATGATATATAATATTATTTCAGAATTGCTGAACTAACGAAATGCATGAATACGTTTCATTATAAGGTAGGCATACAAACACATTTACAGCGAAAAAAATTTAGAGTGTAGTTACCCTTTAAGGAAGCTTACCACGAGTTTGTTTTGCAATAGAAAGGTCAAGATCATGGGCTTTTCCACTCCGAACTGTCAATCATACTGTGCCCGGACCATGATGACCACACCCGGATCACCCTGCTCCCTCCAGCGCAGACTCTGGCTCCACTGTGCAGACTCTTTTCGTACAACATGGCGGCGAAAACTCCTTCCGCCTGACTTCCGAAGCCTCAAAACGGTTTTTACGAGCCCGTGGGAAGGCAATAGGCGATGTAACATTGACCATATTTTTTTATGGTCTACGTTTGCACCTCAGACAAGTCTAACCTCACTTCATTCCAACATTGCTTTAGATTGATATGCAATTTTTTCAACAGTGCCATCACCCCTGGGATTCAAACCAGGATGGCACCAGAATGGATCTGAATCAGGAAGAATTAATCAAGCGTAGCGTTACTTCAGCCAGATCACGAGAGTGAAACCTGGCTATGGGGGAATCAGCTGACTAGCAGGTAGTGACGATTCACCTATCACAGTCCATTCACATAACAAGGTGGTCTATTTAACCGCCTCGCCCTACCATAGTTCCTCTGCCTGCCCGTTGCACATTGCCATTAAAAAAACCGAGCACACAGCTACGTTACATACTGTAATGAGAGCAATTCTTATACTGAACCTGTTCATTACCTTGTCAAAGATGGCCATGTCTATCGCGGATCAAGATGACGATCAGTAGATGCTGGAAGACTGTGCCTCGGACTCACAGCTGCAACCCGACAGTGCAGCAGGGAACAACCATGGCAGGAACTCCACGTCAGTCCTCTCTTCTGGCAGCCAGAAGCCCCTCGAGTCCGTGCTCGCTCATTGGCCGATAACCAAGATCCTCGAAGCTCTCTTCAGCCATAACATTGAAGCTCCATTAGGGGCCAGCCACGAAGAGCTTCTTCGATTTTTAATTATCAATGTTCCTGACATCGCGACTGTCCCTGTGATGGGAATCCCCGCTTCCACACCTCCGGCTCCAAAAAAAGCCTCATCTAAAGGGAAGCATTGCGCTTCCCCTGCCACGTCCTCAGCCGCAGCCTCTGCCCCCACTAAAAGAGTGAGGACACAATCACAGGGCGCAATCCCGCAGCAGATTGAAGACCCAGTCCTGGCCGCCCTAAACAACATCCAAATGTCTCTCTCCGATATGGATGCCCGGATCCAAACCCTGGAAAGTTCCGCTCCAGCAACAGGTCTCCGCTCCGCACCCGGCTTCTTTCCCAACGAGCCAGGAATTGGAGCTTCCTCCGCAGCCACCGATGATGTCACTGCTGCACTCTCTACCCTCGTCATAGTGCAGCGAAGAACGCTGCTCCAGTTGGAGTGCCCTTCTTCCCTCTAGCAGCAGCCATATCTCCGAATCTGCGAGCTCAGATTCTGGCAGGTAATCATATTCATTTAATTAAAATTTTATTATGCTCAGAGCCTAGCGATAAACGCATCGTAGACTGTGGGGACATATCAGTCATGCTTAAAGATAGTGACCCCAGACTTTCTAAAAGGCTTACCATGGCCTAATTTAACATCGCTTTCGGGGTGTACCGGGACACAATATGCGAAGTCTACCCGCAGTGTAGACAGGAACGGGACACTTGTCTTGCAATAATTTCTGACGTAGCAATGTCTTACGGGGGGGGAATTATTCTATGACTACCACAAATCATTTTCTGCCCAAGCGGCTATGTTTATCCAACGCTTCAACCAGAGACTCGACTGGTCCATTGTCGATTTGGCCCTTGTCAGCAGACATTTCACGGGGCATCGCGCCCTCTCTTGCTCTGTGTGCGGATATTTTTCCCATAGTGCAAGCCTCTGCCCAAAGGTGGTATCCATTAACCCACCGGCACGCCATGATGGCTTCAGAAGTTAACGCAGCGGCAAGGGCAAGGTGATTCCTGCTATCCACACACCTATGTGTTTTAATTTTAACAAAAATGGCTGTAAATATCCTCAATGTATAAATATATCCATGCCTGCAGCTACTGTGGAGACGGGCATCCAAAATCCGTGTGTCCCAGGTGAACCCGCTTTGTAAAAAAGAGGAATTACCTTCTACGCCTGTCAACGTCCCAGAGCTGGAAAAAGCTCTGAAGAAGCATCCAAATCGTTGTTTCGTCCATTATTTGTTAACCGTCTGATTCAGGGTTTTTTAGCTGGTATTACTTTCCTCCCAAAAAAGTCTCATGTTTTCCCTAATCTTCAATCCGCTGTAAATGAACCCGAAATAGTGAACAAATTGCTTGCCAGAGAGGTCGAAAGGGATTACATGATTGGCCTGTTCGATAGCTCGCCATTTCCCATATTTCGCATTAATCCTATAGGAGTAGCCACACGTAAATATTCAGGAAAAAAGCACCTAATAATCGACTTGTCCGCCCCTCATAATAACAACTACATCCAGGCTATTAACAGTATAATTGCCCTGCAACCATTTTCTCTGTGTTACACAACAGTAGACCACGCGATCCAATTTATCAACGTGCCCGTAAAGGCGCTTGGCTTAGTAAAGCCAACATAACGGATGCATTTAAAATCATGCCTCGCCATCCATCTCAATGGCATTTGTTTGGCGTCATGTGGCGTAATAAAACATACTTTTCGGTCAGGCTTACGTTTGGTTGTCGTAGCAGTCCCCGTATTTTTGATACATTATCGGAAGCACTTTGCTGGATTTTTTTAAACAACTGCAAATTGCCCTTTGTCCTACACCTGCTAGACGACTTCCTAGTGGTCGATTTTCCACACTCCCAGGCGGCTCATTGTATTACAACGTTAAAAAAAAAAATATATGTTTAATGAATTAGGCGTTCCTCTATCCGAGCAGAAAACACAGGGCCCTTTAAAAGTTATCGAGTTTCTGGGCATCATTTTAGATAGTAATCTCATGCAGGCCTCTCTGCCGTCGGATAAATTGGTTGGCATTGGCAAAGCTATCAAATCTGCCACGGAAGCAGAGTCTATTACAAAAAAGGAGCTATTTTTTGGGTCATTTCATTTTCATACCTATTGGGTCATTTCAATTTTGCCATGCGAATTATTCCTCAGGGACGTTCTTTTATATCAAGGCTGCTTGATTTATCAAAAACCGTGAGTAAGCTTCACGATCATATTATTTTAGATTCAGGGTGCAGATCCGACCTGCGGTTCTGGTTGCTATGTGATCATTGGAACGGCATCTTGTTTTTTATAACGACTGCATCAAAACATCAGCTACTCACCAACGCAGTGCCTTCCATTGGTTTTGGGGGTTTTTATAATAATCAGTGGTTTGCAGAAACATGGCCTAAAGAGTTGCAAACTCTGCTATCCTGATCGTCGTTCCTTGCATCCTCTGGGGAAACAGCTGGCCAAGAAAACAAATTTTGGCTCATTGCGACAACTTTGTCAATATCATTATCAAAGGGTGCTCATCCGTCCCTTTCATTAATTGTCATGGTTTTTGACATTTCCATCCCTTGCGGTCATTTCCCTCGGTAGCCACGTGAGGGCGCTGCCCTTTTAGTGGATTATTGCTCTGCCCCGTTTTTTTTGCGGAGCTCCCCTTTCAGCGTCCACACCTGTGCGTGGTTATCTCAGAGCTATTTAAGCCACCTTTTCCTTCTTCCGGGGCTTCTGTATTGTTTGGGTACTGTTCTTTGTTTGTTGGGTGTGTGTTTGCTTGTCCATGTTTCTCTGAGTCTCTAAGGCATATGTCTTAGGCACTTTTAGGAGACCATTTTTGCTCCCATTTGTTTTATTGGACTTGCCTTTGTGCATTGAGCTTTAGGATTGAATTCCTTTTTTTTCTGCTCATTTCAGTCACCGCTTCCTGGTCCTTCCTTTTTCTCTTTGCCTAAGATCCTTTGCCTTTTCTGTCTCTCATATCTCTGTTTCTTATTATATCTTTGTTTCCTTCCCTCTCCTCTCTGTCTGCTTTCTTTCCTGTTAAGCTAGATGAGTCTCTGTTAATTCGTTTGTTTCTATGTTTGTAGCCCTATTTCCTAGAGAGTTTCACTCTTTTCCTGGTTCTCCTCAGTTCGCTATTTATAGGCAGGGCGCTTACTTTTTTTACGTGTTTGCATGTGTCTGCAAGCTGGTAAAAGTAGCCTAATGGACTCCTGTTCTTTGTTCAACTCGCCTTCTCGTACGTTGCCCCTTACTGAGAGTCAGGGCGTTTATCCGTGTTCATGTTTTGCGTGTTGCACTGGGCCGGTAGATGTTAGGACTCGGAGACTGCTTTATTTCCTTCCTGTAGCAAGCAGTCTTCTCCGATTAGAGCAAGGGAGTGATTTTCGTTTATCGTTTCCTCCCTTTTAACTGCTCTAATTTCAGTCCCTTTGTTATTTTACCGCCTAGGCAGTCTCTCTCTCACGCTCGTGGTGGTTACCGAGCTTTCTCGCCCGACAATCCAGGTTCTTTTATGTTTGCCGTTTTTTCCAGTTCCCAGTTTATTTTCCTCCAGTCGAGAGTGGGAACTAGGTTATTTGTGTTTATCATTTTATTTTCCTTAATTACGGGGTCTCTCCATCTCAGTGGCTCTTTGAGCTTTTAGAATCCCTTCGCTGTGTGTGGCCCTTCGAACCTCACATGTCACGCCCCCTTCCATTAATAGGCTAGTTAGACGCTTTTTCTGTCGAAGTCTTACCAGTTAATATTCCAATTGTTTGCGCCTTTATCGTCCACTGTTACGAGTCGAGAAAAATGCAACGTTCCTCAATTAAGGCACTCATTGCAGGCATACAGTTTCATTTAAGATGCAGGGATCCTTCAGTTGGTAGCCTGTTCGGGAATCCATCCCTCTGTCTGCTTTTAAACGGCCTTAAAAAAGAAAACCCGCAAAGCAAAGATAAACACCTTCCCCTCACTTTAAAACTAGTTCACAAACTGGTGTATCGCTTAAGGCAAGGGTGTTTAAACCCATACATAGACTCACTGTTGGAAAACGTTTTCCTAATTGCATTCTATGGTTTTCTTAGGTGTGGGGAATACACTACGCACACTGAAAACTTTGATCCGTCACTTGATCTCACCATCTCAGATTTATCTTTAAATTCACGTAATTTCACCATTCACCTTAAGCACTCAAAAACCAATAAAGATGTTAAAGGAACACCTATTGTTATAACACAAACTAGCACTGTTTTTTTGTCCCTTTTCCTCCATGACCCGGTACCTGTGGTGGCGCCCCGTCACGAGTCCTGACAAACCACTTTTCACCACCGTTCAGTAGTTAGAATGGCCCCAGGCATACAGAAGCTATGAAGCCTAAATATTACGCATAGCATTCCTCCTTGACCTCTAGGGAGAAGTCCAACATGCTTGTTGGTACAAGGATTGACCTAATATTAAATTGGCATTGACCTGAATGGACGAATGGGTTCTTCCAATAGGCAATTTCTGGCTTCATCCGTAGCTGAAAGGTCACACATATTATTTCCCTGGTTAGTTTAATCTTACTTCAGGCTCCCATGGAAAGTCCAACATGCTTGTTGGTACACGTAGCCACTGATTACATTACATTACATTAATTTAGCAGACGCTTTTATCCAAAGCGACGTACAATAAGTGCATACAGAGACATCATCAAGATCACTACAGAACAGACAAGACAAAGCACATCCTTCCCATAATGTAGCAGCTATCCCTAGTAATGAACGTTGACTGTAGTTCACAGTAAGCTGTGGGTAAATCAGCAATACTACACTTCTATTCTAAATACTATTATAAACTATAATAAACAGACAGGAAAACACAGGGAACTAGTAAACACAGGGAACTGATATTCCTAGGTTAGAATATCAGTCAAGGTGGAGTCTGAAGAGGTGTGTCTTCAGGCCTCGACGGAATGCAGGCAGGGTTGGAGTAGAACGTAGGGGAATGGGAAGTTCATTCCACCACTGAGGAGCTAAGGTGGAAAAACTCTGCAGTCGGGACGAGCGAGAGCCTTTGACGCGGAGGGGGGGAAGTGCGAGTCGCCCTGCTGTAGAAGAGCGAAGTGGTCGAGCAGGAACATTAAGTCCTGCAGGTAGGCAGGGCCTGTGCTATTGGCTGCAGTGTAGGTCAGGGTCAGAACTTTGAACCTGATCCTGGCTGCAACTGGCAGCCAGTGGAGTGACCTCAGCAGGGGGGTTACATGGGAAAATTTCAGGAGGTTGAACACAAGCCGGGCAGCTGCATTCTGGATCAGTTGAAGAGGCAGAATGGCGCAGGCCGGTAGGCTTGCGAGCAGGGAGTTGCAATAGTCCAGGCGTGAGGTGACCATGGTCTGGACAAGAAGCTGGGTGGAGTAGGTGGTCAGGTACGGTTGAATCCTCCTGATGTTGTACAGGAGGAACCTGCAGAACCGAGCCATCGCCCTGATGTGCTCTTTGAAGTCCACGTAATGTTAGAAGGGCCTTGAGCTGATGTACAAAATGGCTGATCCGGTAGCTGAAAGGTCACACATTGTTCTTCATCACTACACGTAGAATTTCCCTGGTTAGTTTAATCTTTCTTCTGGCCTCCCAGGGGAAGTCCAACATGCTTGTTGGTACACATTAGGGGTGTGCAGCAATGCCACTATCTGTATCTGTATCTGTTGGACCATCAACATTATCTGTATCTGTATTAGGATAAAAACCGGAAATGGGCGGGGCTTCGGCCGGAAGTGGTGTTACATATAGGAAATGTAATATTTTGTGGTCTAAAATGAATTTCTATTGCAATTTATGAGTAGCCTATTCACCCCCCTCTTCTTTTTTTCTTTTATAAGAAATATATTCTGGACTTTATACTTATTTATCTAACCTCCCACCCCCTAACTGGGGGACACTGAACAATAATTTTGGATAAGAACTGGAAAAAATACAATATATGATCAACTCGGAATGAAAGGGCAGTTTTATAAAAACATGAAACTATTCCATTATACATTTGAATGGAAACTATTTCCACAATAACAAACCTTTCTGCCTGTTGTGATTTCATAGTTAGTTTATTTTTTTTACTATATGAACTTGGGGGCTCATCCGTGACAGTGAACATATTTGTGCAGATTTATTCTGACTTTGATGCTATGCTACCTTGGGGGCTACATGGTGCCAGCTTTGTGTTTTGTAGCACGATTACTTTGTTGCTAAGTAGGTTACTACTAGCTTTTGGTTCGTAACTGTGTTACTGTGTTGCTTAGCACTACATTGGGTCCCGCCTGTAGTAATAGCTTTGTATGTCATTGTGTCACTTTGAGTTGCGCTACTTTTAGAATTTTGTAGCGCTTGTATTGCCACCTACTACTTGTCCAAGTTGAGTGTTGACGTTGCCGTGGCAACCACGTCAGTGGGAGAGCTCTGTTTTATTTTCTTGACTTTCGAACTTAGCGTTTTGGGTGTTAGTTACCATGGAATTTAATCTCGAGAGGTTTGTTGATAGTCCTACCTGAGAACAGCTGGACAGCTGCAGGAAAGCTGACCTCCTGTTGATTGCGGATTACTTCAACATTGATGTAGTCCGCTCTGGGATGAAACAGGCTATTAAAGCCAAGGTAACGGAGGCGTTGCTGGAACGGCAGGTGCTGCCTGTGGGTGCTGACATGGGGGAATCGACCCTTAGTAAAGGTGAGTCGTTCCCTGTTAAGACCGAGTGCCTCGACACTGCGGTTCAACAACTGCAATTTGAGTTGGAGATGAAACATTAAGAGCTGAGAGGGATAGAAATTAACTTGCGTTTAAGAGAGATAGAGTTGGAAACTGTTGAAGAATGGAACAAACCAAATTTGATGTTAGTAGGCTCATTAGAATGGTCCCCCCTTTCGTGAGGCACAGGTGGAAATGTATTTTTCCCTGTTTGAGCGAGTTGCTACCACGCTCAAGTGGCCCAAAGACGCCTGGCCGCTGCTATTACAGTGCGTGCTTGTGGGTAGAGCCCAGGATGCTTATTCGTCACTGTCCTTGGAATAAAGACTTGACTACGAGGAAGTGAAGGCTGCTGTGCTCAGGGCATACGAGTTTGTGCCAGAGGCTTACCGCCAGAAGTTTAGGCGCTATCGGAAAGCCGACAGCCAGACTTTTGTTGAGTTTGCCCGCGAGAAGGAGAGTTTGTTCAACCGCTTTTGATTTTGATAACACAGAAGCAATTAACACATGTATAGCCACACCTAATGATGATGGCTGTAGGGGCAAAACTAGATTTTGATATCAATATAGCAGCAATTAACACATGTATAGCCACACCTAATGGCTGTAGGTGCAAAACTAGATTTTGAAAACAATACCTGCACCACGAACACCTATTTTAACCACATAATGATGATTGCTGTTTAAATAGGATAGATAGGCCTATGCAAAACTAGCCCTGAGAACTCTTCCAACTTCCAACTCTTCCAACAACGGGATCTGTTTATGCATAGTCATGTATAGAAACGTCCTCGTTTTCAGTAAAGTATCGCATACCAATTTCGGAAATTAATTATTTATGTACAGGTTTTTAGTGAAGTTCTTATATTGTCCCTGTAGAAATAATCCCGTGCGTCATACAGCTCCATGTATTTCTCTACTTAATAGATCAATCTACAATCGTCCATCTTCTCTCTTTGCTTTCTTTACAGTTTATGTCCACATCAAGTCTCGTGCACAGCAAAACTGCTGGTGTACATTTAACACCTTGGGGTGTAGGGTGATAAATATACACCACCATGTTTTGCTGTGTGTCGTGCAGTTGTTTAGACTACGTTTTTTTCCGCCAAGTTTGACACTTGATTGTAAATACATGATAAGCCTATATTCTTATTTATTTTGCAGTAATAGATGCAATGCTTATCCATGCCCACTGAAGTGATAATACATGTTTAATGTAGTTTTAATAACCGATGTTCATATCCCATCTCGATTTAAAATGAATATCAGCGAAGCGAGTAGGCTATTAATTAACAATAACAACAACAACTATACATAAAGAGATTATAGGTTATATGGACAATTATAGCCTACAGGAATAGAAAATAATAATAATGAAAAGAAATAGGTGCATATATAGGCTATATACACACCCACATACAAATGCAAATATAACAACACACAGTGTAGGTCCCAATCCAATCCCGTAAATTGAATTTTCCCCTCATGGCGCGCCGAGAAAAATAGACCCAACGCCGAAAGTATCGCAAGCGAAGCGCACACGGAAATGGCGCTTCGCAGCGCGCTCCGCTGGTATGTTCTTTCTGGTTGGTTACAATGGATGCCGAAGTGAAGCGGCCGCGTTTCCATGTGCGCTTCACTTGTGGTGTGTTCCAGGCCTTAGGCACCAGTGTCCTTGTGCAGGGGTTCGAAATGGGCTTTACTAACGTGCCACTACATGCTGTTTGTATTAAGTCTGACCTAGTGACGGGTCGCGTCGTGGTGGGTGTGCGACCCAGCCTTCCGGTGGAAGGGGTATCTATCAGATCGCCCTGATGAGCTTGCACAGAAATACCCTGATGTATTTCCTGCATGTGCCGTCACTTGTGCCATGTCTAAGCGACTGGTGGGTAGCCCGGACTCCGCTACGGCTAGCGGTGAGCTGGAGTTAGATTGGATAGTTGGCAATCTCTGTCTAAGTGATTTGTTCACTGTGAAGCCAGAACCCGAGGTGCAGTCTCCTCTTCTCGCTGTGGCGGGGGAGAAACGAGCTGAATGTGTTGAGGGGCTTGGCAAGCTGCCCAGGAGCAGCTTGTTGAAGAGCAGAAGAAAGATCCAGAGCTTTCTTCTCTCTTTGAAAAGGCAATTCCTGAAGAGGAAGTTGCTTTAGTGCCGTCGGTGTACTTTTTAAAGGGCGACGTACTTATGCGTAAGTGGGGACCTGTAGACGCTTCAGTTCAGGATGACTGGCGCGTTATTCACCAGATTGTGTTTCCATCTGCGTATCGCAAGGAGATACTTAGCCTTGCTCATGATAGCTGTCTTGCTGGACATCTGGGCATCAATAAAACACATGACTGTGTCCTAAAGCATTTATTTTGGCCAGGTTTGAAAGGAGATGTCGCTAGGTATTGCGAAACGTGCCCTGTGTGTCAGGTTACGGGGAAGCCAAACCAAAAGATTCCGCGGGCTCCCCTGTACCCCATTCCAGTGGTTGGGGGGCCATTTGAAAGGGTTCTCATTGATTGTGCTGGCCCGTTTCCACGGACTAAGTCTGGTAACCAATACCTGCTCACCATAATGTGTGTGGCTACTCGTTTTCCTGAGGCGATACCTTTGAGGAAGATAACGGCGCCAGTCGTTGTTAAGGCGCTCGTTAAATTATTTTCCCTGTTCGGTCTCCCTAAGACTATTCAGTCTGGCCAGGGGACCAATTTCATGTCTAAGATTTTTGCTCAGGTACTCGACCAACTAGCAATTAAGCATTTTCCCTCCAGTGCTTACCATCCGGAGTCCCAGGGGGCGCTTGAGCGGTTTCATCAGACTCCCAAGTCTATGCTTCATGCATACTGCCTTGAGTTTGAAAAGGACTGGGATGAAGGCGTGCATTTAATGCTTTTTGCGGTGCAGGAGGTTGTCCAGGAATCTCTGGGATTCAACCCTGCTGAACTAGTTTTTGGTCACACTGTACGCGGGCCTCTGAAGCTGCTCAAGGAGAAGTGGCTGACAGAGAACAGTCACATGAACCTGCTTGATTTTGTGTGCGATTTCCGTTTTAAATTGCATTGAGCGGGTGAGTTAGCGAGGGAGAACCTGAAGTCCTCGCAAAAGAGGATGAAATGCTGGTTCGATCGTGGTGCAGAGATGCAAACTTTTTCGCCTGGCGATAAAGTTATGGTGATCTTGCCCATCCCGGGGTCCGCCTTACAAGCGCGCTATAGCGGGCCGTACCTGATTGAGTGCCGAGTGAGTGATCATGACTACCTGATAGCCACTCCTAGCCACAAGAAAAGGAGTCACTTGTGTCACATCAACATGATCAAGCCCTACACGGATCGTCAGCCCGAGGAGGAAGGTGAGGTGAAGGGTGTGGCACTGTCAGGTATTACCTTAACTCCTCCCGAACAGGAGGAGGGGGATGTGCTTGCACCCCCGAAGAGTGTGACGGAAGGCAGGCTGCAGAATTCTGAATTTCTGCGAAGCCTTGGGGCGCAGCTACCCCATTTGTCTAGTGCTGAAGGGGCAGACATTACTTGACTTATTCATTCTGTTAGATTTTAAGGTTTTTATAGTAATATCACAGTTATAATCTGTTTAAATGCCCACACCCATCCTGTTTCAGTCCAAGTACCCTTTCAAATGCAAGCTCTCCCCCAAGACTTAGGTGCCAAGAGTCATTGATAGGCAACCCTGGGTGAATAGAGATTATAATGTGTGAAGGGTCATTGATCTAGCCAGGAAATGGAACCAGGGAAGGAGTGAATTCTCACCTGAAGCCTTTCCTCCTGGCTAGCCCCCTTTTTGTTTAGAGATTGTACTTAAGTTGTGCCATGTTACTGTGTAAGTCATGTTAGATTGGAAGCTGACATAAACACCATGCTAATAAAGAAGCTGTAGCTACTGTCTTTCATCACGGAACCGACTCAAGACCCTCTTATTCCTCGAACGTAATTGCAAGTACCGGTAACGAACAAAAGTGTAATTGAGAAATACGAAGCAATTCTTCAATTCGCACCCATCTCTATTTTCTGATGTGCCTACCCGTACTCACCTAATGGAGCATAACATCGACATGGATGATGTTTCCCCAATTAAGCAGCACCCTTATCGCGATAACCCAGGGAAATGGGCACAGTTAAAAAAAAGAGGTGGATTACATGCCAAAGAATGGCATCGCTGAGCCTAGCTCAAGTGATTGGAGTTCTCCCTGCCTGCTAGTTAACAAACCCGATGGCACTTTTCGTTTTTTATACCGACTACAGGAAGGTGAATACAGTCACTAAACCTGACTGTTACCCTCTCCCTAGGATGGATGACTGTGTAGACTGAGTGGGTTCAGCTGCTTATGTACGCAAATTTGATTTGCTTATGGGTTACTGGCACCGCTGGGTTACCGCTTTCGGGAACTTGCCAGATACTTTCCTACAATACACGGTGATAGCTTTCGGGATGAGCAACGCTCTGGCTACCTTTCAGAGGTTGTTTAACCTCGTTGTGTCTGACCTGCCAGGTTGCGAGGCGTATTTGGATGATCTGGTAATCTATAGTGCGTCTTGGACTGAGCATATAAATCAGATGGGAGATCTTTTCGGCCATTTTTCTGCTGCCAATTTGACTGTGAACCTGGCAAAATGCAAGTTTGGCCAAGCAACCATTACGTACTTGGGAAAAGTTGTGGGTCGGGGACAGGTACGTCCAGTGGACTCGAACGTGGAGGCCGTGATTACGTTTCCGACTCCCAAAACTCGCCGCGAGCTGCGGAGATTCCTGGGCATGGTAGGTTACTACCGCAGTTTTTGCAAAAACTTCTCTACAGTCACTTCACCATTAACTGACCTCCTCAGCACTAAAACTGTTTTTAAGTGGACTGAGAAATGTCATTGGTCATTTGAGAAGGTGAAGGCCTTGCTAGTCAGCACACCTGTTCTCTCCGCACCCGATTTTGCACACCCATTTAAGCTTTCTGTGGATGCAAGTGATTGTGGTGCTGGAGCCGTTCTCCTACAGGAGGACGCTCATGGCGTTGACCACCCCGTGTGCTACTTTTCAAGGAAGTTTAACCAACATCAGCGGTTATACTCCACAATAGAGAAGGACGCTTTAGCCCTGGTTCTTACGTTACAGCATTTTGACGTTTTTGTAGGCTCCTCTTTACGCCCCGTCATGGTTCAGACGGATCATAACCCCCTTGTTTTCCTTTACCGCATGCGTACTAATAACCAGCGTCTCATGTGATGGAGCTTATTTTTGCAGGTTATGATTTAGACATTCGGCACATCCGTGGACGTGATAATGTTGTTGCTGACGCATTGTCTCGGACGTACAAATGTGACAATAAATAGGGAAATATTTATTGTCTTAAGGGTGGGGGTGTTACGTCCCATTGTGTTACAGGCTATTATTATTTTAAAGGCTGTTGCTGTTTTGGGGTTTTTGGCTGGGTACTGCTGTGTTTGTTTGTGTTCCCCTATACAGGTGGAGGTGAGCATGCATCCTGTTCCTGGGAAAGCAGGGAAAACCTGCCGGAAATCATGTTGGGCGGAGGGACAGAAATGTTTTTACCCCTACTAATTCTGCCTAGCAACAGGTGGCGAAAAAATTATAACGTTAAGTTAATGTTGTTAACTTGGGCTGACGTGACCAGGAAATAAACATAAACAAAGCCAATTCAGTGTATATGTATCGCTAATGCTAGCCAGCTAAAGTTTTTCATTAGTTAGATTTTATTTTGTCATAGGTGCCAAGTTTCCCCATATAAAATATGGTTTTTCCACCTTTTTGAAGGTATACAGGCGTATAAGGTTATGATACAGGAAATCTAGTCTAACACATTTTTCAAAAACGTTTTCCAACATACACTGCCCGGCCAAAAAAAAAGTCGCACACTGTAATATTTTGTTGGATCGCCTTTAGCTTTGATTATGGTGCGCATTCGTCGTGGCATTGTTTCGACAACCTTATGCAACGTCACAACATTTATTTCCGTCCAGACTTGCATTCATTTTTGGCCGAGATCTTGTATTGACGACGGGAGAGTCGAACCACTCCGTGAAGTCTTCTCCAGCACATCCCAAAGACTTTCAATGGGGTTAAAGTCAGGACTCTGGTGGCCAATTCATGTGTGAAAATTATTCCTCATGCTCCCTGAACCACTCTTTCACAATTTGAGCCCGATGAATCTTGGCATTGTCGTCCTGAAATATGCCCATTGATGGGATAACCTGGTCATTCAGTACATTCAGGTACTCAACTGACTTCATTTTATTGCTGCATAACGTTGCTGAGCCTAGACCTGACCAATTGAAGCAACCCCAGATCATAACACTGCCTCCAGAGGCTTGTACAGTGGGCACTATGCATGACTGGTGCAACTGCGACTTTTTTTTGGGCCGGGCAGTGTAATTAATTTAATCGCTGCAATCACATTTTCTTTCTCCCTCACTCTGACATTCTCTCGATTTCTGAGGCCGTGGGAAAAGCAAGTAGCGCATCACGACTGTAAGTTATGATCTAAAAATACCCTTTATGACAACGAACCACAAAGACGTTGTAGCCAGTAGCCCACAAGATAGGTTACCTAACAACTAGCTATCTAACATTAGCTAACCTAGCGAACAGTTCGCCAAAATGGTTATGACTGTAATGTTCATGTTTATGCAGTTTTGTTCTATATGGTTTTTGGTGAATTTATAGTTTTGCAGATGTGAAAATAAGGGCAACTCTCTCCAGCGGTTGACACCTATGTTTTACCTTTTTGAAGTTTCTTTTAAGTTCAAGTTTGAATGATTTATTTATTTTTACGATGAATCATAGTCTACATGCCATCAGTAGGCTAAGCGGAATTTTAAAAAGCTTAGGCTAATTACTTGGTATCATTCACTTTAGCTATATTAAGGCATGTCTTAACATAGCTAAAGCAATACCAAATGTTTGTATTAAATGTTTGCATATTTATTTGACATTTATCTGATAATTCTCATTATTATAATATGCCGTTGGCATGCTTTGCGTTTTTTGTATTTTAGCTAGGCTATAATTGCATTAGTTCTGGATAAACTTGATCAAACTTGCTTTCACTTTCCTACAAGTTAACAACGTGTCATATGCTTGTATTTACGGTTTTGATAAAGTATGCAAGTTATTGAAGAAACGTGTCTGTCTCATCCTATTACTTTGTTGCACTATAGGCAACCTCAATGTAGGGTTCTGTGTTGTGCTGAAGCGATACATTGTATTCAGTTTTTAAATCTTTCTGCTCCCTGGCACTTAGGCCTACAGCGCAGCCCATAGCATAGGCCTACCGACTAATTGGCTATCTTTATTTTTTTGATGGTGACGTCATACAAAACTGCCCCTCCAGAAATGTCATGCTAAAATCACCAATGAACAGAACCATACCGCCTAACCTAAAATGTATTGTTTTAAGAATCTCAATAAAGCATTTTTACTTGAACAACAGTGGTCCTGACTGAAATCTAGCGTGGCGTTAGTTCAGGCAGGTGACGAGAGTGAAACTTGGCTATGGGTGAATCAGCTGACAGCTTCGCTGAGTAGTGATGATTCACCTATCACAGTCCATTCACATAACAAGGCGGTCTATTTAACCGCCTCGCCCTACCATGGTTCCTCTGCCTGCACGCCAGCTGCACATTGCCAGTAAAAAAAAACCCTCCTCCACCCCAGCTCCATCCTCTTCAGTTCCCCTATTGCGCACAGACACTTAGCCTATATCGCTCCTGCATGGCTCACCAACATTTTCGAGTGCCTACTGATTATATTTTTTCTCTCCTTCCCGCTTCGGCAACTGCCGGGAGCGGTAGCTATAGATCAACGAGCATCGTTCTCCCGAAACAGCTGGTCTGATGATACCACCTGCTGGCCTTCAAATCCGTCTCCCGTAACCGGCTCATTATATATCGACATTTCCATTCATGTTCTGTCTTGTCATTTTACTATTCTGTAATCAGCTATTCAGTTAACCGGCGCCAGTCAGCGGCGGATGGACTCCCCCCCTCAGAGTCAGGTTCTTCCCAAGGTTTCTTCCTGCTAACAGCAGGGAGTTTTTCCTTGCCCTTGTCGCCCGAGGCATGCTCTACAGGGGTTTAGGCCCAGTTCTTTGTAAATTGTTTGTGATAATGACACTTAAAAGTGCCATATATATAACTGATTGAATGGAATCTGTTAAAAACCATTCACAGTGCTGCCGGATCTGTTCTAAGTGTAACCCTATTGGGGGTCGTTGCTGCTGCCCTCACTGCCATATCCATGCTTGCTCGCGTGGATTGGCGGGAGGGCTTTTTTGAACAGAACCATACCGCCAAACCTAAAATGCATTTTTACTTGAACAACAGTGGTCCTGACTGAAATATGTTTAATGATGGCTGTGTGGGTTGCCACTGCTAAAGGGTGATATAGCTGCATAGTTTGCTCTGTATAACACTCCTAAATACACCTATAGACGACTGCATAATATTATGCTTGTCATTATAAGGTTGCCAGAATCCACAACAGGAAACCCACAAACCCACACCTATAAAAATCTTTACAAGTGGTGTGAGTGAATTGCATTTTCTGAAGAAGCAGATCCTAAACAATGAAGGTGTTCTTAACTGGGAGAGAGATCCCTGGATTCTGAATCTTCACGCTGCTTACCTCAGAACCTTACCCACAATGGATCAGTGTGTCTGCGAATGACTCGGTGGGTCAGTGTGTCTGTGAATCACTCAGTGGGTCAGTGTGTCTGTGAATCCTGGAGTGGTAAAAAGCAGTGGGTCATCCCAGCACTGTCAACCTCCGCCCCCACACCCTAGCACAGTCAGCTCCCCCACACCCAGCACAGTCAGCTCCCCCCCACACCCCAGCACAGTCAGCTCCCCCACACCCCAGCACAGTCAGCTCCCCCCCCACACCCCAGCACAGTCAGCTCCCCCCCACACCCCAGCACAGTCAGCTCCCCCACACACCCCAGCACAGTCAGCTCCCCCACACACCCCAGCACAGTCAGCTCCCTCACGCCCCAGCACAGTCAGCTCCCCCACACCCCAGCACAGTCAGCTCCCCCCCACACCCCAGCACAGTCAGCTCCCCCACACCCCAGCACCGTCAGCCCCCCCCCACACCCCAGCAAAGTCAGCCCCCCCACACCCCAGCACAGTCAGCCCCCCCCACCCACACCCCAGCACAGTCAGCCCCCCCATACCCCAGCACAGTCAGCCCCTCCCACACCCCAGCAGTCAGCTCCCCCCACACCCCAGCACAGACAGCACCTCCACACCCCAGCACAGTCAGCCCCCCTCCACATCTCAGCAGTCAGCTCCCCCACACCCCAGTACAGTCAGCTCCCCCACACCCCAGCACAGACAGCCCCTCCCACACCCCCAGCAGTCAGCTCCCCCATACCCCAGCACAGTCAGCCCCTCCCACACCCCAGCAGTCAGCTCCCCCACACCCCAGCACAGACAGCCCCTCCACACCCCAGCACAGTCAGCCCCCCCCCCCCACACCTCAGTAGTCAGCTCCCCCACACCCCAGTACAGTCAGCTCCCCCCACACCCCAGCACAGACAGCCCCTCCCACACCCCAGCAGTCAGCTCCCCCACACCCCAGCAGACAGCTCCCCCACACCCCAGCAGTCAGCTCCCCCACACCCCAGCACAGACAGCTCCCCCACACCCCAGCACAGACAGCCCCTCCACACCCCAGCACAGTCAGTCCCCCCCACACCCCAGTACAGTCAGCTCCCCCACACCCCAGTACAGTCAGCTCCCCCACACCCCAGTACAGTCAAGCTCCCCCACACCCCAGCACAGACAGCCCCCTCCCACACCCCAGCACAGTCAGCTCCCCCATACCCCAGTACAGTCAGCTCCCCCACACCCCAGCACAGACACCACATATGAAACCCGATCAATGTCTTTCTTAATAAGAGAGGGAGGAGAGGGAGGGGGAGTAAACCGCAGTGATTGCTTTTAACCTGCAAGTCCCCCAGGGTAACAACATGGCAAAATAGGACCTGGAAAATGACAAAAGGTAAGCAGAGAGAGACCCCTTCTCATTTCTCCCCGACACCCTCTTTGCATGGACAGATCATTTTGAGCAGTATTTGATGCGGATCACCCATGGGGGGGGAGTGGTGGAGTCTGACAGAGTGCCCAATGGAAAGTTAAGGGGCAAGAGAAAAATTAAGGAGTGGGTGAAAGAATGAGAGAATGGGACCCTAAAACCGGTCCAAACAAGGGGCTGATATGAGACACCGGTGTGTCGGAGAGGTTGCGATGTGTCCATTATGTTTAAGTTAAAAAAAAGGGAAAACACTTAGCTGAGTCATCGCCATGGCAACCTGGCGCTGGGTGACAGTGGGCCGGGGGGTGGGTGGAGTTATGAGCAGGAATGCTACTGTGTTTGTAACAATTCATTTCAATTCATAGGATATGCCCCCCCCCCCCAAGCCACTCACACTCTCACACACACACACAAACACACAAAGGCCTATTGTAATAGAGATCCTTTCAACTAAACAGTACTGCCACATTAAGGAGATAATGACACTGCATTGCTAATCTAATCGGAAACGATGCTAATGCAACTAAGTGCATAGTTAGCTCAGCCAAAAACACAGATCCTTTTTTTTCTGGCAAAGCCACAGCACCTCTTATTTCCCTGTGAAATGTTTTACTTTACAATACAGCTGTTCCCCCTGATGAAGTTGAGTGGAATTAGTTGAAGCAATGAGCATAAGGAAGTGGCTTGCATGCAAGGAATACTTCACATTATGACAACATGCAATGCACATTGGTGTAATACCATATAAAGGTCACTTATTAAACTCCATTTTGCTCACAGATATTATGCTCACATGTATGAGCAATCCATGCTGACCATCTGCTGCTAAAGCCATTATCGCCCTGTGAATCTTTCCTTAGGGGGGATCTTTGTGGCAATCTGAAAGTCTTTATTTTGCTTTGTTGTAGACAAAAACACGTGCACACACACACACACACACACACACACACACACACACACATACATAGCAGGCGAAGACTCTTAAATTATATTTAAAAATGTATTTCATGCCAATAAAGCATTCTGAATTAGAATTTGAGAGAGTCTGTATGTGTGTGTGTGTGTGTGTGTGTGTGTGTGTGTGTGTGTGTGTGTGTGTGTGTGTGTGTGTGTGTGAGTGTGTGTGTGTGTGTGTGTGTGTGTGTGTGTGTGTGTGTGTGTGTGTGTGTGAGAAAGAGGGGGGGGGGGGGGGGCGTCTGTGTGGAGAGAGACGGAGAGACTGTGTGTGAGAGAGTGTGTGTGTGCATGTGACCATGGATGTGTGTGGTGTGTGAGAGAGTATGTTTGTGTTTTTGTTTGTGTGCACGCACACACATGTTCATACGTTAGTATGTACAGTGCTTTCCTCTTGTAACAAATCAAATTTTATTTCAGTTAAAAAACAATTGATACTGTTTCCCAGCACAACTCAGGGTAAAGGGATAATTGCAAGGTAAAAGTAGGGTAACAGTGCAATTTGAGCCTGCAATTACCCCAACTTCCCCAAGAGTGTGAGAATCGTTACATGGCAACAAAGTGCAAAGTAACAATTACAGTGAAAGTAAGTGGTATTATAGCTCCAAATTGGTGCTATTGATTCTCACAAACGAAACATTTTTATAAGTGTTTATATTAGTCTGTTCAAAGTGATTTTGATTATTTTTCAAGTGCAGTTTATTCTGACTACTTTGTCAACCCTTATGAGGGTTCTGTGTTTTCTTTCAAAATACAATCTTTAAACTCAATTTTGTCCAGTATTTTGTTAAAGTAAGTTCAAGGGGAAATTATGCAAGGACTTAAAGGGATAGTTCGGAATTTTGGACATAATGTCTCAATTACGACTTACCCATGATGTAGTTGATTGATGGAAACCATTTTCAGCTAATTCCATGCTGTCCCTTCTTTTGGACATACACACGTTGCTAATGCTAGCGCAACTCTATGGAAACCGGTAGCATCCACTACCAAATGCACTTAAACACTCCACAGTGCACCCAAAGAAAATAAAATACGACGACAGTCTATCGGGGGAGCGATACTTTACATTACCCACGAATGTAGTGCCGGCACTGGTCGACTACAACAACAAAGAAAAGTAATAAGTTGCAATGGCCACGTTCGCTCCGCCGCCGTACTTCCACAGAGAATATTAGGTCAGCACAAAGTAAAGGATTCAATGATAGTTTGACTTCAAAAATGATGGTATAAACCAGAGGTGGGCAACAAGGGCCGTATCTGTTTCTGGTTTTCATGCCAACTTCTGGCCTTAATGACCTAATTAGTCCTAATATTTGTGCCATCTGACATTTTAGCTACAATTCTTAATAAGTGCATGAATGACAGCCGAAGACTTCTTGTTTCCCTATATAGAACATTTTAATGTGATCTAATCTACCAGTGTTGGTGTAAACAGCCAATTAGCTCAATTAGCTGGGGTAATTGGTGGGAACAAAAACCAGCATACACACTGGCCCTCCAGGACTGGAATTGCCCACCCCTGGTATGAACACTACCAGTTGCCATAGAGTTGCGCTAGCATTAGCAACGTGTGTATGTCCGAAAGAAGGGGACAGCATGGAATTAGCTGAAAACGGTTTCCATCAATCAACTACATCATGGGTAAGTCGTAATTGAGATATTATGTCCAAAATTCCAAACTATCCCTTTAAATGTATGGTTTCAACAACCTTAACTGATCAAGAGATTGGCTGTAAGAAAAACCTGTAACCACAGTGGGTTCCCCAGGGCCGAGTTTGAAAACCTTGTATTCATTGACAGCCTTGCATTCATTACCTAATGTGAGAATGAGGCTTCACGAAGCCTTGAAATGGATGCAACCATTAAGCACTACCTGTGACATGAACTGTCTTGCTGCACCAATAAGCAGTCATGGGCTTTCCTGGCCTCAGTCAGTGAATCACACAGGGGGGAAAAGAAAGGAAAAAATATGTTCTAGGTTATTTGCGGGCTGGAGTCAAATGAGATGTATCTCATGTTGATAATATCAAGCAAGTAATGTGCTCCTCTCAAACAGGCAGCGAGGAAGGACGAGTTGTATTTTGCATCTAGGCAATTAATTTGGACGTTGATGGTATCAAGGCTACTGTTTTCGATTGAGGAAGGTAAATCAGGGTGTCTGCAGGTATCAAGAAGTTAATTTTAAGACTTTTTAAGACATTTTTAATGCCGCCTAGAATGAAATTTAAGACCAAACTTGCAACAAAAATAAACATGAAAAGTGTATACACTCTTCGCAACTGAGTATGTAATATTGTCAAGAATGAAGTTAGCAGAAGTGGTTCTAGTATTCCACAAACCACCGGATGCTCTTGAAAGGGAGCAGTACGCCTAACTGGAGAAGACAATGGGCGATATTTTCAGGCTCTTACTCCAGTGCGCTAAGACAGGCGGTGTGGCAAAAATGTGTAATGGAATGGAATGCTCTGTGTCTACTGCATGTGTACTGCATGTGTACTGCATTCAATTCCATGCCACATTTTCGCCACACCACCTGTCTTAGTGCACAGCGCACTGGAGTAAGAGCCTGAAAACAGCACCCACTGGGCCTCAGCACCCAATTGGGCCTCATTCAAGTACAAATTTGATCGTAAATGGGAACATAAATGTGTAGATTAGATTTACAATTAATTTACATCGAGGTCAAACTTTTGATGAATGCAGTTCTAAATCAACATTGAGGCAAAACGACAGTAATTACTTGAGTTTAAGGACATTTGTCCAAATGTTTATTACAGTGAAATAGGGGTCGGTGTGGCTACAGAGCCTGTGGGGTGGGATCAGGTTTCAGCGGAGGGTTTGTAGCTAGATAGCTACTGCAATGGCGGAGGTGAAGAAGCTCAGTGAAGTGAAATGACAAGCCGACAGGGCTCGTTCAAAAACCAGAATCGGAATTGCTTTTCCTCGATGGCAACAGCTGAAGTTCAGCAAGGGGATGAAGAGCGATGTGGAGTTGGCGTGTTTTCTGTTGGACCTGTAAGTAACGTTACCTCTAGCTATGCAGCTAGCTATGGTGACTGGGCGGGGTTTGGATATATGATTGTAATATGAAGCTGAAAATATATATTAAACCATTAGACAACAAAGCAAGCATTTTATAAACCCACTCTCTGTCCTAAAGGTCACACTGTTAAAGGAAGTGCTCCCGTTTAATGAATCAATCGCTAGGCCTAGGCTACATTATTGCCCTCAAACATCAAATGGCACGGAAAAAATTATGCCCTTCTTTGGACAACGAAGAATAATTCTCCTTCATCCCAGGAAAGTGGTTATTGGTGTGTAAGGACTGTACACGTACACACTGTGGTCAGTTCAATCCTGACTTGACAAGGCAAATCCAAGAGATGTTCGAATTTGTGGCAACACGAGTGTGGGCTGTAACTCCAAATAAGCGCTGCAAAGAAAACCCGTTCATGACGCCAAAACAGCTCAAATAAACTGCGCGGTCAATGGAAAATAGCTTTGCACACAGACGAATTTCGCGAGATAATCAGCTATACAATAAAAAAAGAATCGCCACTACCTTCAGCTGCCAATGAGTGATCCCTGTAACAAATAAACATTAAAAGACTAAGAGCAGGATAAAGAACAGGAAAGTACCGAAATTGGTTTAAAACGCATAAATCTGGGATCGTATAATTGTGCAGAACGGAGCAATTGGAGTCTGCTGGCGTGCTCTTGAATATTGTTCGCTTTGCATATGGGATTCTACCGCCCTGAATCCCATTGTGCCAAGCTTGAAACATTTGCGACATATACTGCATCGGGCTTCGGAGACATTACCGGGCACGGGTTTTAACCATGTTATGGGTTTTAACCATGAGTATTCGCTTTTTTCAAGCCATTTATCGTTAAACTTGCATTTACCCATGAATCCGTTAGTTTGCTAGCTTGGCTATTACATAGAACTTAGATTGTTACCTCCCTTGACTGAATCCGAAGCAGAAATTTAGCAGAAAGTAATCTTGTCAGAATCGCTCCTACTGACAGTAGCCTACTACTGTGGAACAGTTTAGATTGCTTGGTAACGTAGAAGCACCCGCGAACTCTTGCGGTCACGTGACTTCACCTAAAAAGGATCTTGCGTATTTAAAAAAAAAAAAATCCAGTTTCTATCGTATTTGGTTTTCTTTCAGTTTATCATTTGGCAAAACTCAATCACACCGTATAGTGAGATTGGGAACACATCGCCTCAAAAAATATTTAAGACCTTTCAAAAACTAATTTAATACAATTTAATACATTTTAAGGCCTTTTTTTAATAAATATGAATTTAAGACTATTTAAGACTTTTTAATGACCCGCGGACACCCTGTAAATGCAGGGTGCTTGCTATATATTTATGTGTAGGCTACAATAAATATTTCAATCATATTATTTTAACAATAAAAACACAAAATAGCAGGATAATTTAAGCATGGTAATGTGATTATTGTGAGAAATTTATAAATTCAAACTTTCCAATTTTCAATAATCATAATTAAAACAACCCAGTTGCTGGGAATATAATTTATGCCTTGCTTTGTGCGTAACTCATATGACATGTCGCGACCACTCTTAAATTTAGTTTTTATCTATGGGTAAGTCCAAAATAAGAGAAAAATGGTGAATGCCATAAAATTGCATAAACCATTCTTACCTGCCACATAAGAACAAATTTGTTAAGTGATCATACAATCTTTCTATTTATGTTTCAAACTCAAAAATGCCAAAAAACAAAAATATAAGAGGTAATTTTAAAAATCTAAAGATATATAAATAGAAAGAACACACAGACATTCTGTACAAGACACATCGCTGGTCACCTTATGCATGAAAGCATCAGAGATATTTATAGTCAGTTAGTTGACTGAACAAGCTTCTTTTGAAGCGGTGAATCCTACACCGTCATGCAGTGGGTGGTGTGCATCATCAACCTTGACACTTGCTTTTCGCCACACACTTAAGATAAAGATAAACAGTTTTTCGGCAAACTAGTAAACCGTAGAATGCTATGTTCGTCGCATTAAGCCATTTTTTTCTATAGTTGGCAGAAAGAGTGGTACTGAAGCATATGTTACTGCATGTTAACAGCTGGACAGAGTTAACATGGGCTGTCAATCATTGACTCCTTATGAATAAAATAAAATAAAAAATGTTGCTCTCCATAGCAAAGCACTAAGATTGGGTCTGAGAGTTCATCTCCAGGCCTTTGTACCAGGAGCAGTGGTGTGCAACTGGACACGGATCTTACTCCGGACAGCCCTAGTGATGGCTGTGTCCTGGGTGATGCGTATTAAATTGATGCGTATCAAATTTTGTCCACCACTCCTCCAGACCCCAGCACATTCAGCTCCCCCACACCCCAGCACAGTCAGCTCCCCCCCACACCCCAGCACAGTGAGCTCCCCCACATCCCAGCACACTGCCTACAGTACTGAAAATGGGCATGAATAATTGTGACATTGTTAAACAAAATCTTCCCCTCTGAGCAACTGTGTTGCGTAAAAAAATCATATAATTTCCTAAGTGTTTAGCAGGCAATATAGCTCATTACATGCCTTGTTTATTTTATACAGCTGTCGTTGCTTGTCTTTATCGAGGGCATGAATAATTATGAAGGGCACTGTATATGAGCTTGGTAATTTTACTCTCTCTCATTCTGGTGCACTTGGAACACGGTGTGTTTTTGCAATGGTTGCGTTTTTCCTCACCATTATTGGCCTTTCACGCAAGTTCCCACCATTAGAACATGAATTGGGATGAGCGATGCCGCTGTCCGAGCAGACGAGCCCGCGGGGACACATCAGTGTCTGAATCGTTTATTCATCACGGGACGAATTCGCTGCGTTCTCCGACAGAGTCGCGAGCTGCCCGTGGCATTTAAAACCCTTCAGATATATGACGTTCATCAGCCGTGCACTTCACCCAGGCCACAGCATTACAACCATTTCATATTTATAAATAACACAATTAAGATAACCTTGAGAATGGGCCAGGACCTTATTTATGGCGGGAGCCGGCGGTAATTACACATTGATCGAGGCCCCTGTTGTGGACGGGGTAAAGAGAACAGATAATACCCTAATAATGACTGATAAGTGCTGTATCACTTTAACCACACAAAATTATTGGCAACCGTGACCGAGCCGATAGTGGTGCGGGTGGAAACGAGAGGGAAAGCAAAAGAAAAAATGAGCGATCCCAGCGATTGTTTTTCTTAAATTATGGCTCTGTCACAACCAGACACTACCCTGACAAATGCCATAATAAGCTAACCTCGAGTCCAGACAGAGGCCAGGACACCTGACAAATTATATGGCGACCCAATGCATTCCCATACCATGCAGTCCTGTTGCAGGATCCCGGGGTTGCGGTGTGGCACGCTCCTGTAGGCCTCAGTCCTGTTGCAGGATCCCGGGGTTGCGGTGTGGCACGCTCCTGTAGGCCTCCGTCCTGCTGCAGGATCCCGGGGTTGCGGTGTGGCACGCTCCTGTAGGCCTCAGTCCTGCTGCAGGGTCCCGGGGTTGCGATGTGGCACGCTCCTGTAGGCCTCAGTCCTGCTGCAGGGTCCCGGGGTTGTGGTGTGGCATGCTCCTGTAGACTGTAAATGACAGAACAGCATTATTATTATTATTATTATTATTATTATTATTATTCAGACATCAGACGGAACTTGCCCTTAATTTGAAATCAGTATGGTTGCATTGTTAGAGATTGACTACAAGGTTAGAGGGAAAGCTGTACTTTTTCTAAAATTTCTTACTGTGCATTTGGAGCCCCCTCCCTTTTTTATCCCTCCCCCCACAATGTTTTCTGTGAATTTTGTGGAAATATCAAATTAAAGAACTGACTGCCAAAAAGATCATGATGCGTTTAAACAAGATCATAATCTTAACATAAGCCTTGACAATATGAACATGGATATTAATCTGAACATGAGTGCATGTCATTGGGAGGTGTGTGTGTGTGTGTGTGTGTGTGTGTGTGTGTGGGTAACTCCTGATGCTGACAGGATATCAGGTCTGATCTTACCCCTTAAACACTCTCCTCTGTGAAAGTACTTTTCTTTTTGAGAGACCAAAACTGACCCCGTATTTTGCTGTCCCCGGTTTTGGAAAGGGGGAAAAACCCTAAGCGACAGCATATCCATCAGATCTTGAAATCTGTCGACTGCAATGGTGAGTTACTGAAGGTTCCTTAAGGCCTAAAACAGGCTGGAGAAGAGTCGCTTGTTTCTTGTGGGAAGTATGTTCCAACCACCGAAAGAAGGACTATCAGTCCTTAAATTTCCCTTTGTTTCATTGAAGAAATATATCATGTTTGGTGCATCGCAAGCGATTATAATCGTGTTTGTTTCCATATCCCGTTTTATGTTCTCTGAAGTCACTTCATTTTTATGCCATGGTGGAGTGCTTTGGGTTTTTTATGGCTGATATTAAACATTCTTTATTACTTATGAACAAAATCAAGCAACCATAACGTGTTCTCATAAATTACTTCCACTCCAACTTTCTAGCTCTCGTCTTTGTGTTTCTGTTCATTTGTCCTGCGTGATTTTCTCCCAAATTCTGGATTGCCAACTGTGCCTCTGGAGTCACCAGTGTGCCCCCTGCAGCCAACCAGGAGCACTGCAGCTGAAGTTCTCCTCTAGTGCACTCAATTGTGAGCCAGTGGCTGTGTCCGAATCAGCACCCTTCCATACCATTAAGTAGGCTTGTTGAGTAGACAGGACGAGAAAGTAGTTAAGTAAGCAAGATTTTCTCTAAATGCAGTATACTTAAAACCCCCAGAAGATATACTTCTGGGGTTTCGCTGAGTATATGCGGGAGCATACATTTTCAGGAAGTACAAAACATCTTGGTCGTATAAATAAGATGCGTTGCTTCATTTTAAAAAATGATACGCAGCTTCGCTTACATTTTCCTTCAATAACAACAAATTCTGTGCCAAAACCTGGAGAGCACCGTAGCCTTGAGCTCCTGCTTTAACAGGGTGAAACACCTTGTAACCACAAGATGTGAACAAAGAAAACGTAGCACCACTGTGTCCATACACAGGATAGCAGGAGGTCTCTGAACGTGAGTGGCGCAATAAAAAAAAAAACGGGCGGTGATGTGTGTTCTCCAGCTGATGCCAGGGCCGCTGTGATGTCATCATCAAAGCTCATTTTGGCACAGAGCCGAGTTCTTAGGTCAACATGCCAATCACAGGGAGTGGTAAGAAAGGTGCTCACAAACAGCAAGAAAATCTCAAAAAAAAGGGACAAATTGAGCAAACCTTGTATCTTTAGAAGGTTGTATTTTTAAACAAGATTATACAACCTCATATAAAGTTCTGGGGTATGGACTGTAAGCCACATAGAACACGGTGCTGTCAGCGACGCGTGACTTCATCAGGCTGAAGAAAGGATTTACTAGGACCAGGTGAATTGTGGGGGCTATATAAGATAGGGGATTGGGGAACACCAATCACAAGGGGTCACGTACGACAGCCTGGCAAAATAATCACTGAAAAACAACATGGATACATGAAATAAATATACAACCAAGACCAAGTGCAGAAATAGGAGTTGTCTTAGTACAACATGCAAGGACATTCTGTAGAAAGACTTCAAAAGGGTTTGGACTGATTCACTGGCTGACGGACTGGGGAGGTCACGATGAAACGCCTCTCTCTCTGATCTCAGAACTTTTACATTTACATTACGATCATTTTGCACATGCTGTTCTCCATATTCGCTTTGAATGCCAGGCAGCATTAGGGGTTTCTACTCAAGTTCTGCAGCAGCATCAGAACTGGTTAAGAGCATTCCCAGACTGGCGAGTGGCTATGCAACTGTTAGTCCATCCGCACAGCAAAACACCAAAGAAATGGTAATGGCTTGAAAGCTTCAGACGTTTCCTCTCTGAACAGAGAAGTCCATAAAAAAATTATTAAATCAAGAAAAATAAGAGCTGTAGCCTTCCGTTCATTTATTTCATTTTCAAGCATATTTGTGCTGACATTTAAAATAGCAGTGCTGCATAACGGTGTTTCAGATCAAAGAAATCCATTCATACATGCACACATTTGCACACAAATAAACACAACATTTTGATTGTTTGCGAGCGTGCTTCCGCTCCCGATGACAAGAACCCTGTATTTCCCCAAGGAATTCCTATGACTTCCAAACAGCCGGAAACACAGCATGGGTCTTTAGAGCTGGACGCCTTCAAAAACAGACCAGCTCGTGTGGCGGGCGATTGTGGAACCCCTAGACCACAGAACTGCATTGTAACAGGAACAGCTAATCATTATTTCATAGATTTGGATAGCTGGTCCAGCTGTAATGTAGTGCTAGGGGTTTCATTTGAAGTTTAAACTCCAGCTAAGCAAGCTGCAATTGACCCTACATGTTTATCAAAAAGCGTACACCTCCAAACCATGTCCTTAGTGTAGCGCCAAGTGCTGGAAGCTCTTACACCCTATTATGGCTTCAGAAAGAAAGTAGCAGTGCTAATTAGGAAGAAGGAGAGTCCTACTTTGTCCTGGATTAAGGGATGTTAGAGGGAGTGGGTAAAGTGCTAAAACCCATCTCCTGTTATAGGAGCCATTAATGTCCAGGCATAGTTCTGCTCACATCTAAATGTTTCATTATAGCCTGAGCAGGAGACACAATTTCACTGGCTGTCTGTGGCAGGGTCCGGCGGCTCTGTGTGTATGTGTGTGTGTTGGGAGGTGGGGGGGGGGGGGGGGGGGGGGGGGGGGGGGGGGGGACACAGCCCAGCTCCCAATCAGGGGCCTCCTCTGCATTCAACACTGAGCACCCTGTTCCTCAGTCCTTCCTTTTTGCTCTCTCTCTTTACCTCCCTCTTTTCCTCACTACTCCCCTATTTTCTTCCCTTTCTCTCTACCCCCTCCTTCCTTCCCTCTCTCTATTCCCCTCTTTCCCTCCCTTTCTCTCTCCCGCTCATTTTTGTTGGCCAGTAATGAAAGCCACTGATTGTTATTACTGGTGACCTGAGCAAGATATTTGGTAATGATTTTTTTTCATTCGTAATAAATAAATTTAAAGACATGTCCTCAGGTTAACAGTTTGGAGGGAGCCTGGGCAACTTTGCTTCACTCTGTGCTTTGAAATCCCAAAAGGCGGAACATGCTGTGCCTCGCTCCGTAGCTGAGGAACGATCTCAACTTCTCACGGATGAGTCCTGGAATCAATAAGACATACTGCATTGAAAGAGACAGAGGGGGGGGGGGGGGGGGGGGGGGGGGGGGGGCAGCAGAGAGAGAGCAAAGGGAGAGAGGTAGAGTACAGAGGGAGAGAGAGAGAAAGAGAGACACTCATTGCATTGACCGGAACTCTTAGAGTCCCTTATAATAAAAGTTTTACTTTTTGTTTGTACTGAGTTCATGGCGTTTTCACATTGTTTTCACGTACCTTACTATTCATATTTCTCCAGCTCCTCCAGCGCCCTGATCATCACCGGTCTGGTGTTTTCTGAAGACCCATTTGGTTTGATAAAAACTTTGCAGTTTGCCGTCCAGGTGTTCTGTAGTTTTTCCCCTTTCTTCAATTGACGCGCTTTCCAAGCGATGGTGGCGTTTACTTTGGTGAGATTTTCATTGATGAACACGTTGGATCCTTTCAGATTTTTACCCTGTTTCAGTAGAGCAACTTTGTATTTCCTACTTATGAATCTCAGCACCACGGCGCGGGTTTCGTTTTCCCTGCCTTCGTTAGTTTTTCTCTTGGGCAGCAGATAACAAGAATCCACGTTTGTAAGATCCATATCGATTTTTTTGGAGTCAAGAAAATTCCACACCTGTATTTCCACAGATTGAATGTCTGCCTCGTCTGTCTCATCGTGGGACCTCGTCGCCCTGGCATAGTTCCTTGGTTTGATTCTGAGCCCTGTGATGATCACATCATTAAGCTTCCCTTGCTGTTCAAGCTCCTCCACTCTGTATGTTAGAGCCTTTATTCGTTGGTCTTTCTTGATATTTTCCTCTTTAAGATCTTGTAACTCCTGCATTATGTCTTTCAGTTGGATCTTGATACCTTCCAGGCTTTCCATAATTATTGACAAGTCCGATGGATTTGAGTGACTTGTTTTAGCTGTCTTATCTGTCCTTTCTGGCTTAACCATTTTCTTGATTTCAGTGATTTTTAAGCATTTGCTATATTGTTTTATTGTTTCGTTGAGCTTATCATTCCATTCTTTCTCCCCCCCAGTTCCCGATGCAGCTGTAGCCTTGAGCTGTTGCCTTGAGCTGTTGCTCCTTCAGCAACCATGTAAGAACAAAAAGAAACTTACACAGTCTGGTTTTCATGACAACCCAAACTGAACCCTGAAAGCTGTTAATTGTACTTAATTCGATGTCATGTGTACAAATATCTGTGCGTGCCATTAAAATATCCTATATTCACATCCCAGGACTTTTGATCAGTCAGATCCAAGCTTTGTTATATAGCATATCAACTTTCTGTAATGGGCTATATAGCAATATCATTCCTTATGAGAGAGGATACATTTTTAATTGATTACACTACAAATTTATAGGTGAAATCGGTGGGTTCCTAATTGCTGAATGTGTGGACAACATCTTCATCGGAAAACTCAAGGAACAGCCCATGTAAACATCTTATTCCGAAAAGCAAAACCTGGTTCAGCCGAAAGATATGCCTATCTCTCCACAAATAATAATCCACAAATAAAGAGCATGTAAACACCTTATTCCATTTAAAACTCTTAAACATGGTCTGTGCATGTACACATTCGCAAGGTGTGTTGGATGGTGAAGCCAGATATTTTACTGTAAAAAAAAATGTTGCAAGCACAAAGCCTTCACATCTGGACTGACGAGGAGACAGAAGTCTTAGTTTCTGTTTAAAAAGTGTTAAACGTAATGCAGTAGATGGACAGCAGTAAATATCGAAATAGCAATTGGTTTAAGGCTGTAGTAGACAAAATGAAAGATTCTGAGTTCAGTCAGAACAGAACAAATTAGACACAGGTGGAAGACACAGAAAGCAATGTATTGTGTGTCTATCACATTATGGTAACACATTAAATCAGGCAATTCATTTTAATTACAATGATTAATTACAGTGGCTAAATTTAGGTTGATTGATGGGAAAGCTGGTGATAGTTCTGCACTTAAGGGCTGCAGCACAGCCAAATTAAGAAAATGCAATGAATTGTGTTAAAAGAAGTTTCATTCATTAAAAATAATTTGCATGAGTTAAAATGTTAACATTGACAGCCAAATTGTAACCACTTCATGCACATGGAAGAATTACTAGGATGCTGTGCTTTAGCACTGACCGAAGAATGTAAACTGAATATTCAGCCAACCATGTATACTGTATTGGGTTATTCCTTTCATGACGCATGTAAAGGGCATAATCGGAATATGACCCCAAACAGAAAAAGGATTGTTATTCAGAATATGGTATGTGCTTATAAATGTGGTCAATGAAAATAATGATTTTATTAAATGAAGGGCTAGTTTATACTGTGTAAGACACAGCTATGAGACTGGCTCATAGCTCTGGGCATTTATACTCAATACATCGGCTCACTGTCAAGCGTCCTGTGTCTATGGCAACGTAACTTTAAAATTGAAACGATGCACTGGGTTGTGCGCGAGTAGTCTCTTAAATTAAATTAGCCAGGCTGAAACTAGTACAAAATATGAAGCCATTGTTCGTTTATACACAAAAATATATATCCCTTAGCAAAGCAGAACGCTCTGTATCCCCAGGCCGGTCAAGCAATCAAAGATGTAAGACATTAATGACACGGTGTGAGCCGCTAGAAAATTCGGGAAGTGCGAGACAAGTGGCTCACAGCCTGTGAGACGTTCCAAATTATGTCAATGAGATAGAAATTCTGGCTCACAGGGGTTGTCTTACAAAGTATAAATCAGCCTTAAGAGTTCAAAGACAAAACAGACTGCAACGGCCAAACCTGCATAGTTTACCATTTGCATTTACAGGCATTTTAGGAATTTAGCAGACACTCCTGCACAGCTCACACCTTTTACTCACAATCCATTTACAAGATGGTCATTTTACTCAAGCTGTTATGCTTAAGTACCTTTGCTCTATTGGGGCCCTATCTTGGCGATCTTGGCGCTTAGTCTAAGCGCATGGCGCTAAGTCCATTTAGGGCGTGTCCAAGTCCACTTTTGCTATTCTAACGGCGTGTTTTTTGGGCGCTAAGCACGGCGCAAGGTGCAACTGGGCTGAACCTAGTCTCTTCATTAATTATAGGTGTGTCTTGGGCGTGACATGCAATAAACCAATCAAAATGTCATATCCCATTCCCTTTAAAAGCCTGCTTTTCCACCTTGGCGGATTGCTTATGGCGAAACAGACATGCTCGTGTGTGTTTGGTGCGATCAAGGAATAGGCTATATGGATCAGTAGCAGTAGTAGTATTATGAGTTCCCGGTAATTCCTGACAGTGCTGTTTACAAAATATATGCTGTTAAATTTCGTTAAAAGCACCTGCAACAGCTGAGAATAAGCGACCAATTTCTTCCTTCTCACTTTAGAAAACGCCAAATTAGCCTGCTTGTTTAACGAATTTCGTTTGATTATGCAATGAACTCATGTTCAAGCTTCATTCGAAGTTCATTAGGCTACCTGCATTCTAATTTAGATTAATAACATAACTAACGCTATTTTGCCTTAATGATGACACTAAATACAACAAATCTGTCAGGTTGGCAACACATAGGTTCAGCATATTTTCCCTTGTTTTATAATGTCCTGCTTATGGAAATGTGACCAACCTGTTTTACTGGTAGCGTAATACTTTAAAACGATTAACTTTCCCAGGAAGGCCGTGAAAAGTGCGATGTACAGCAGGGGAAACAGACCTGCTCTTGTAAAGCGAACATGCAGATAATGGAATAAAAATTAATTGTAAATTAATTGTGTAACAATTCGTTTCTAATTAGACACTTAGTTCTCTTTAAAATCTTTTGTTCAGTTATGGAATAACAGGTGAAATCAGCGGGGTTTTAATAAGCTGAGGGTATGGAAACCTTATCACTGTAATTAAAAAAATATGAAGGACGAAGAATAGCTAAGGTTAGGCTACAATTCAGTTAACATGATGACATTTATCTCCGTTTTTTAACCATAGTCTATCGAAAAAAACATTATGCACAGCGAGTCCGCTGTAGCCTAGGCTATTTGAAAAACAATAAAAGCAATATTCACTGGACAAGGTTTTGAACTTTTTTCAGTCACAAACCATTCTATTTAGCCTACTTACAGGCTGTATTCCTAGATAAACAGAGCTGTATTGTAATGACCTCTGAAGTGCATTTTCAGAACGCAAATGTCCGTCTATTGCAGTACACGAGTTTTCAATTGAATGACAATTCACGCATTAGGTGCAAAGACAATTCGCGCATTAGGCTTGATAGCTATAGGTGTTATCAGCTCCTTTTTAATGGATAGCCATTGTCCCGTACCATCGCACATCGCCTGGATGTTGATGGCGTGGGCTGAGAGCAATGTAATGTGGCATTGTTTCCCTTCGCTGAGGGAAAGGTATGTGGACCTATGGAACCTTTTATTATTATGCATTTTTGATATAGCCTACACAATAATAATATTTCACATTGTGATCTAGATATTTTAGTCATGCTTGTGCACGCCCCTGTGTGTAATAGACAGGAGGGTACGCGCGTTGTGCACACGCCTATGTAGACGCACTTATATGCGCCGTTAAAATAACATGTAAACAACAGCGACATGACTTTAGACCAGGTTTGTGGTGGTTCTAGCGCAAGCGCTTTCTGCTGGCTCAAGATAGCAATACGCCAAAAATAATCCTGGCCACTCCTCATCTTAAGACCAACACGCCCAGTTCACTTGTGATGGCGCAAGAATACATGCTAGTTAAAGGACGTAAGCGTTAGGCGTTATTATGGACCTAGCGCCGGGTGTAAGATAGCAAAGACACTTGCGTTTGGGTTAGCGCCGCTTTGCGCCGGGTGTAAGATAGGGCCCTTGGAGTACTAACTCTAATATGGCACAATCCAGACTTCCAAATCCAAAAGAAATCTTTCATTTTTAAATCATGGAAACTACAAGGAATAACTCACCTGGAACCCATATTTGAAAACAACTCACTGATAACATAGAGCGGCGGTGTAGTATAATGTTTAAGGAACTGGGCTTCACAAGGTGGGGTCACATATGTAAACATGTGTATTAATAAAAATATAATAAAGTTGACCTCCAATACGGGGGTGGTGGTGGGCAGAAAAAAAAGTACCTTTGCTCTAGGGTGCAATGGAAGGGCCCCAGCTGATCGAACCTACAACCTCAGAGTTACAAGCACAGTACCCTAACCACTACACTGCAAATGAAGTGTTTTCCTCCGACTCGTGTCTGTGCGAGCCCCACTTGTAAACTTCTGTAAGAAGTGGCGCTGACATGACGTGTGTCAGAGGGGTACACATTCTTGTCTGTGTTCCTCCAGATCATCAACGATAAGCGTTGCGGTGTGAGCATAAATAGACATTCCATACTGGAAGATAAAGGGGAGGGGGAATATAAAATGCAAATAAAAGCAGAATGCAGTGATTTGTAAATTCTCTTTTACATGTATTTCATTGAAGACAGTACAAAGAAAAGATATTTTAAATGTTTTAGAAAAGATTTGATGCCTGCAACGCATTCCAAAAAGGTTGGCAACATAAGACTGGGAAGGTTGTGGAATGTTCAAAAAACACCTTCCACAGGTAAACAGGTGAATAAGAAACAGGTGATGCTATCATGACTGGGTATAAAAGGAGCATCCACGAAGGCTTGGGCCTTTATGTGCTAGGATGGGTCGAGGTTTGCCACTTTGTGAAAAACTGCATGAGCGAATAGTCCAACGGTTTTAAGAACAACATTTCTCAACGCATGATTGCAAGGAATTTAGGGATATCACCATCTACAGTCCATACTATTATTAAAAGATTTGCAGAATATGGAGAAATCTCTGTGCGTAAACGGCAAGGCCGAAAATCAATATTGAATGCCTATATGACCTTCGATCCCTCAGGTGGCACTGCATTAAAAACCAACAGGCTTCTGTAATGAATATAACCACATAGGCTCGGGAATATTTTGGAAAACCGTTGTCAGTAAACACAGTTTGTCGCTGCATCTATAAATGCAAGTTAAGACTCTACTATGCAAAGCGTAAGCCATATATCAACAACATCCAGAAACGCCACCGACTTCTCTAGGCTCCAGCTCATCTGAGATGGACTGACGCAAAGTGAAAATGTGTGCTGTGGTCTGACGAGTCCACCTTTCAAGTTGTTTTTGGAAATAATGGATGTCGTGTTCAACATGCAGCTGTCCCAACTTTTTTGGAGACGTGTTGCATGAGTGTATATATTCAGAATGAGTGTATATATTTACAAAAAACAATAAAGTTGATTAGTTAAAACATTAAATGTCTTGTCTCTGTACTGTTTTCAATTGAATTCAAAAGGATTTGCAAGTCATTGCTTTCTGTTTTTATGTACATTTTATACACTGTCCCAACTTTTTTTGAATTGGTTTGTCTTTTGCTTAAAGGGGACACTCTAAAGAACAGTGTTAAGCAAAATGCCATTTCAATGCTTTCATTCAGATCATTATTAAAAATGCATTTCATGTGCATTCTCCATGTTTTTTCATGACTAACTGATGGGGGGATGTTGCTAGTAGGTTTGTGTGGCAAGGTGAGTGCCACCCCTCGGTTCAAGAGGCGAAAGACAATAGTTCGTTTGGAGATGACTCCGTTTATTTAGGTTCCGCCTTTCACTGGCGGTTTACACAGATACAAAAACACACAAGTTCGTCTCTCTCCTCGAACTCCCAGCAGTCTCCTTTTATGCCCTCAGGCTCACTGTCGAACAATCAAAGCAATTGGTTAATTACACAATTAATAAACAATCATCAATCACCAATTGCATGATTTCCGGCAGCTGTGCCGGCTCCACGAACCACACGAGTTCACTCTCTCTCTTGCCGGCAGCGCCTAAAACCACGCCCCCCTACCACAGTTTGTATGCAACATGCCTGGAACACTTCTTCTGTGACCTTTACAGAAATTGTGTGGAACAACAAAATGTTCTCAGCATTTTCATCATAAATGTATCTCATAATTAAATGGGAATCTAACTGGGATTGGGCCCAGTATCCTATGGTTGCTCAGGCAATTCTGGTATGTGTGTACATTCAGCGTGCAGCGGGCTTGCTGAAGTGTTGAAGTCGTACATGTTTTTTTTCCGGTCTTGTCCTCACCGTTTAAAAAATGTGCAGTCGGAAAAATCTAGGCTGTACACTGTCAACCACATGCTAAGCCTTTGCCAATGGCCTCTTTGACCGCAACCGAGACTGCAATGTGTGACCGTGGCCCCTACGATGATCTCGCTTTGAAGTGTAAACCAGTCTTTAGACTCCCTATAGTCGTCATGTACAAAACGTATCAATGCAATGTTTTTGATGGGTGATAAACACACTGACTACTGGGGCAGCGAATGTCTTCCTAATGAAATTTCTCACCTTTTTTTCCAATAATGCTATTATTGCCTTTTTTAGCAAAATATTTCCAATATAATTATACTAGCATTTCTCTGTGCACAGAGGACACGAGAAAGAGAAAAAAAATTTCAATTTAAAAACACAAGAGATGGTTCCATGAATCTAAGTGGCAGGAGGATGGAGTAAAGGATTGTAGGAAATATGTTGACAGGGTTTGTTAAAAAATTGATTTGATTTAATACGTGTCAAAGCCGACGGAATGGAGGAATTGAATTCCATTTAAAATTATGTGCTTTCTCTTTCTCCCTGGTGTGTGGTCATTCAAGCCACCACCTTTGAATATTTTGATAATTTAATATGTAAGATATAAACCACGACATGCCGTATATATACAAGAATATATGGCATGACAGGGGTGGAGATTGGCCCGAGGCTGAAAGCAGAGGGCCATTAACCACCCTGGAGTGCCATATATTCTTGTATATATACAGTTGAAGTCGGAAGTTTACATACACTTAAGTTGAAGTCATTAAAACTACTGTTCCGTCGGCTTTGACACGTATCAAAACTACTGCATATCTGGCAGCAGAGTGATGGTTTGAGGCTTGTTTGATAGCGCAGACCCTTGATGACTTACAGCCATTTTACCAATCATGTATTCCATACTGTTCCAGCATAATGTACAGCTAAATCTAGTCCCACCCCCCAATTCCCATAGAGATCCATTCAAATGCAGAGACGTTATAGTATTGCTTGTAAGAGTACCAGAAAATAAGATATCAAGAGTTTTTTGATGTTGTTGGGTCACAGACATCAGGAAGTCATGGCATGCAAGGATATGCGACCAAATATAAAAAATTTAAAGGCACAGTCAACTAAGAGTATGTAAACTTCTGACCCACTGGAATTGTGATATAGTGAATTAAAAGTGAAATAATCTGTCTGTAAACATTTGTTGGAAAAATTACTTGTGTATGCACAAAGTAGATGTCCTAACTGACTTGCCAACACTGTAGTTTGCTAACATGAAATCTGTGGAGTGGTTAAAAATTAGTTTTAATGACTTCAACCCAATGACTTCAAGTGTATGTAAACTTCCGACTTCAACTGTATATACAGTGCACTCCACAATTATTGGAAAAAAAGTGTGTTGATGTTACACTACTAGTAACGTTAAGAATTGTCTCTGTTGGAATTGGTCCTCCAACTTGGCGGTGCGTCCCTGTAACCATTGGTAACTACAGTGCTGGTTCTATGTGACAGGCCTCCATTATTGGCACCCCTCGTGAGTAAAAAGGATTATAAAAAATTCACCTTTTGGTGAATTAGCTTAATTGCACACTGAAAAAATCCAACCTTTAATTGAAGCAAATCCAACCTTTAATTGAAGAATCAGAGAAAGATAAGAGAACACACAAATCAAATGAGGGAAAACACTTATGTGTTGAGCTTCATAAGTCAGGGAATGGCTATAAAAAAATAGCTACTCACCTGAAAATGCCCATATCTACCGTTAATGCCCATATCTACGACTTAAAAATTTCGAAACAACTGGAAATGTTACAAACTTGCCTGGAAGAAGACCCAAGTTTATTTTGCCCCCACGCACAGTGAGGATGGTAAGAGAGGCAAAAAAATCCCCAAGGATCACTGTTGGAGAATTACAGACGAAAGTAGCATCTTGGGGTCATCAAGTCTCCAAAACTACCATTAGACGTCACCTCCATGCCAACAAATTATTTGGAAGGCATGCCAGAAAAAAGCCTTTCCTGTCATTTCACCACAAACATAAGCGCCTGGAGTTTGCTAAACACTACTGTAACTTTGACTGGAACCATGTTCTATGGTCAGAAGAAAAGAAAATTGAGCTTTTCGGCAACCAACACTCAAGGTGGGTTTGGCGTAAAAAGAAGGATGGCTATACCAAAAATAACCTGATCCCCACTGTTAAGTATGATGGAGGTTCTGTGATGTTGTGGGGCTGTTTTTCCACCAAAGGCCCTGGGAACCTTGTTAGGGTACATGGCATCATGAACTCCATGAAATACCAGGAAATTTTAAATCTGAATCTGGCTGCCTCTGCCAGGAGACTAAAATCGGGTCGTCATTGGATTTTCCAGCAGGACAATGATCCAAAACATACATCCAAATCAAAACAAAAATGGTTAACTGAACACAAAATCAAGCTTCTGCCATGGCCATCTCAGTCCCCTGACCTAAACCCAATTGAAAACCTGTGGGCTGAGCTGAAGATGAGAGTGCACAAGAGAGGACCTTGGATTCTGGATGATCTGGTGAGATTCTGTAAAGAGGAATGGTCTCAGATTCCATGCTCTGTATTCTGCAACCTTATTAGATGTTACAGAAGAAGACTCAGTGCTGTTTTATTGGCAAAGGGAGGTTGTACAATGTATTAAATGCAGGGGTGCTAATAATTGTGGCACACATGGTTTTGTTAAAAATAATTATTTCTTGATGAGGGATATGTTTTTCTCAGCATAAATTTACTTAAAATTTATTACTAAATTAAAGGTTGGATTTTTCTCATTTTTTCAGTGTGAGATGAAGGCAATTCACCAAATGGTTAATTTTTTATAACCCTTTTTACTCATCTTTACCAGGGGTGCCAATAATTGTGGAGGGCACTCTATAAAAAAGAACAGTTCTTGCAGTAATCAAGCTAGAATTTATATATAATACAACACTGAAAAGGTGAGATTTTGTTTGTGAATCAAAAGCCTGAGTAGGCTTTCTGTGAGTGGTGCCTCAAGCTTCTTTTAAGTAGGAGTGAAAAGTCTGGAAAATTGGTGGCTGGTTAGAGAACAGGCTGTGAAGATAAGTTTGCCCTGGTTCTCCTTAGAACCGATTCTAAGACCTTAGGGTGCAATGCTTTTCAACTGTGCTAATCAATGTGTTTTGCAGTGAAACTAAATTGTCTCTCTCAACTAATGAGTGTCTGACAATTTCTGTTGTAAAGGTCTCGCTGGCTCTCTTTTATTAACATTGTCCCTAAAAAAAATCAATAAGCCATTTATCAAAACTTCAGTCTAAAACTGTCTGTCAAAGACTCCAACTCATTGGAAGAAGCATCCTGCCTTCAACCTTGTGCATTTCGCTCTCTGATTGTACAGTATTTTTTGAAAAGCCTCGCCGGTATTCATCTAATGCATTCACTTAAATCGAAATTTGTCTTTGTGGCATGACTGACAGGTAGGTCTGTATTTTATATATTAACATATTTTTTCCCCTTCTGGTTGAACGGTGCTGCAGTTGGTACTCCCTCGAGGCTGCGCATCTCTTCGGGCATTCAGCGGCGCAGCTGGATTGCCACGGCAACTGGTATTAACAAGTTCTGAGCTGCGGGGCTCATATGGCATTCCGCGCACAGACCCCGCGCACTCCCGGACCACGTCAATCACTAGGAGTTTCGTTTCATTTCATTGTTTGTAAAATAGTGCCTTCAGAACCACAGAGAGACGACAGAGATTTCGGAAAATGCTGTAGGACAATTATCGTTCTGTCTCTCCCCAGTTCTCTTCCTGAGTAGGGAACTCTTTGTATATACAGAAAACCCTAAAAATGCCCCTGTGTCTGTGTAACATTCCAACGCTATCTCTCACTTCCCTTCTGGAGCTCCAGGCCCCGGGGATCAAAGCATTAGGTAACAATAGGAGGGGGGTTAACACCCACCCGGCATAAGCCCAGACGATTGCGCATCGCAGATCACGGGCGAGGTGTGAACCCCGCTATCAATATAGCCTCTGATCGCGCCAGCACGGCGCCTAAAGAATCAATCACCGCCCTTATATTTTGCGTAGAACATTACTGACGCCTAGCGAGCGTTCCCAGTATCTCTAGGGGAATCCATTCATGCTCATGAATGGAGAAAGTAGCCTCTCAGTAAATTTAATCAAAAATGCAGTTTCTGACGCCTAACGGAGCCGAATAAATAAATAAAGCCATGTCCAAGTCCTTATCGTATAGCACCGCATCTCCGAGGTTGCCAGCCCACGCCGCTAATGAATAATCAACCATCTCCCCCTAAACGAAGCCTGAAGTAATCGAGTTTGGTATGGTTAGCTCCATAAATTTATAACGAAAATCAAGAGACCAACTATATCCGTGTATTTCGGTAGAGTTGAGAGTTATCCAACTTAATCACATTCCCGTACTAATTTCTTAAAATTAGTGTGACCCGCCCGAGATGGCCGCTGTGACAAGGATGTGAAGGCGGGTACTCCCAACAACCAATAGCAGCGTGGACCCTCCTCTAGCCAGCCAGGTATTTTAGGGGGGCGACCTCAGGGACTTCCTCTTTTTTTCCTTTTTCGTCTACGACTTCACCTGGACTCCTGCGTCTTTTGGTTAATTCCCGCGACCCACACCTCCCATAGAAAGACTGAGCATCCGAGTTTTCCGTTCGGCTCAGAAGCTGCATTATCCCGCGTTGGGCATCCACTGGGCCTGGGAGATCCTTCTTTTTCTCTTCATCTTTTCCTGGTTCACGCTCGACTAGTAAGTAACCCCACCTTCCTCTCAATTACTCACTACCAGTCAAGTCGTACCACTGCTTTTCCTGATAATACCATTCCTACATTGTGTGTACCGCATCCCTTTGTTGATTGTGATTGTATAGTTTTAATAGCTTAAATATAGCAGCAATGTGTGTGAATAGTAATGACATCAGTGCCTTGGTCTTCCTGTAACCCACTACAAGGAGAAGTGATATCGCATTTCTATTCCACGTTTAGTGTATGTGTTGTTTTAACGGCGATATATTGTAAAATTAATATCGCTAAATCCCCGTGTCTGTATTTTGTTACATTGTATTGAATGCTAGTAGTGTAACACTGTTAGAGTCCCGGCGGATTCCCGCATTCCCCTATTAAACCTCATTGATTAAACTAAATGTTTGGACCTGTTTCCTCTCTCACGCTGACGGAGTGATCCACTAACAAAGTCACATCGAGACATTTGAATGTTATAAGTGCCGAGGGGGAATTCCCTCACGGCATATCACGTGCTTAAGGTTGATAAAGGGTGATCTATAGTGACTTGGGTTCAGTATTCAGAGTACTGAGCTGCTAACAGGGCAACTGAATGTGATCCCTGAACAATGGTTCATAACTATTGTGTTGTAATTTAGAATAAATGGGCTAATTAAATTAATTCTAATTTAATGGATAAAATCATTCTGAATTACATACCATCAATCTGACAATGCTTCATGTAGATTGTACCGTATCCGTGACATCAGTTGTATGATTTTATTTCTTTTGTAAAGAACTGCGTTTGACAAAAATCTCTACAAAGTATAACAATTTGACAAACTGAAAAAATCTGCTCTGGAGTGACTGAAAGGGTTTTCTCCCTCTTTTTAATCATTGTTTTATCTAATCATGATGTAACAATGCTGTCCTCTTTAGAAGAAGCTCTTAGCGGTTTGGGGTTGAGCTGAAATGCCAGGTACGGGTCAGAGGAGTGATGGGGTTGAGTGTGAGAGAGTGGGGTGAGGGGTGAACAGACAGGCAGCGCGTTGATAGAGGCAATTAAGGTCTCGTTAAAGGATCCTCATTGTTGTTACGAGGGCAGCCTGCTTACAAGCGCCATGGCGCTGCATATTATGGGCTGGACTGATGGAGGCACCGGCCATGCTGCGACGTCTTCCCTGGTGGAACCAGAGCAGTCAGCTGGGAAAAATATGTTTATTAATCAGCTGAAGAAGCAGGACATGCATGCATGGTGAAATAAGTGAATAAAGCAGAGGGTGTTCGCATTTATGCTGGGGCAACTGAGGGTTACAAAAATAGTGTGTCATGTTTGACAGATCATCAGGCATCATTTGTCATATTTTAGATGGTGGTCCGGAAAATTAAACTATACTACCTGGTGGAATATTAATATTATATATATTGTTGTTTTCAAGCTCATTTTCAGATTTTCATCTTCTCTGTCCCTTTTGGTTAGACTAGATCTGAGACATATTTTGAGACTGCAGCTACTTTGCTCAAAAGGACTATTTTTTTGGATAGTACATTTATGCTGATATTCATTAAGCACACTAGGTCATGGTACCCCAACAGTCCACTAAAGATCTCTAACTCATGTTGACAGCTCTACTGCACACAGACGTCCAGAAAACATCCACTGAAAATTTAATTCAAGGGTGATTTGAGAGAAAAATACACAATAAATATAAAGCTTCAAAAGGAAGCACATGGAGTAAAAATGAAAGCAGGGAAAAGCTGTGAACCCTGAGGAGATTCTGAAACGGAGAACAATCTTTAGAATTCACACATGAGCCTGAAAGACGGACTGAACATGAGGGGGCTGCTGGTGTTTCAGAAGGAAAGCTGCGCTTGACCTTCCTGTGTCAGTACCTCCCCACTTCAGCACCATGGACAGCAGTGCACATCACAATATTAAAAATCTCAATTTTTCTCTTTCACACACACACACACACACACACACGCACACGCACACACACGCACACAAAAAGTAGCCCGTCACCACAGGACAGACAGATATAACATGCTGGCTCTCTGTATTGCAGATAACTTTTCCGTTTTAAAGTCTTCAGACCAACACTCTTCTGGTAGCAGTTCTCTGATCTCTTTGCCACTGACAGGAACATTTGGGCATGCACCAGCTTTCAGAAATAGCATACGTTTTCTTACAGGTATAACTCTACACATGGACTCTGTGTTAATGTAACAGGCTGGTGCAGGGACTCTGTTAATGTAACAGGCATGTACAGGGACTCTGTGCTAATGTAACAGACTGGTACAGGGACTCTGTGTTAATGTAACAGGCTTGTACAGGGACTCTGTGTTAATGTAACAGGCCAGTACAAGGACTCTGTGTTAATGTAACAGGCATGTACAGGGACTCTGTGTTAATGTAACAGGCTTGTACAGGGACTCTGTGTTAATGTAACAGGCCTTTATAGGGACTTTGTGTTAACATAACAGACCTGTACAGGGACTCTGTGTTAATGTAACAGGCCTGTACAGAGACTCTGTGTTAATGTAATAGGCCTGTACAGAGACTCTAGTTAGTGTCATCATTAAGGCAAAATAACGTTAGTTATGTTATTAATCAAAATTAGAATGCAGGTAGCCTAATGAACTTCGGATGAAGCTTGAACATGAGTTCATTGCATAATCAAACAAAATTCGTTAAACAAGCAGGCTAATTTGGCGTTTTCTAAGGTGAGAAGGAAGCAATTGGTCGCTTATTCTCAGCTGTTGCAGGTGCTTTTAACAAAATTTAAAAGCATATATTTCGTAAACAGCACTGTCAGGAATTACCCGGAACTCATAATACTACTACTGCTACTGATCCATATAGCCGATTCCTTGATCGCACTAAACACGCACGAGCATGTCTGTTTCGCCATCATAAGCAATCCGCCAAGGTGGAAAAGCAGGCTTTTAAAGGGAATGGGATATGACATTTTGATTGGTTTATTGCATGTCACGCCCAAGACACACCTATAATTAATGAATAGACTAGGTTCAGCCCAGTTACACCTTGCGCCGTGCTTAGCGCCCAAAAAACACGCCGTTAAAATAGCAAAAGTAGACTTGGACACGCCCTAAATGGACTTAGCGCCATGCGCTTAGACTAAGCGCCAAGATCGCCAAGATAGGGCGCTCTGTGTTAATATAACAGGCCTGTACAGAGACTCTGTGTTAATGTAACAGGCCTGTACAGAGACTCTGGGCCCTATCTTACACCCGGCGCAAAGCGGCGCTAACCCAAACGCAAGTGTCTTTGCTATCTTACACCCGGCGCATGGTTCATAATAACGCCTTGCGTTCACATCCTTTAACTACCATGTATTCTTGCGCCCATTACAAGTGAACTGGGCGTGTTGGTCTTAAGACGAGGAATGGCCAGGATTCTTTCTGGCGTATTGCTATCTTGAGCCAGCAGAAAGCGCTTGCGCTAGAACGACCACAAACCTGATCTAAAGTCATGTCGCAGTTGTTCACATGTTATTTTAACGGCGCATATAAGTGCGTCTACATAGGCGTGTGCACAACGCGCATACCATCCTGTCTGTTACACACAGGGTGCGCACAAGCATGACTCAAATATCTAGATCACAATGCGAAATATTATTGTGTAGGCTATGTGAAAAATGCATAATAATAAAAGGTTCCATAGGTCCACATACCTTTCCCTCAGCGAAGGGAAACGATGCCACATTACATTGCTCTCAGCCCACTCCATCAACATCCAGGCGATGTGCGATGGTACAGGACAATGGCTATCCATTAAAAAGGAGCTGATAACACCTATATCAAGCCTAATGCGCAAATTGTCATTTGCACCTAATGCGTGAATTGTCATTCAATGGAAAACTCGCGTAGCTACTGCAATAGACGGACATTTGCGTTCTGAAAATGCGCTTCAGATGTCATTACAATACAGCTCTGTTTATCTAGGAATACAGCCTGTAAGTAAATAGAATGGTTTGTGACTGAAAAAAGTTCAAAACCTTGTCCAGTGAATATTGCTTTTATTGTTTTTCAAATAGCCTAGGCTACAGCGGACTCGCTGTGCATAATGTTTTTTAGATATACTATGGTTAAAAAACGGAGATAAATGTCATCATGTTAACTGAATTGTAGGCTAACCTTAGCTATTCTTCGTCCTTCATATTTTTTTAAATTACAGTGACAAGGTTTCCATACCCTCATCTTATTAAAACCCCACTGATTTCACCTGTAATTCCATAACCTGAACAAAAGATTTTAAAGAGAACTAAGCGTCTAATTAGAAACGAAATTTGCAGCACGTTACACAATTAATTTACAATTAATTTAAATACCATTATCTGCATGTGCGCTTTAGAGGAGCAGGTCTGTTTACGCTGCTGTAAATCACACTTTTAACAGTCTTCCTGGGAAAGTGGATTGTTTTAAAGCATTACGCTACCAGTAAAACTGGTTGGTCACATTTCCATAAGCAGGACATTATAAAAGAAGGGAAAATATGCGTGAACCTATGGGTTGCCAACCTGACAGCTTTATTGTATTTGTTGTCATCATTAAGGCAAAATAACGTTATTTATTTTATTAATCAAAATTAGAATGCAGGTAATGAACTTCGGATGAAGCTTGAACATGAGTTCATTGCTTCATTGCATAATCAAACGAAATTTGTTAAACAAGCAGGCTAATTTGGCGTTTTCTAAGGTGAGACGGAAGCCATTGGTAGCTTATTCTCAGCTGTTGCAGGTGCCTTTAACTAAATTTAACCGCATATATTTTGTAGAATAACAGCACTGTCGGGAATTACCGGGAACTCATAATGGTTTGTCCGAATAATATTTATCATAGGCTACTAATGATCCATATAGTCTATTCCTTGATCGCACTAAACACGCAGGGGCATGTCTGTTTCGCCATCATATAAGCAATCCGCCAAGGTGGAAAAGCAGGCTTTTAAAGGGAATGGGATATGACATTTTGATTGGTTTATTGCATGTCACGCCCAAGACACACCTATAATTAATGAAGAGACTAGGTTCAGCCCACTTGCACGCTGCGCCGTGCTTAGCGCCCAAAAAACACGCCGTTAAAATAGCAAAAGTGGACTTGGACACGCCCTAAATGGACTTTACGCCATGCGCTTAGACCAAGCGCCATTGATGGAGTGGGATAAAAGCAATTTAATGTGCATGGCATTCCCCTTCGCTGAGGGAAAGGTAGGCTATGGACCCTTTTATTATTATGTATTTTTTGATATAGGCTACACAATAATACTATTTCACATTGTAATCTTGATATTTTAATCATGCATGTGCGCGCCCCTGTGTGTAACAGACAGGAGGGTACGCGCATTGTGCACACTTATATGCGCCGTTAAAATAACATGTATACAACTGCGACATGACTTTAGACCAGGTTAGTGGTGGTTCTAGCGCAAGCGCTTTCTGCTGGCTCAAGATAGCAATACGCCAAAAAGAATCCTGGCCACTCCTCATCTTAAGACCAACACGCCCAAACGGCGCAAGAGTACATGCTAGTTAAACGGCGTGAGCGTTAGGCGTTATAATGAACCTACCGCCGGGTGTAAGATAGCAAAGACACTTGCGTTTGGGTTAGCGCCGCTTTGCGCCGGGTGTAAGATAGGGCCCTCTGTGTTAATATAACAGCCCTATACAGGGACTCTGTGTTAATGTAACAGGCCTGTACAGAGACTCTGTGTTAATATAACAGACCTGGGCCTGTACAGGGACTCTGTGTTAATATAACAGGCCTGTACAGAGACTCACTCTTTGTTAATATAACAGGCCTGTACACAGACTCTGTATTAATGTAACAGGCCTGTACAGAGACTCTGTGTTAATGTAACAGGCCTGTACAGAGACTCTGTGTTAATATAACAGGCCTGTACAGGGACTCTGTGTTAATGTAACAGGCCTGTACAGAGACTCTGTGTTAATATAACAGACCTGGGCCTGTACAGGGACTCTGTGTTAATGTAACAGGCATGTACAGAGATTCACTCTTTGTTAATATAACAGGCCTGTACACACTCTGTATTAATGTAACAGGCCTGTACAGAGACTCTGTGTTAATATAACAGGCCTGTACAGGGACTCTGTGTTAATGTAACAGGCCTGTCCAGAGACTCTGTGTTAATATAACAGGCCTGTACAGGGACTCTGTGTCAATGTAATAGGCCTGTACAGAGACTCTGTGTTAATGTAACAGGCCTGTACAGAGACTCTGTGTTAATATAACAGGCCAGTACAAGGACTCTGTGTTAATGTAACAGGCCTGTACAGAGACTCTGTGTTAATATAACAGGCCTGTACAGGGACTCTGTGTCAATGTAATAGGCCTGTACAGAGACTCTGTGTTAATATAACAGACCTGGGCCTGTACAGGGACTCTGTGTTAATATAACAGGCCTGTACAGGGACTCTGTGTTAATGTAACAGGCCTGTCCAGAGACTCTGTGTTAATATAACAGGCCTGTACAGGGACTCTGTGTCAATGTAATAGGCCTGTACAGAGACTCTGTGTTAATATAACAGACCTGGGCCTGTACAGGGACTCTGTGTTAATGTAACAGGCATGTACAGAGATTCACTCTTTGTTAATATAACAGGCCTGTACACACTCTGTATTAATGTAACAGGCCTGTACAGAGACTCTGTGTTAATGTAACAGGCCTGTACAGAGACTCTGTGTTAATATAACAGGCCTGTACAGGGACTCTGTGTTAATGTAACAGGCCTGTCCAGAGACTCTGTGTTAATATAACAGGCCTGTACAGGGACTCTGTGTCAATGTAATAGGCCTGTACAGAGACTCTGTGTTAATATAACAGACCTGGGCCTGTACAGGGACTCTGTGTTAATATAACAGGCCTGTACAGGGACTCTGTGTTAATGTAACAGGCCTGTCCAGAGACTCTGTGTTAATATAACAGGCCTGTACAGGGACTCTGTGTCAATGTAATAGGCCTGTACAGAGACTCTGTGTTAATATAACAGACCTGGGCCTGTACAGAGACTCTGTGTTAATATAACAGACCTGGGCCTGTACAGAGACTCTGTGTTAATATAACAGACCTGGGCCTGTACGGAGACTCTGTGTTAATATAACAGACCTGGGCCTGTACAGAGACTCTGTGTTAATATAACAGACCTGGGCCTGTACGGGGACTCTGTGTTAATGTAACAGGCCTGTACAGAGGAAGTCAGGAGAAGGAGAGGAGAGAATAGTGGAGCTTGGAGAATGAGAAACAAAAGCAAACAGACAGAAGAAGATGGCACAATGGCACATGCCAATGCAGGTCTCTGACATCGCACCTCAAGAAGAGATGGAAGGCTCACTTTTTTCATTAAAGGTCTTGATGTAAGTGATGGAAAGTGATATGTGTCTCAGAACTGCTAATATAATAAACTTACTGTGTGATGTATAAAAACATAAGCTTGGCCTGTCGATGAGAGAGGACTGTGATCTGTGATCACAATACCATGCATCTCAGTGGAACTTAATTAAATGCCCCTCATGTACCGTGGAAAAATATTAAAGAACACACGGACACTGTTCATAATTCAAGGTCAGGACTCAGCATATTACTTTTGTCATGAATTTTAATTGTGCTCCTTACAAGAAGTGCAATGTGAGTGCATATTTTCCAAGCCACAATTCTCTGGGCGCAAATTAACCAGGAGGACAGGGAGAGGGATTTGACTTAAGGGTTTGCATTTTTTAGCCCCAGGAGATTGATGAAGTCATGCACAGAGGCCATTTCAAGTTTGCAGACTTTTGTTGGCAGGGGAAAAGGCCATATGGCTTTTAGAATGTACAGTAGATTTCGCATTTAAACTAAGAAGTAGACCTAACTTTTCCACATATAACGAGTTATTGATGCATAGACTTGCAATGGGAGAAGAGAGTTGGGGTATTTTCTGTTGAATGAAGGTGAAAAGGTGGGCCTTCATGGGCTGAATGGCCTGCTCTGGTCATTAAATTTCTTACATTCACATTCGCCCTGGTTTAAGCTCAGCAGTTGACAGCTCTCTAAGGGGTGAGTGCATGATAATTAAAGAGGATGTGCAGACAAGTGCAGAAGTTAGGAAGAAACATCTTTTAAATATGCAAGCCTGAGGAGAGACTCTTCATTTAAACAACAAAATCTATAAAGTAAAACAGCTCTCCTCAAAACACAGCCAGATAAATAAATAAATAAATCACCACACAGAATTTGAGAGAGAAAGGATTGATCAGTCCCTGTCATATAGCATCAGTCAGAGTCCCCCTCCTTTTTTGAACTTGAAAGTAACATCCTGTTATCCATTATTCAGGAAAGATAGGTGCATGATGGTATTAGGAGGAACCATTCTCTCCACTTCCAAGTTTCTAGGGGACCGTTAATCCCCGAGAAATGGTAGTTTTTTATCGAAAATGTTGCCGTATCGCTCGTGCCGAACTTCGCAGCTATGCTAACACACAGAGTGTAAATAGGCTTTCAGAGTCCACTAAAGGAAGCATCGCAGAAGGACCGCTGTTGGTGCAGTCGCTTGTTTCCTTTACCGTGACGAGGCAACCGGAAGAGGTCCTGCTGCATGCTGCCGTTAGCATTGGTTTCAGGCACAAAAGGCGTCGGAAGACAAGTGTGCAGGAACGCAAGGCTGCAGGGTTTTTAATGCGACCATATTGCAGAGGGAATGTGGGGCAGACCCTGTGTCCAAACGACTGCTGCGGACAGGCAGAAAAGAGGTTATGGGATCAAATCTCAGCTGGGTAATTGCCATTGTAACATGAGCAATGATCTTACCTCAAATCACTTCAGAAAATATCCTGCTATTGACTACAGTGACTACAATGAGGAGCAGCTCATTATGCACACAGCTCACAGTGACTTTTGATGTATAAAAAAAGCATGCAAGTGGATACATTTGGAGAATCAGTCTCTATACTGTTCTGTGTACATGGCAAAAGCCTAAATGATGAAGCACCTATTTAGAATTCGAATCAATGATTTGAGTCCAAGCCACAGGAGAAGGCAAAGCCCGGCTAAGACAGAGCCCATTGTCACTGGTTTGTAAACGTTTGAAAAAGATGGCTGCCGTGGCTGTCGCTAAGGGTGTAGCTGTTTGGCTTAGCTGCTGGGGAGTCCAGTTTAAAACCAGAGAGTCACAGGCTGGATTCCCAGGTAGGATACTTGCTCTTGTATTTTCGAACAAGATGCTTATCGTTTATTATTATTAGTATTATTATTATTATAGTAATGGATTGTATTTATATTTGCATTTCAAAGTACTGGGAGCAGGCAGTGGAAGATCTCGTGGTCAGAGCTCTGGAAGGCTGAGCCACACCGGATAAAGTTCCTGATTCAGTCGGTCTATGATGTCCTCCCCAGCCCATCCAACCTCTTCTGCTGGGGCCTGGCAGATACCCCAGCATGCCCACTGTGCCAGAGAAGAGGATCACTGGAGCACATCTTAAGCTGTTGCTCAAAAGCCCTGGGAGAGGGGCGCTACCGCTGGCGTCACGACCAGGTGCTGAGGGTTATCGCAGAGGTCATCAGCACAGGGATCTCTCGCAGTAGGCAATAACAACCAGCAAGGCACTCCATCGCTTTTGTCAAGGCCGGCGAGAAGCCACAACAGCGCCCAAATCAAGCAGGGGGGCTTCTGGCAACAGCGCGGGACTGGCAGCTGAAGGTCAACCTAGGGAGACAGCTCAAATTCCCAGATACCATCGCGGTGACCACGCTCAGGCCAGACTTGGTTCTCGTGTCAGAATCAACAAGGCAAGTGGTCCTGCTGGAGTTGACTGTACCCTGGGAAGAATGGATGGAGGAGGCTTTTGAGAGGAAGAGGGCCCAGTATGAGGGGCTGGCAGGCGATTGCCGAAGCAGGGGATGGAGGACCCGATGCGACCCCATCGAGGTCGGGTGCAGAGGATTTGCAGGCCCGTCGCTCTTCAGGGCACTGAAGCTGCTGGGAATCAGGGGACTGCACAGCAGGAGAGCCATCAGGAAAATCATTCATGCCACTGAGAAGGCATCAAGATGGCTGTGGATCAAGCGGGGTGATCCATGGACCACACAAGCTACCTAGACACAAGCCGTGGCCTGATTAACCCCGGCTGGGTCACCTGGGTGTCTGATGTTGAAAGACCCGAAACACCCGATGACCCCAGGTTACATCACTGATGATGTGTCTAGGTTGCATCGAAAGGTGTGTGTTTAAACTACAGTGAAATAAATTTTAAAACATACCATAGACCAAAGTAATAGTCAAGCTACAGTCCATATTTTGGTGTACCTCATCATGATACCATAAAGCCTGGGTTTTTAACAGGGGGTCCGCTGACCCCTGTGGGTCCTTGAAGGTACTATAGGGGGTCCCTGGCCAGACTTGATATGCAATGACTATATATATATATTTAAAATATAACCCTTTTTAACTTATGATAGGGGCCCCCTGGATTACTTTCAGCCTGGGTGGGGGTCCCTGGACAAGAAAAGGCTATGACATTAGTCATTTGCCCAAGTCACAACCCCAAACACCGCCCATGTAACTACACACAGTTTCTACTCACATAAATATCTGCAAACCCCATACTTAGCAGGGAAGCCAGATTCCATAGCCACAGTCCACAGGGTGGCCGACTCTCACCCCTTATATGAATTGCCCCTTGCGGCTGCTAGTTCGATTCCCCTCCGTGCTATTTTCTGTACTGTGATCCGCTCTCTATCAATCTCTGCTTTAAGAAAACAAAATAAATAAATAACGCATGATATGCACTCACATAAGCAGCCCGTCCATGTCTATTCAGCATAATAACACACTGTGGTTTCAAAGTTGCACAAGACGTTGCACAAGAAGTCCAGTTGAGTGTCTGTGATGGATGGGGTCGTTAGCGGGAAACCCCTGCTTGCAGCATGCGGGGCGTGGCTCCTGTATTACAGTGGCCTTCCTCATTAAGGGAACCGTGCTGGCTGCTCTTCGCAATTAGGCAGTGAAGTGGCAGTCAGGCTATCGGCAGCATGTCTGATGGAGGCCTGGCCAAAGAAACCGTAGGGTTAAAGATGAGTCGCCACGCAACGCTGAGATTCTTCAAGCTGCAGAAAAAAAGTCTTAAATACACTGCCTGGCCAAAAAAAAAGTCGCTGTTGCACCCGTGCCCACTGTACAAGCTTCTGGAGGCAGTGTTATGATCTGGGGTTGCTTCAATTGGTCAGGTCTAGGCTCAGCAACGTTATGCAGCAATAAAATGAAGTCAGCTGAGTACCTGAATGTACTGAATGACCAGGTTATCCCATCAATGGGCATATTCCAGGACGACAATGCCAAGATTAATCGGGCTCAAATTGTGAAAGAGTGGTTCAGGGAGCATGAGGAATAATGTTTGCACATGAATTGGCCACCTGACCTTAACCCCATTGAAAGTCTTTGGGATGTGCTGGAGAAGACTTTACGGAGTGGTTCGACTCTCCTGTCGTCAATATAAGATCTCGGGCAAAAATGAATGCAACTCTGTACGAAAATAAATGTTGTGACGTTGCATAAGGTTGTCGAAACAATGCCACGACAAATGCGCGCCGTAATCAAAGCTAAAGGCGGTCCAACGACATATTAGAGTGTGCGACTTTTTTTTGGCCAGGCAGTGTATGTAATGTAGCTCCTTACATTGCATTCACTTCTGGTATATCCACTACTTGCAGATCTTTTTTTTCCGCTGGTGTCGGATCTAAGACCCAGACCCACTCTGGCAGTTTTTTTATGATGATTGTGCACTGCTGAAAACTGATCAATCCTGAGTCCTTGTGGATTTTTCCATAATTTAGTATTTACAGTGAACATTTCAAATGTCAGATGTATATTTATTTAAATGAAATCATATTGCACAATGAATTTGAAACTACTGCTTTTGCCTTATATCCTCAGGTTCCTCAGAGACAAGGATGATGGCAGTATTTGAAGGGCATCCAAGTGTTCCATCGAGACTAACGTATCACAACCTATGGAATTATTGAGGAACTATTCCTGGCACACACATGAAGTACATAAAAATGCAACAAAAAATAAATTTTAAAAGCATAGTGCACCTTATAATTTCCTTGCTCTACTGTTTATTTCTCAAATCCACACCAGCTAGTGGCTAAATTATGGTATACAGTTCATCTCTGGAAAAAGATTGTGCATATATCTAAAAGCTTTTCTGGAAAGTTCTCAGCTGAGACGTATCTGATTGAGTGCAAAAGATTGAATACAAACTGAAATATTTGACATTACAAAAATATTTTTGTAATACCATTTTTGTAATGTAAAATATTTCAGTTTGTATTCAATCTTTTGCAGTAGAGCAAGGAAATTATAAGGTGCACTATGCTTTTAAAATTTATTTTTTGTTGCATTTTTATGTACTTCATGTGTGTGCCAGGAATAGTTCCTCAATAATTCCATAGGTTGTGATACTTTAGTCTCAATGGAACACTTGGATGCCCTTCAAATACTGCCATCATCCTTGTCTCTGAGGAACCTGAGGATATAAGGCAAAAGCAGTAGTTTCAAATTCATTGTGCAATATGATTTCATTTAAATAAATATACATCTGACATTTGAAATGTTCACTGTAAATACTAAATTATGGAAAAATCCACAAGGACTCAGGATTGATCAGTTTTCAGCAGTGCACAATCATCATAAAAAAACTGCCAGAGTGGGTCTGGGTCTTAGATCCGACACCAGCGCCTGAGACACTGGTTTGTGTGCTCTCTGCCGAGCACGGTGCTCGGAACCAAGTCTTTAAAACTTGATGATGACACACGTATAAATCACTGCTTGTAAGGAGGGTGACATCCTCTCAGAAAAAAAGAAAACCAAGACTGACTTTAGACCCTTTTTTTAAAAGTGAGATTAGGATGTAGAAGCCCTGACAGGTGTAACAAGGTTGGAGTAAGCATTAGAGTCTCTCTCTCTCATACATACTGCATACATCCCACCCCCCCACACACACACACAGTGAGGTAGAAGAAAAAAGCCTTTCCAGCACGGCACCATGGCAACCATTTGGTTATGATTCAGAGTACTTTTCAGAACGACTGGTGAATAAGAGTGGGAGCTGAGCGGGTGGCGAAAGGCCAGCTACACCCATATAAGATGATTATCAGTAACGCTTCTTTTCTGAAAGCCTCTGTGACCTCTGACCTACACTCATATCACAGCTCCCTCTCATTACCCAAGCGCAAACGCCCCCCCCACCCCCATCACACACACACACACACACACACACACGCACACACATTTCTACCGCTCCACACCTCTAGGAGGAATGAATAGACAGCAGGAACAGGGCTGCTTTTAGAGCCCACACAAAAAAAGAACATGCTGTATGGATATATTTTTTTAAATATCGCAATATCGGGAAGCAGTAAAGTGGGAGATACCTGTGGCCTCCCGTGCCCCCCCCCCCCAGACACACAGGAGTCACATGTAGTCAGAGCTGAGGGGACAGAACAGTATTGCAATGTCTTTTCTGATATTGATAATATATTTTATTTCAATACGAGATTGAAAATTATATTAAACCTCGGCACATTCAATGCAATGCCAAAAAGATTATCAGGCATAGGCTACTGTAAACGACCCCACCCTCACAAAAAACAGGTACAATGATCAGTGGTACTGCATCTTTAACAGTGTTTCCTCTTTCAGAGAGAACATAGCCCAACATGGTTGATTTAACACTGAACAATGTGGAGCTCATTAGACCTTGTTCCTTTGTCTCTTTCCTCTTCAGTAAGTCTGTATGTTTTTCCAAGCTGAGATTACCACCGTATCCTACTGGTGGGGTGTTCAAGTCCAGGCCTGACACAGTATTGGATACTGTCTGTCCATTACACACCTCGGCCAAGCAGTAGACATGACCGTATTAGATCCAGTTTGCTCACGTGTTGTTCGGCAGGATATTGTCGAGTCGCAAAAGTGGTCATTAAAGGGGAAAGCTCAATTGTGCGCATAAATTGGCTGTCATCGGTCACCCAATTGATATTCATTCATAAAACACTCTTCTGGTCTGTATGTTTCAGAACTTCTGTGACTCCAACCTGAGGTGAATCATGAGCTGTTCCCACCAAGAATACTGAGAGCAGACCTCTCTTAGCACGTTTGTCATAGTTTCACTGTTAGCACATGTCCTTCAAGTTTAAACTGTTGTTATTTACATGAAGAAGTGAACACACACAAGAGAAAAAGTCTGCACATTTCCACTAGCGCGGCGCAGAAAAGCACATATTATGGAGCACCTCAGGCAATCAGAATCAATTAAAATGTTTAGATAGCCACTGTCACCGGCAGGTAAATCATTTCATGTAAATGACCATTTTGTAATTAAGCAGTCAAACAGAACATGGAATGCTGGTACCTGCGGGTCGAGGTGGTGGTGGTGAGGGGGAGTGGGGGTTGAAGAAGGGGGTTCTCCTGGAGCGTAGAGATGCCTCAAGGAGGATGTGGGAGGGCAGCGAGTGTGGGATGGGGGCGGGGGGCGGGATTTAAATGCAAATGATGCATGCAGTTATGTTACAAATTGGAGCATGCTGAGAAAAGCCATGGGAGGGAGAATAAATTAGCCCACATTTGGTTGAAAATTTTGACATTCTGCTTCTGCAGTGTTACGTTATCCAGTGGGTCCAGTTATGCCCTTGTCCCATGCTGTCCTTCCAAACTCTGTGGGTTTTAGTCTTTTCATTTATTTATTTTATTTTACAATCTGCACCTGTCGGGTTTAGAAGGAAAAATCCATCATTGTCTTATAATAGAGAGGCAATCCAGTCAGCAAAACACTTCACTCTTGATCCAATTATAAGGGTCTTTATTACTGCTGAAAGAGTATACCTGTCGACAGTCAAAGGCGTACCAAAAAAGCATTATTTACAGCAATCCTGCATACCTTCTAAGAGGGACTGTGCAAATGTGTGTGTGTCAGTACCAAGGACAACCACCTCATTAGGTAAAAAAATAAAACGGTTTCCCACCCTCCAGCTGCATACTGCCTTTTTGCTTAAGGCTGTCATGGTTTGCGCCTGCTTTTCCTTTGTTCTATGGTCGTTTGTTCTTTTCTGTTCGACGGAGCAATCTATCGGATTTTTCGGTGTTCCACGCCGGGGTTTCCGTTCTTTCCGGCACTTAGTGAGTGCACCTGTTGCGGATTTCCTGTGTCTATTTAAGCCTAGGATTTCCTCCTTCCGGTGCTTGGGTGTCATTTGCTCATTTTGACTTAAAGCCGGTAAGGTATAGGTAGGCACTCTAAGGAGACCTCTTTCCTTCATTGCCCTGCTTTGGAGTTACGAGGGACTTGCTTTTTTGTGCGTTAGACACATAGGATACACATTTCCTTTGCTTTTTCTGTCCCTCACTCCTGCTACCGCTCTGGTCTCTCTCTGTTTTTCTTTCTGTTTGCTCTGTGCCTCTCTTTATTTCCTTGTGTTCTCTATATCGAGAGTGAGAGACATTTTTCCTTATTTTAATTTTCTCAAGCCTACGAGTCTCGCTCGCCCGATTATTTTCGGGTCGCTATTATTTCTCCCTTTTTGTCAGTCTCCTTAGTATTGCTCTCCAGCTGGGAGAGCTGGAGCTGTTTATTCTTTCTGTTTTTTCTCCCTTATTCACGGATTTTGTCCGTCTCATTGGTGTTCTTTATTGGACACTTAAAGAATCCCTTTAGTTGCATTTGGACCTCCGAACCATTCACCTCCCCATTACAAAGGCCAGTAGGAATTGGAACTGACTCACATGGTTACTCTGTCATCCCATATCGGATAGGAGATAACAAACAATATTGACTGGAACAGAATACATTATTTTATATAATAATAATAATAATAATAATAATAATAATAATAATAATAACATGGACACAAACATGTTAACCATTCACACTGTAGTGAATGGAAGGGATTCCTGCCCACTATGAGATCATGCCTATGTGACCGAAGGTCTACGTGACCGAAATGTTGCCCTCATTAAATGTGTTTTTGCAAGTATCGCATAGTGTACAGGAGTTCACTTCAGTTTGTTTTTCTCCTTTGCACCTGTGATAAGTTATTTATAGTTGTGCATTTAGTACTTTTTTATATTTGTACAACCCTTCACACTGTAAGACACAAGAACAGGTTAGTGTTTGGGGTGCAGACTTTAAGCTACGAGGTCACGTAGCCCTCCTACGGAGCAGGAACCCAGGGGTCCGACTCCCTGCAGGCCAACTTTGATTTGGACGCTTCTTTCGGTCACGGACATGGGATGTGGATTTCTCGCTCTGAACTGGCCAACAGGGCAGTCAGTTTTGTTGTGGCGTAAATAGCCTCCTGCTATCAGAAATGTAATACAGACTAAGTTTTGATCCATTATTTTGTGACTATAACTTCCCATAACAAGAGTTGGCATTTTATTGCACATCTCACAGGTTGTGATGATTAATACCAGGCTGATCAGAGGGGATCATAATTGTGTCCCAAAGAGGGCAGTGAACTGATCAAACTCAGAGTGCAGAGGACAGTGAAATTACCAAACTCAGTGTCCAGAGGACAGTGAAATTATCAAACTCAGTTTGCAGAGGACAGTGAAATTACCAAACTCAGTGTGCAGAGGACAGTGAAATTATCTAATTCAGTGTGCAGAGGACAGTGAAATGATCAAACTTAGCATGTAGAGGACAGTGAAATGATCAAACTCAGTGTGCAGAGGACAGTGAAATGATCAAACTCAGTCTGCAGAGGACAGTGAAATTATCAAACTCAGTTTGCAGAGGACAGTGAAATTACCAAACTCAGTGTGTAGAGGACAGTGAAATTATCTAACTCAGTGTGCAGAGGACAGTGAAATGATCAAACTCAGTGTGCAGAGGACAGTGAAATGATCAAACTCAGTGTGCAGAGGACAGTGAAATTATCAAATTCAGTGTGCAGAGGACAGTTAAATGATCAAACTTAGCATGTAGAGGACAGTGAAATAATCAAACTCAGTGTGCAGAGGACAGTGAAATGATCAAACTCAGTGTGCAGAGGACAGTGAAATGATCAAACTCAGTGTGCAGAGGACAGTGAAATTATCAAACTCAGTGTGCAGAGGACAGTGAAATGATCAAAGTCAGTGTGCAGAGGACAGTGAAATGATCAAAGTCAGTGTGTAGAGGACAGTGAAATGATCAAACTCATTGTGCAGAGGACAGTGAAATTATCATACTCAGTGTGTAGAGGACAGTGAAATTATCAAACTCACTGTGCAGAGGACAGTGAAATTATCAAACTTAGTGTGCAGAGGACAGTGAAATTACCAAACTCAGTGTGCAGAGGACAGTGAAATCATCAAACTCAGTGTGCAGAGGACAGTGAAATGATCAAACTCAGTGTGCAGAGGACAGTGAAATTATCAAACTCAGTGTGCAGAGGACAGTGAAATTACCAAACTCAATGTGCAGAGGACAGTGAAATGATCAAACTCAGTGTGCAGAGGACAGTGAAATGATCAAACTCAGTGTGTAGAGGACAGTGAAATGATCAAACTCAGTGTGTAGAGGACAGTGAAATGATCAAACTCATTGTGCAGAGGACAGTGAAATTATCAAACTCAGTGTGTAGAGGACAGTGAAATTATCAAACTCACTGTGCAGAGGACAGTGAAATGATCAAACTCAGTGTGTAGAGGACAGTGAAATGATCAAACTCAGTGTGTAGAGGACAGTGAAATGATCAAACTCAGTGTGTAGAGGACAGTGAAATGATCAACCTCCGTGTGCAGAGGACACTGAAATTATCAAACTCAGTGTGTAGAGGACAGTGAAATGATTAAACTCAGTGTGTAGAGGACAGTGAAATTATCAAACTCACTGTGTAGAGGACAGTGAAATTATAAAAGCAGATGAGATCCTTTTGGGGATTTGGGGGCACTGTATATTGCGGTTTGATTCTTTGAAGGGCCAAACTTCCTCAAAGGCCTACTGGAACACTGCATTGTTTTTTCGATTGATTACAAAAAGACAGGGATTGGCTGAGCCATTGATTATTACAAGGCAGCAATTAGCTGAGTCATTGATTACTGAAAGGCAGGGATTGGCTGAGCCATTGATTACTGAAAGGCAGGGATTGGCTGATCCATTGATTACTGAAAGGCAACGTTTGGCTGTACTATTGATTACTGAAAGGCAGGGATTGGCTGAGCCATTGATTACTGAAAGGCAATCATCGGCTGAGCCATTGATTAGTGAAAGGCAGGGATTGGTTGAGTTATTGATTACAGAAATTAAAGGGATTGGCTGAGCCATTGATTACTGAAAGGCAAAAGGCCATTTGTATGCATTCCGCAAACCAACAGACCTGTACAGTACAGAGCTTACAGAAATATACTGGGAAGAGTTCACTCTGTGATATTTCTTCTCTCTAATCTTGTTTCAAAGAAAGGTCTGGAAACATGGGGGGGGCCTACTTATTGGGAATCAGAATTTGCTTTGCGTGGCTCCACCTGTATTTTCCCCAAATAACCAAATAAGAGGGACAAACCAAATAGAAATATAAAAAAAGAACACTTAAAAAATAAATTCAAAAAGATGCAAAAAATTTGATAGGCATTAATGAATTATATATTTACATACAGTATATGCATTATGAACACTGCAAATGTGACCATGCAATGGCAGTGGCAGAAGCAATGCTAAAGTCGCAAAACATAGTGTGTTTAGTAAATAATAGGGATGTGCAGCAATGCCACTATCTGTATCTGTATCTGTTGGACCATCAACATTATCTGTATCTGTATCTGGATTCTGATAGAAACCGGAAGTGGGCGGGGCTTCGGAAGTGGTGTTACATATAGGAAATGTCATATTTTCTAGTCTAAAATTTATTTCTATTGCAATTTATGAGTATTCACCCCCTCCCTGTCTTTTTTTCTTTACAAAACCTTTTATAAGAACTATATTCTGGACTTTATACTTATTTATCTGACCCCCCACCCCCTAACTGTGGGACACTGAACAATAATTTTGGATAAGAACTGGAAAAAATCTGAGGTACAATATATAATCAACTCAGAATGAAAAGACAGTTTTATAAAAACATGAAACCATTTGATTTAACATTTGAATGGAAACTATTTCCACAGTAACAAACCTTTCTGCCTGTTGTGATTTCACTTTTTTTTGTTAGTTTATTTATTTTACTATATGAACTTGGAACCCCCCCCCCCCCCCCCCCCCCCCCCCGCTCCCCCACACACACACCTCAATGGTTTCAACCCCTACATTGCTCCTAGCTAGCACAGCCTGCCCTCTTGTTTTGTTTTTGCGCTATGTGAAATTAAATGTGAAATGGTTATTATGTGAAATGCGATGCAAAATTCACAACGCTTAAATATGTTACAGATTGTAGGTTGCACAAAGCGGGAGGCGAGGATATGTGTGTGTGTGTGTGCTTGTGACATTTGTGTGACTGCAGTGACAGCACTTGTTGCGGACTGAGCCCGCTGACATTAACATTAGCCTTTAGCCATAACATTTGCACTTGCAGCAAAGCAAGCTACAATCAGCGTAGCTAGCCAGCCACTCGCTTTCACCCTCCATACGAGAAAATAAATGACAGACTGCCTGGTGGAGTCGAGAGAAATATTCGTTTCCAACCCATTATCCATTCCATTCATTCAACATTCAGCTCACTGTACATGTTAGCTTGCTAACTAGAGCCAGCTCTCGGCTGCTGTGGAGAGAAAACAACATCAAAAGTGGATTCGCATGTAGGTACATATTCGCGACAATCGCACTGTGGTAACTTAATTAAAATGAATATTTAGCCTATATCACAGATTCTGTGAATGTTTGTTTCTACCCAAATTATTTAACATTCAACTCGCAATGAATCCACACTGTGGACTTGTAACACACGCTAGTCTATCGATAGCATATGAGGAGACCTTCCTGATCTAGAGTAATACGTTAGCAAAATATCTGTATAAACATTAAGTCACAGTTTGGTTTTATAATGCTGATTTTGATAGGGAATTTGTTTTAATCACTCCTGTTAGTGGCTATCTCAATTAATTAAATCTCTGGCAGATAGCTAGCTGTGCCGAATTAGTGCCTCTCTCTCTCGTTTTTTTTTTTTCTCCCGAATCCGAATATTAACGAGCAACTTCGGGAAGAAAAAAATTCCAATTTTCCAATGCATTATTCGTGCTTTCCTGAATAGGGTATTCGGCTCCAGATACACCCCTAGTAAATAAACTCACAGATTCTCTGCCAGCCACAGTCAGCACTGGCATGGTCCAGATTCTAAATACCAAATACCAGACCATGGGGCCCATTCACACACTGGAACAGTGGCTTAAAAAATACAAGACTGTGGGGACAATCCACACACTGGAACAGTGGCTTAACAGATACAAGACCATGGGTACCATCCACACACTGGAACAGTGCCTTAACAGATACAATACCATGGGGACCATCCGTAAACTGGAACAGTGCCTTAACAGATACCAGACCGTGGGGACCATCCGCACACTGGAACAGTGCCTTAACAGATACCAGACCGTGGGGACCATCCACACACTGGAACAGTGCCTTAACAGATACCAGACCATGGGGACCATCCACACACTGGAACAGGGCCTTAAACAGATACAAGACCATGGGGCCAATCCACACACTGGAACAGTGCCTTAAACACTTACCAAGGGCAAAATATACCAATTCTCGCCTGTTGTCACTAGTGACGAATAAAGCTGTTTATCTCAGAAACTGTAAAGGCCACAAAGATGGTTCATAGCTTTTATGAAAACAGAGAACTGCACTATTATGGCTAAGCAGTCATAATTAATATACATAAACCTTTTGCTACTTAATTACAACAATTTATTTACAGAAATTGTGAAAAAACTAAAAAACGGGTACCTACATTCAAATTTCCGATTTTTTACCTGATGAGCTACAAGAGCTATGGAGGAAATAACTCCTCTTTGTGATTCCGTAATATGCTGCCTATCTCTGCTAAAAATATGGAGTCAATACCTCAAACCATTCAAATTCTACATAGCTTTTCTTCAGGTGAACCATTTCGGTTACCAAAGTTGGCACAAATTGTGCCAAATTGTGCAAAATGGCAAGGTTACCAAAAAGTCTCAATATGATTTATTGTTTTAAGTTTTACAATAAAATTTGATAATTGGCAATAAAAGTTCATTTTTAGATGTGTTTTTGGTGTGTTTCATATTACACAACTAACTACCCTACCCGTGGTCCCCAGAAAGCTGTCCAAACCCATGTAGCAGCACAGTGAATCTTGTATTCCACCAGAGCCCCATTAGCCAGAAATGAGTCCAGGTATGTGCAAACGGGATATAAAATCAAATGTCCACCAGTTTCCTAGATAAAATAAACCCCTGCATAATAATCAACAACAAACCCATCCTCATGTTATCTCTCCCTCATGTTATGTCATGTATAAATTGCTCATTCGTTTACCTGCACAGCCTGCTGTACTGCATACAGAACAATTTACTCATGTGGAACAATAACTACTAAACAAACACTTCAGACGTCATTTCATTCAAAAGAAACTCAGAGCAGCTCATCTCAGACACAAATAGATAGCCAGCTGCTATATGTAATTTTGCTGGCTAGCTTGCCATTGTTACAATATAGTAATGTTAGCTATAGTCATTTAATTCAGAGGGATTTGTTTTATACATAACAGTGAATTTGCACTGGTATACAGGCAAAAAAAACTGTTACCTTACACATCTTTGGGCTAGGACCTGCTGCACGGAGAAACGCCTGAATAACCTAGACATAACTAACCAAAAACTGTATGAAAGAGACTGTAAAGTAAAAAGATGAACAGCTGCCGTTACCTAATGAATATACTTTGCTAAACGGAATGTAGTTAGCTGCTACAAGCTAAAAACACTCTGCGCCATCTTGGTACGAACATTACGCTTGGAGGCTCTTATGCGGACCTGTATCTACGTGACTTCCGAAGGCATTGTGTTGAATGAGGGTTTGCCTGAAAGATAAGAGTCTTCGCTATTGGCTGGAATATTTGACAGACAGTTTAAAAACCCAAATGGAAAGCAAATAATACTTGCAGTGGAGGCGGGTCGATGCAAGTTTTTCCCACTTCAGATAGGCCTATTGTGTGATTTTTCAAACCAAAGTTTTGTGAAATACAATTAAGCAGAACAGTTTACCAGCACATTGTTTATGGTGTGACATCAAGCTGCAATACATGTTTGGGAAATAGGTCTGAGTTTCCAATGTAATTTACAAAGTTTTAACTCAACATTTTGGGCTTAAAAACCACTTTCCCAGAAGGAATGGATATATCTTAAGGATATTTAATCAAAATATTGAGGTGAGCAGTTTATCATATATTATTAAACTAATGAAATGTAATTTCCGTAATGTCCACGTTACCGCTAGGGGGCGTTTGGCAGCAAGAGGTTAAATGAAACAAGACAGGTGTACCATTTACAATGCAAACTTAGATTTGTTTATTTTAGATGTGTTTTTAGCTTGTAGCAGCTAGCTACATTCTGTTTGGAAAAGTATAATACATTAGGTAACAGCGGCTGTTCATCTTTTTACTTTACAGTCTCTTTCATACAGTTTTTGGTTAGTTATGTCAAGGTTATTCAGGTGTTTTCTCCGTGCAGCAGGTCCTAGCCCGAAGATATTTTTTTGCGATCTTGTCTCAGTGACGTTGAGTGGTGTAAGGTAACTGATTTTTTTGCCGGTATACAAGTGCGAATTCACTGTTATGTATAAAACAAATCCCTCTGAATTAAATGAATATAGCTAACATTACTATATTGTAACAATAGCAAGCTAGCCAGCAAAATTACACATAGCAGCTGGCTATCTATTTGTGTCTGAGACGAGCTGTTCCGAGTTTCTTTTCAATTAAATGGCGTCTGAAGTGTTTGTTTAGTAGTTATTGTTCCACATGAGTAAATTGTTCTGTAAGCAGGCTGTGCAGGTAAACAAATGCACAATTTATACATGATGTAACATGAGGGGAGAGATAACATGAGAATGAGTTTGTTGTTGATTATTATGCAGGAGGTTATTTTATCTAGGAAACTGGTGGACATTTGATTTTATATCCCATTTCCATATACCTGGACTAATTTCTGGCTAATGGGGCTCTGGTGGAATACAAGATTCACTGTGCTGCTATATGGGTTTGGAGAGCTTTTTGGGGACTATGGGTAGGCTAGTTAGTTGTGTAATATGAAACACACCAAAACACATCTAAAAATGAACTTTTATTGCCAATTATCAAATGTTATTGTAAAACTTAAAAAAAATAAATCATATTGAGACTCTTCTGGAACCTTGCCATTTTGCACAATTTGGCACAATTTGTGCCAACTTTGTTAAGCGAAATGGTTCACCTTGTGACAGGATTGATAAAATCCTAGAATGTTGTACCAGGCTATGAAACTAGCTAGCATGCTAGGTAGGTTTTTACCATTCTTTTACCCGGTTCGCTCAGAGCTAAGTCAATCAAAGTCGATCGGCTATAAAGGAGCGCATTTTCCCGTAAGCAAGGAAGCCTTACCTGTGACGGTTCTTGACGTATTCCTGTGTGCAACTTCCTTGTCATTGAACAGGTAGGATTTTGGACTGCTTCCTTGCTTCTCACTGCAACTCGAACTAGGTCTGACGTTGTCTTCTCCATAGGTATCCATAGCGTGAGCGGCGGTGCCTGGCTAATTCGGCAAGCTGTCAGAAATAAGTCAAGGTACTGATAAACTTTTATTGTTAAGGGTATTTGTAGGAAAGCTTTGCTTCCGAGGTAACGTGTTAGTCGGTACAAATATATGTATGATCTAATGCTTGTCTTGACCTCCATAGGAGACTGCTGGCTGCTGTTTTGCCTATATTTTTATGATTGCAACGATTGTTTTATGTTTATTTTAACGGAGTCAATTTCGCTTCAGTGCTATACCGGGGCGAATAAGCAGCCTAATATAGTGGCGGTTAACCATTGTCCAGCTGGCTAACTGGAGCTGCGGTTACTGGACCTCCATTCTATGTTGCTTTTCGCCGTATCTGTCTATTAATTGTCTTTGTTACAGTTAGCGTGTGATTTCTGTATTGTTCTTAATTGACAAACCAACGGGGCTACGAGGTTGTTTTTACCTTTTTCTTGGCAGCTGTGCATTGGGCTCGTAGCAGCAGGAGGGACGCGGTAGCGAGTTACCGGGAGGGGGACACTTTCTTTACACTGTGTGTGTGTGTGTGTGTGTGTGTGTGTGTGTGTGTATTTGCAAACCGTACACTTAATTGCACTGTATTTTAATAGTCCACGGTTGCTGTGAGCGTGTGACCCTCACCATCACGAGTGCCTGTGGTGATTTTGCTTCTTCCGGTGCACGTGAGTATCCCTCCTTGCAGCGAGTCCCTGCCTGCACGCATTAGTTGGCACCCCTAGTGGTTTGGGATGTCCGGCTAGTGTTTTAAACTGTTTTACCAGTTTTATTATTTTACAGTATTCTTGTTTGTGTTTTTGTAATAAACTTTATATCTTTGATTGAATCCACGTCTCTGTCCACTTCATTCAATTGAAGGTGCCTGAATAGGGAATAATTGGTGCTTTGTGCATTATATACGAACCACTATTTCCTTGGGTGAAATTCCCAAGGTGGCGTAGTCAACTGACGTAGTACCCGCCACATTTTGGCGTAGTCGGCAGGATATATAAAAGCAGAGACGTGCATTCCATCTTTTTAATTAAATTTATTTTTCATTCCAGTGGTGAGAGTGTGTAAATGTAGTTGTGTGATAAAAAAAAAAAAATAATAATAATATTGTAAGGCAAAACAGCAGCTGGCACAGCGTGGACCTGGTGACATTCCTCAACACCTGGGAGTTTCTCCAAAGACACTGAACTTTATCATCCATTTTTTTTTGTTTTCCTGTTGAATTTATTGTGTAACCATGGAAAGTGAATTGCAGGAATTGAGAGAGATGGTGATGCAGCTACGGGCTGACAATGAACGTTTGCTGCAGGAACGTGTAGAAGCCCAGGTTCAACTTAGGGCCTCACCGAGTCCTCGCGAGACAACTTCCTCTACCAGTACCAGGGCCGTACACACTGATGGTAATACCCCTATCCTTGAACGTTTGTTGTATGTTCCTAGAGAACGGAAATGTCCTATGTTTAGGGGTAGGAGGGGCATTGGTATAGTGGAATGGATGGAGGAGGCTCAGTCATGCATGCGGGCTAGGCAGTTGTCAACCATTGATCAGGCATATTTTTTATATGATCACCTTGAAGGGGAGGCCAGGGAGGAAATAAAATGTCGGCCTAGAGTGGATAAGGAGAACCCTAATAGAATTTTTACAATTTTACAAGAGCTTTATGGGTGTTCTCAGTCGTATGTTGCATTGCAGGAGCAGTTCTTTTCTAGGAAACAGTTGGAGGGTGAGTCACTACAGGAGTACTCGCATGCCCTGTTTTCCCTTATGGAAAGAGTAGTGACAAGTGCTCCAAATGCCATGCCAAATGCTGACATTTTATTACGGGATCAATTTACGGAATATGTTAATGACAGTATGCTCCGCAGGGAATTAAAACAGCCATCCGGAGTACACCTTATTAGATGTTCGGGGTGAGGCCATCCGGTGGGAACAGGAAGGTAGGCCCAGTGATGCAAGGGTTAGGAGTTGCTCTCTTCCTTGTGGTAGTCAATACCAGGTCCAGGGGAGGTCCGAGGTTGTGTCCAGCAGTCAACATGACCCAGCAATAGCGGAATTAAAAGGCCTGATGAAACGGCAACAAGAACAACTTGATCAGCTCTCTCAGACGGTGATGCTGTTGCAGAACCCTAGCAAGCAGCGCCAGTATAACCGTAATGGGCCAATAATTTGTCGTAGGTGTGAGAAACCAGGGCATTTTGCACGAAACTGTGACGGTGAGCGTGTAGTTTCACAGGCACCGCAGTATCAACAGCTTCCACACCCAGGTGCTGTTCCCACCAGCCAGCCGTCGGGAAACTGATACCCTCTGTCATGAAGAGCCACATTTCAGAAGGGGGGGTTTCTGGCTCCAGCTCCACTACACCGGTGAGCTCCAATGTCATTTCCAAATTACTAAGTCCATGTCCACATGTAACAGTTAGAATTGGGGGAGTGGAAGTTCCTTGTCTATTAGATACTGGGTCTATGGTTTCAACTATCACGGAAAGTTTCTTTTTACAGAGCTTTAAACCCTGGGGCAATGAGAAGCTCCAGACCTGCCAATGGTTACAGCTTCGGGCAGCTAATGGACTGGACATCCCCTATATTGGGTATTTGGAACTCGACATCGGGGTGTTAGGTAAGGTAATCCCAGGGCGAGGGGTGCTGATTGTAAAAGATCCCCCTGGTTCCCAACACAAACAGGCAGTCCCTGGTGTTCTAGGAATGAATGTTGTGCGACACTGTTACGATGAGCTGTTTGGTCAACATGGCTCGGCCCTTTTTGACCTCCCTGTTGTAACGCAAGCGGGTAACCTGTGGCAACAGGCGTTACAGCACTGCCACCAAACTTTAACAGAGTCTGAACCAGACAGAGCTGGAATGGTGAAGGTTAGAGGGGGGAAGGTAATACGTATCCAAGGGGGCACCATGAGGTTTGTGGCTGCTACATGTTCTCAACATTATTTTGACTCCCCTCGTCCTGTCTTATTTGAACCCCTAGCCAACGATGTAGTGTTGCCGGCTGGGCTTCTAGTATCCCCCGCCATGGTTAAGGTGTACAACGGTACGGCCTATATTCCAGTGGTGAATGTAGGTGTTACTGAGGCTTCCTTATATCCACGCATGAGGATTGGTACCTTAAGTCAGGCTCACATTGTGAGTTTGCCCCCAGGTGTAGAAGAAATTACTGGGGAAGCCTGCAGTGTTACAGCTACTGTATCTTCCCACATGATGGTAGCTGACCCGGTGTCCGATGCCATTAATTCTACTGATTTGTCGGCCCTCTCTGAATCAGATCAGTGTAAAGTACGGTCGCTTCTACATCAGTATAGCTCTGTGTTCTCTGCACATGAAGGTGACTTAGGTTGTACAAAGCTAATCTCTCATGAGGTTCCACTACTTGATGAGACTCCTGTCCGTCAGAGATATAGGCGTATCCCCCCCTCAGAGTATGAGGCCGTAAAAGCCCACATACGTCAGCTACTGGACAGCCAAGTTATCAGGGAAAGTAGTAGTCCCTATGCCTCACCCATTGTCCTGGTGAAAAAGAAAGATGGCAGCCTACGTATGTGCGTCGACTATAGGCAGCTTAATGCAAAGACTCGTAAAGATGCCTTCCCACTTCCCAGGATCGAAGAATCGCTTGATGCCCTGTCCGGTGCCCGCTGGTTCTCCACAATGGACTTAGCCAGTGGATACAACCAAGTCCCCATGGCTGAACAGGACAAGTCCAAAACTGCCTTTTGTACCCCATTTGGCCTATTTGAGTTCAATAGGATGCCCTTTGGGCTTTGCAATGCCCCTAGTACCTTTCAGAGACTGATGGAACGGCTGTTCGGAGATCAGCGATTCCAGTCCTTACTGCTGTACCTTGACGACGTCGTAGTATTTTCAGCCACCGTAGATGAGCACATTGAACGTCTCGCAATGGTGTTGGGACGCCTGCAAAAAGAAGGTCTTAAGGCAAAGTTGGGAAAATGCTGTTTTTTTACAACGGGAAGTAAATTACCTGGGGCACGTCATTTCCAGTTCAGGTGTCTCTACAGATCCAGGAAAAATCGCAGCTGTCTCCAATTGGGCACGTCCAACCCACGTGTCTGAGCTGAGGTCATTTTTGGGGTTCGCAAGTTATTACAGGCGGTTCGTGGCTGGCTTCGCACGACTCGCTGCTCTTCTGCATCACCTGGTGGCTGAGCTGGCAGGGACAAAAAGGAAGAGCTCTGGGAGAAATCTGCTGGATGCCTGGACAGAGGAATGTGAGAGAGGCTTTCAAGACCTGAAGACCAGGTTAGTAACCGCACCAATATTAGCATATGCTGACTTCACCTTACCATTCATATTGGAAATTGATGCAAGTCATAGTGGGCTAGGTGCAGTTCTGTCCCAAGAACAGGATGGGAAGATCAGGCCTATAGCCTATGCCAGCCGGGGTCTTCGACCAACTGAAAGGAACATGTCCAATTATAGTTTGATGAAGTTAGAGTTCTTGACCCTTAAATGGGCAATGACTGAGAAGTTCCGCGAGTACTTACTGGGGCAGAAATGCATCGTGTATACGGATAATAATCCACTGAGCCACCTCACCACTGCGAAGTTGGGAGCGACAGAGCAGCGCTGGGCTGCTCAACTGGCAGCTTTTGATTTTAAAATCCAATACCGCCCTGGCCGCTCCAATGGAAATGCTGATTCTTTGTCAAGGCAGTATGTGCCCAATGAGTTTGAGAATATGGTCCCAGGAACACCACTGCCTGAGGATTTATTACAGGAACGTAGTATTGAGGGGACGAGGGAAGTAACTCAAGCTGTCATTTCTGCTTTACCTTACCAGTCAGCTTCTGATTTACTGGCATTGCAGGAGGCTGACCCTATGATTAGTGCCTTCCTTAGGTTCTGGAGAAGAGGACAGGCCCCTGACCCAAGTGAACGACAGGCACTCTCGAAGCCGGTGCGGGAGCTCTTACGCCAATGGGACCGGGTTGTGGAACAGAATGGGCCCTTGTACCGACGCATGCTCCGCCCAGATGGAGGAACAGAGGTCTTCCAATTAATTCTGCCAGAGGCCCTGAGGAGACAGGTACTCACCCAACTCCATGATGACCATGGGCACCAGGGGGTGGAGCGCACTACCGAGTTGGTGCGCCAGAGGTGCTATTGGCCAGGGATGCACCAGGACATCAAAACATGGTGTCAGGACTGTGAACGGTGTACTCTGGCTAAGGTCACTCATCCACAGGTCAGAACATTCATGGGCCATCTCCTAGCCTCCCAGCCAAATCAAATTTTAGCTATTGATTTTACCTTCTTAGAGCCGGCAAGAGATGGTAGGGAACAGGTTTTAATAATGACTGATGTGTTTTCAAAATACACCCAGGCCATCCCTACCAGGGATCAGCGTGCCTCCACAGTGGCAAGAGTGCTGGTGCAGGAATGGTTTTATAAATTTGGGGTACCTGCTCGAATTCATTCGGACCAAGGTCGTAGTTTCGAGAGTGCACTTGTACAGCAATTGTGCAGTCTTTATGGCATCCACAAGTCTCGAACGACACCGTACCACCCGCAAGGCAATGGCCAGTGTGAGCGCTTTAACTGCACTTTGCATGACTTGCTGCGCACCCTTCCGCCATCCAAGAAGAGGGAATGGACAGAGTATCTTCCACATGTCACCTTTGCCTACAACACTACCATTCACCAAGTGACGGGCGAGTCCCCATTCTTTTTTATGTTTGGGCAGGAACCCCAGCTGCCGATCGACTTCCTGTTGGGAAGAGTAGAAGAGCCCACGCCGGGGGGTGTTGTTGACTGGATCCTGGAGCATCAGCGCCGTCTTGAGGTAGCCTATGAGGGGGCAAAAGAAAGGTTAATGGCTGCTGCCCACCGCAGAAAAACACGACATGACCAAAGGGCCACGGGCGGGGAGATGAAGGAAGGTCAGCTTGTCTACCGAAGAGCATATGGCATCCGGGGACGGAACAAGATCCACGACCATTGGAGTCCCACTGCCTACAGAGTTCTGACGGCACCAGAGGGTGGTGGTCCGGTGTACACCATAGCTCCACTCAGCAACCTAGAACAGGTAAAGCATGTGCATCGAACTATGTTAAAAATGTTACCAGAGAATCTTTGTCCTGCCCTTTCTCCTACTGACTGTAGCAATGAGGATCAAGGTGTCCAACCTGCAGATGCCTCTGCAACTGAAGAGGACCGGGAGGGTGGTGATCTCTGGATTGTTGGGGAAACACCAGTTTCCTTAGAGGTACCGACTCCGCTACCAACTGCGGTTTTACCGGGTGTTTTGCCAGCCTCTCCCCAGGATAGTCCAGGCCCAAGTGGTGTAGTGCTGCGAAGAACCACTCGTACCACAGCGGGCTGTCATCCCAATGTCCATCATTTACCAGAGACGACTGTGGGAAGGGTAAGAGGGACTATGAACTCTCAGGTGCCTGGCTCCAGTAGCATGACTTCGGCCATCTTTAGGCCCTGGGATTGAGTTAATGTCTATCGTCGGGACGCCAATACAAAAACCAGGGGGTAGATTGTGACAGGATTGGTAAAATCCTAGAATGTTGTACCAGGCTATGAAACTAGCTAGCATGCTAGGTAGGTTTTTACCATTCTTTTACCCGGTTCGCTCAGAGCTAAGTCAATCAAAGTCGATCGGCTATAAAGGAGCGCATTTTCCCGTAAGCAAGGAAGCCTTACCTGTGACGGTTCTTGACGTATTCCTGTGTGCAACTTCCTTGTCATTGAACAGGTAGGATTTTGGACTGCTTCCTTGCTTCTCACTGCAACTCGAACTAGGTCTGACGTTGTCTTCTCCATAGGTATCCATAGCGTGAGCGGCGGTGCCTGGCTAATTCGGCAAGCTGTCAGAAATAAGTCAAGGTACTGATAAACTTTTATTGTTAAGGGTATTTGTAGGAAAGCTTTGCTTCCGAGGTAACGTGTTAGTCGGTACAAATATATGTATGATCTAATGCTTGTCTTGACCTCCATAGGAGACTGCTGGCTGCTGTTTTGCCTATATTTTTATGATTGCAACGATTGTTTTATGTTTATTTTAACGGAGTCAATTTCGCTTCAGTGCTATACCGGGGCGAATAAGCAGCCTAATATAGTGGCGGTTAACCATTGTCCAGCTGGCTAACTGGAGCTGCGGTTACTGGACCTCCATTCTATGTTGCTTTTCGCCGTATCTGTCTATTAATTGTCTTTGTTACAGTTAGCGTGTGATTTCTGTATTGTTCTTAATTGACAAACCAACGGGGCTACGAGGTTGTTTTTACCTTTTTCTTGGCAGCTGTGCATTGGGCTCGTAGCAGCAGGAGGGACGCGGTAGCGAGTTACCGGGAGGGGGACACTTTCTTTACACTGTGTGTGTGTGTGTGTGTGTGTGTGTGTGTATTTGCAAACCGTACACTTAATTGCACTGTATTTTAATAGTCCACGGTTGCTGTGAGCGTGTGACCCTCACCATCACGAGTGCCTGTGGTGATTTTGCTTCTTCCGGTGCACGTGAGTATCCCTCCTTGCAGCGAGTCCCTGCCTGCACGCATTAGTTGGCACCCCTAGTGGTTGGGATGTCCGGCTAGTGTTTTAAACTGTTTTACCAGTTTTATTATTTTACAGTATTCTTGTTTGTGTTTTTGTAATAAACTTTATATCTTTGATTGAATCCACGTCTCTGTCCACTTCATTCAATTGAAGGTGCCTGAATAGGGAATAATTGGTGCTTTGTGCATTATATACGAACCACTATTTCCTTGGGTGAAATTCCCAAGGTGGCGTAGTCAACTGACGTAGTACCCGCCACAACCTGAAAAAAAGCTCTGTATAATTTGAATGGTTTGAGATATTGACACCATATTTTTAGCAGAGATAGGCAGATAGGAATCACAAAGAGGAGTTATTTCCTCCATAGCTCTTGTAGCTCATCAGGTAAAAAATTTGAATGTAGGTACCCGTTTTTTACGTTTTTTTCACAATTTCTGTACATAAACTGTTGTAATTAAGTAGCAAAAAGTGTATGTATATGAATTATGACTGCTTAGTCATAATAGTGCAGTTCTCCGTTTTAATAAAAGCTATGAACCACATTTGTAGCCTTTACAGCTTTTGAGATAAACAGCTTTGTTAGTCACTAGTAAAAACAGGCGAGAATTGGTATATTTATTGGTATATTTTTTGGTATATCTTTTGGTATATTAAGAGGTTAAGCCAGTTACCAAGTTTATGTGATGCTCACACCTGGAGTTATAAAGCCTTAAACAGAGCACCCCCTAAATAGGTGAGAATTGACCAAATTTGCCAACTGCGCCAAGTTAAAAAGCAGCAGATGACCAACACCCAAGACTGCGTGTGCCATTGGAACTTTATGAGCTGCCATGGTAGCTGAACCTATCCTGGGGGACTGGCCAGTGTAGCAGTCAGGAGGGCTGCCTCCTGCCTCTTTTCACAGAACATGATGTTGCCGGCATTGGTCTTGAACATGGTTCATGCAAGGTTGCGTAGCAAAGATAGAATAGAATAGAATAGAATAACTTTTATTTTCCTGCAAGGGAACTTCAGCTGTAGCCCCAGCAACAACAAAAAAGACATAGACAGTGGGGGGCAGACCCACAACACACAAACATATCAAACAAAGACATTCAATATCATCATTGCATTAATCAAACTAATTAAGTGAATTAAAGTGTAATAGCCTACAGCCAAACGTCATGATTAAAAATAGCCCCCGATGTTCAGTGTCATCAAGCAGTCCAACACAAACTCCGCCTCCACGACTCCATACACACAGTTTTGTGGTCTCTGTACACTGTCGAAAACGGAGCACCGAACTGCGTCAGCCTTCCCAGTCGTCGCCTCACTCCTCCCCCGCATTATCTTCTCCTTTCTTTTGTCTGGTGGCCTTTTGAAGATTGCCTGCAGTCCTAGATCAGTCCCGAGTCCCGACATCTTCAACTCCGGTGAAGAACAATGGTAAACTTTGTAGCTGCAGATCCAACGGACATTCCCAAGCATATGTTGTGAATGCGTCTCCATGGTGACGACTACAAACAAAATTATCCCGAATATACAATTCGTTAATATTATCAAAACAAGCAGCATGAGTGCCCTGAACAATCTCCAGCCCGCTTCCCCGTCCCACAACAGACACACGGCGCATGAAAAAAACAAAAGACAAAAGCTCAACACAACAAAACACATTCAGATTAACAGCCACGAACACGAGAGACAGCTGGACTACATGTCGCCATTACAGCGCCACGTGACGTCAAAGATGGAATTGAATACCTGCAATAATGCCTTTGATGGCGGAGAGCTGAATTTTACAAAATTGAAGCAGTTAACTATGAAGGCGTATACCATGGAAATGTTAACCAGCAGAGGTGAAATGGAAAGTCAACACAGAAGTAAGTGAAATAGGATCAAGCAGAGTCATAGGACTGTAACCCTTTTTTGACGCATATGGTTACACAGGTGTTACAGTGCTGAAGTGGTCCCTGAAGCGTGTGGTCACACCGTTGTGATTAGAACACACGCTTATAACGTCTGGTTACAAATGACACAGTAATAAGCATTTGGGTTAAACCTTGTTCTTTCGAGGACTAAACGCACTTATGTTCAATTCAATTAAATTTAATTTGTATAACGCTTTTTACAGAGAACTGTCACAAAGATGCTGCACAGGAAAACAGAAGGAAAATTGAGCAAAAACCCAGGCCTTAGCCCCCAACCAGCAAGTAGGTAGGGGAGAAAAAACTCCCCAGTGGGAAGAAACCTGGCTAGAGAGGGGGTGCCCATCCTTCGCTGGCTGGCCTGGTTTAAACTAAAGGTGGATTGAATGGTAATAGTCAATTTCACAAAAACATTGCACTTAATAAACTCTTTACGAGTCCGGTTTTTGTGTTCTCAATGTGAGCATGCAGATGCACACTTTCTCAGTAGAAGCAACAGTTTAGACAAAAAATTAAAAATTAAAATGTGAAAAGCATCAGCCACATTATTGTCAAGACCTGGCACATAGGCAACCTTTAACCTGTCTGTTGGTTCTTATTTTTATTTTAGTCCATCCAGCCTGTCCCAGCCAGCCCTGACCCGTCACCTGCCCCACTTTACTTTGCCAAACCCTGTATCCTGCATTCCCTTTTATTTTGCCCAATTCCTGCCTATTTGCTTGCTTGCCTTTAAATAAATATCTCCCAAGTGGAGTTATACTGAATCTCTGTCTCTGAGTCCTGTGTTTGGCTCCAATCCGGTACACTGGGTCCAATCCGGTACACTGCCATATGGGTTCCCAGGTGGCAGCCTGTCTCCTCCAGCTCCTGCGGTGCTGCCCAGTCCTCCCGCTTCCGTGCAACCTGCGACACCGCCGCTCCCCCTGACCAGAGAATCCCGCCTTCCCCATCCTGAATGCTACCGCAGCGATTTTGGGAAATGCAGGGCTTTCTTGATGCAATGCGATCTCGTATTCAACATACAACCCGGTTCCTACCACTCTGACCGGTCGAAGATCGCATTCATCCTGGCCTGTCTTGGGGGGAGTGTGCGAGACTGGGCCACCGCAATCTGGGATAGCCAGCTTCCTGCCAGTTCCCACTACCTGACCTTCGTTTCCGAGATGAGGAAAGTATTCGACCATCCTGTTTGCGGCAGAGACGCCGCCCAACGTCTCCTCCACCTCCACCACGGGTCCTGCTGTGCCACCGAATTTGCTGTGGAGTTCCGGACACTGGCCGCGGAGTCTGGCTGGAATGACACGGCGCTTCAGGAGGTGTTCCGCAACAGGATGAGGGAGGTCCTCAAGGACGAGTTGGCAATGAGGCACGACACCAGCTCCCTGGACGACCTAATCTCTCACTCCATCCGAGTGGACAATTGGCTGCGGGCATGCCAGAGGGAGAAGACGGGTCGCGGTGCTCCTCCTGACCAGTACTCTCATACCAACCCGGTCGCCCTGGGTCCGTTGGCTCCGTTTGAGATTACCCCCGGCCATCTCCTGTTTTTATCCTGCTTGTTTAACCTGTCTGTTTGTTCTTATTTTTATTTTAGCCCATCCAGCCTGTCTCCTTTTTTTTACATGGCCTAATTCCGTTTCATTATTGTTTTTAATTATTATTATTATTCCTGTAGTTGGTTATTATTATTATTGTGGTTATTCTTTTTGTTATTCTAAGTAGTAGAAATAAAAGTAGCAGTAGTAATAGTAGTAGTATATTGTTGATGTGGGTCTTGGACACTAAATGTTATTTTCTTACCAGACAGTTTTCAATGGACAGTGTAGGCGTTGAGGACTGCAGTGTCAAGCAGGTGAAAGAACAGCTTCTTGTACCACTGTACTTTTTCTGGCACAGTCCACAAAGCTGGTGATCATGTCCACCCTGTCCACTGCTTCCATCTTCTTATTATAATCGAGGACGCATGCAGGTTTCACCTTTGGCTCCCCGGTGAAGTGGTCCAGCCTTCCCGATTGAGCCATGGCAGAGGGGTGAACAGTTGTGAGGAAGTTCACATCCCTCTTGTCTTGCCACTTTACCGCCAGCTGAGTTCCATTCTCCCTGAAGGCGACCTCCTCTCTCTTCATTTTTTTGGGAACGTTGGCATCCCCATTCCCTTGGTGGAGTAAGTTCTGGAACAGCATAGGACTGCTGTACCAATTATCCACATACAGGATGTGCCCTTTCCCCAGATGTGGAGCCAGGAGGGTCATAACCACAGACCCAGAGACACCCAGTCCTTCAGTGGATTCAGTGGCTGTTGTGGCCCCAGTGTAAATGACCATATCTTGCACATACTCGGTCACCACGTCACACAGGACAAAAAACTTTACCCCAAACCTTTGGCGCTTGATAGGGATGTATTGCTGAAATCCCAGTCGACCCTTCCACAACATCATGGATTCATCCACGCACAGGTCCTTGTATGGGATGAAGGACCGCTTGAAGGCTGAGGTGAGGGCATTGAAGATGTTTCAGATTTTATTGAGGGGGCCTCTGGTGTCTTAACAAAATGTAAACACTGCAGGAGATTTAGAAAACGGTCTTGGGAGAAAACAGAGGCAAAAAATGGAGTGAGGAGAACCGGGACATTACTCCAGTACTCCCTCAGGGTGGATCTCCTGACCAGTCCCATCAGAAGGGCAATGGCGAGGAATGTGTACACTTCATTAAAACAGGTAGGTACCCATTTGGAAAGCTGTTTTTCCCTGCTGCTCACTGGCATATAAGTTGGTCTCTTCCACAATCTCTCCCACTGTCTCTACAGAGAGAAACATTTTGAAACAGTTTACTGCAGTGGGAGTCTCTAAAGGATTTTGGACACCAGAAATTTAGTTGTCAAATTAAATTCTTGACCCAGGGGGAGTGAAGTCGACAGCTACCCTCCAGTCACTGGACCTCACCTCCTCAACTGGCACCGGACCTTCAGGCCGGCTACAGGGGACTATATGGACCGTCCTCAGGATTTTCCTCCACATCGTCATCTCCCTCCCCGAGCTCAGGGTTCCTCTCAAAGGCAACTAAATTTGGGGGTCGCCTCTTCTCAGAATCACCATAATCTCTGTCACTCCCACTTGATTCACTATTGTAATCACCCTCATCATCTGAATTAAAGAAAATTTCCCTAATTTCCTCATCAGTGAGTTCTCTTCGCCTGTTGTTTGTGAACATATTTCTTCTACTTCTGTACTCTAGCACGCTGACTCTGATAGTGGTGTTCAGACTGAGTTGATGGGTGCACGTAACCCTGTATTCTAACAGTGGGAACACTTAGATAGAAATCAATGCAAGCAAAGAGCATCGCTGGTAAAAATATTTTATTTGCTCATCTTATATCATGCTAATACATTTGATGAAAAGGTCTGACATTCTGATTCTGATATTTGTAGTTTTGTTTTGAGAATTATGTTTTAATACAACATTATGATCTTGTTATCGATAAAAAAAGCTAAAAATAAAGTTCGGTCATGTACGCAGCCATGTTTGTTTACAATAAATGTTTGGATAAAATTACATTATGATATACGAGTACACAAAACCAAGACTTCATTATCGCAAATGGGTAGTGTAACATTTCCAAATATGTACGTAGATATTTGAACGTGCAGGACAAGATGCTAACACATAGCCTACTCAGATTTATGAACGTGTACCGATAGGCTATTTGAAAATGTGTAGCGCTGCATTAACAAATATGTACTCGGATACTTGACCGTGCTGGACACAATGCGAATGTATAGCCTATCAAGATTTGTGAATGTGCATGTAAGTGAGATCGTCGTTAATACAACTAGCTACAGAGTAACCCATATGCATACACTGAAAATGAAACTAGATGACTATTCGGATAACAACTAACATTAACATAGTAACATTTGCATTTCAGTACAACAATAAATGACTTGTAGGTACCGCACTGGAATCTTGTTTGCATTTTTACATTAGGATGCAATTGTTAGCTTGTATTAAGGAGGTTAAGAACCACCAAACTGCTTAGCTAGCTCAGTGTTGATGTAACTAATAGAGTAGAATAGAATAACTTTTATTATCCCAATCGAGAACTTCAGTTGTAGCCACCAGCAACAACAAAAAAGACATAGACAGTGGGGCAGACCCACAACACAAAAACAAACATATAAAATAATACAGCCAAATGTCATGATTAAAAATAGCCCCCGCTGTCCTGAGATGTCCAATGTCATTAACCAGTCCAACACACAAACTCCGCCTCCACGACTTTCTTCCATAGGCTACACGCAGTGGCGTGGTCTCTGTCCACTGTCGAAACGGAGCTCAGCCTTCCCAGTCGCCGCCTCACTCCTCCCCCGCATTATCTTCTCCTTCGCCTTTTGAAGATTGTCTGCAGTCCTGGATCAGTCTCGACATCTTCAACTCCGGTGAAGAGCGATGGTAAACTTTGTGGCTGCAGATCCAACGGACATTCCCGAGCAAAATGCGAATGCGTCTCCATGGTGAGGACCACAAACAAAATGATAGTTTATAGACAATTCGTCAATATTATAAAAACAGGCAGCAGGAGTGCCCTGAAAAATCTCCAGCCCGCTTCCCCATCCCACAACAGACACAGCGCATGAAAAAAAACAAAAGACAAAAGCCCAACACAGCAAAACACATTAAAATTAACAAACACAAACACGAGAGACAGCTGAACTACATGTTGCCATTACAGCGCCATGTGACGTATAAGATATGCACAGCAATGTGTCATTTATCGTTCATTTCAGCTTCTGAAATCGCAAGTTGATGATTTATTTTCCATATTGAATATGCTGCCCCAGGTTTGCATAAGCAACTCTTTTCTAGAATGTGTTTAGATGGCAGTAAACCACTGTGACCGCATTCTCAATGGAACGTTCCACTGATACGTTCTAATTACATATTCGTGATGGTACGCATTTGGGCCAGGTCTGGAATGATCACATATTTGTGATGCTATGTGCGAAAGGGTTAAAAGTTTTTTTCAGTAAGCAACACAAACATTGGGATGGCAGGTATGCCATCCGCCCAGTTACGGCTTTCTGGGGCATGCCCCATACCTATACAGCACCGAGAGTTTGGTGCTTTTCAGGGTTACTATATACAGAAAAAGTAGAAATACAGTAAAAACAATGTTAAAGGTCACAATAGTGGCATTCTGTGAAAACGTTAGAATGGTGTGCGAGCAAGAGAGAGGGCAGAGAGGACGAGAGATTAGAGAAAGAGAAAGAGGGAGAGCGAGATAACGTGGAGAGAGGGGAATGTGAGGGAGAGCGAGAGAAAGTGGAGAGAGGGGGACGTGGGAGAGAGGAAGAATGAGAGAGGGAGGGAAGGAGGCAGAGGTAAAGAGCGATGGGAGAGAGAGGGGGAGAGACAATAAGAGAGGGGGAGAGAGAGAGAGAGGGGTGGAGAGAGGGGGAGATGGAGAGGGAGGTAAGGAGGGAGGGACAGGGAAAGAGAAACAGAGGAGAAAGAGGGAGAAAGAGAAGGGGAGATGGGGAGGGAGCAAGAGGTGGGGAGAGGCATGGAGAGAAGGGGAGACAGGGAGAGAGAAGTAAGGAGAGAGGGAGAGGGATAGGGAGAGATGGAAACTGCCTGTTTGTGCATCCTAGTGGTCATGTACAGCCATGGGTAGAGATTAAGGGGAGACCCTGCCCAAGCGGTCTGAGATCTCAATTGTTGAAGGCTTTAAAAAATAGTTTTTCAAAGCATTGAACCTGCTTTACAGAAAGCAGGGTGGGCCAATTCTTAACAGCCGAAACCTTCTTGGGATCCATCTGCACATCATTTCCTAGCACCTGAAAAACAGAGGGGGCGCTAATGAGCCCGAACGGCATGACCTGGTACTCATAGTGTCCGTCATGAGTATTAATCGCAGTTTTCCACTCATCGCCCTCCCAAACGCGCACCAGGTTATAAGCGTTCCAAAGGTCGAGCTTGGTAAAGACCGGCCCTCCCTGGCAGAGTTCATGAGTGGGAGTGGGTAATGATTCTTTACAGTGATGTCATTAAGACTGCGATAGTCTATGCACGGCTGCAAGCCCCCATCCTTTTTCAAAACTAAAAAGAAACCGGCCCCTGTCGGCGAGGTAGAGGGTCTAATGAAGCCATTGGTTAATATCTCCTTGATCTAATCCCTCATAGCAGCACACTCAGGGACAGAAAAAGAATACAGGGAACCCCTGGGGGGGGGGGGGGGGGGGGGGGGTCATAGGGCCTATGGGGAGGCAATGTGGTTGCGTACTGTTTGCTAAAAACCTCAGCGAGGTCTGTGTATTCGCAGGAACATTGACCGGTAAAGCAAAATCAAGCGCCCCTCCTACTCTGGTGCTCTCCAAACTAGAAGAGAAATCAGGTAGGGAATCCCACCTGATCTCAGAGAATCCCTCCCGAGAGCCCTCCTCCCAAAGGGAGGTCTCGTCAGCCAGCAAGTCCCAAGCCAAACTCTCCTCCCTATTCTCAGAGAGATGGACAGAATTGTCCCGATCGGAAAGTAGATCACTCTCCTCCAGGTCACTGTCTGAGCTGAGCTCAGAATGGAAATTGCGCCCTCTTGGGGTGCGTTAAGGAGATGGGTGGCAGTGAGACCTGCATTGGGAACCCCATCTGAGAATTACAGCCTTATCCTCGCCCCAATCAATGTGAGGACCGTGCTGCACCAGCCAAGAATGTCCCAGCACAAGAGGAAAGGCCAGCGAGTCGACTAAAAAAAACTGAATGCGCTCAGAATGGGACTCATGAGCGATGCACATATTTAGGGAACCAGTAAGCTCTCTGAAGGTCCCGGTGCCCAATGGGCATCCGTCGAGAGCCGTCTCCAAGCGGGGGCAGATGAGACGGTGTATGGGAGTGCCCTGTTCCCTAGCCCATTTAGCATCAATAAAAGATTCTACCGCTCCAGAATCAATAAAAGCATCGGCCCTAATCGAGCGCTTACTCCAGTGCAGCTGAACCCACAAGTCACAGAAAGAGGAACAGTATGTCTCACTAAGGATCCCGTCCCCCCTAGCGAGGCCCCCCCGTTAACTTTCAATTTACAATTTAGGACACTGATTTTTTAAATGCCCTCTACGCCTGCAGTACCTACACCACTCCCCTAGCGGTTTGGATTGCTTGAGCTCACGCAGAGTGATGCGGTCCACCTGCATAGCCTTCCTCCTATTAGGGGAAGAATATGTGGAAGAGGCGGCTGGGGGCATTACAGAGGAAACCGAGAGGTGGCGAGTGGAGCGCTCACTCCCATCACCTTTTTGGCTCTCTTGCTCCCGCTCTCTGATGCGGTTGTCGATGCAAATGGAAACCAGAGCACCGAACGTGGCAGGTGGCTCGAGCACTGACCGGGCATCCTTAATAGGGATAAGGCATTAAGAAACAGGCAGCTAAGTGGACCATCAGGCCACCCTGTTTCTCCTGCCAGTGCTCGAAACGTGATGGAAAAGCCTGCCACAGTCTCAGTACCCTGGCGGAGATGGGTTAGTCTCATGGCAGCCTCCTGACCGGAGTCGTCATGATCAAAGACCAACGCTATCTCCTCCATCAGACCATTCGCATCGTTAATAATCGGGTGGTTAGCCCGAATTAGGGAGTCAGCTCATGCCAAGGCAGTCTCGGTTAAAAGAGATAAAATAAACACTACCCGGGACTCCTGGGTAACAAACCAGGACAGCTGGGCCTTAAAAAAATTAGGCATTGGGTTAAAAAGCCCCGACACTTCCCGGCCTCCCCACAATAATGGAGCGGGAGTTGGAGTTTAGGCTCCCTGGTGGTCAGTGGAGTGGGGAATGGGGCGGGGTTAACTGGTGCTTGAGTGACTGGGGGGGTGTAGTGCGGGTAAGGGCATGGAGACTGTCCGCCAGATCCCACAGGCAGTCTCCCTGATAATGCAGTTGATCAAGCAATGATTTCTACTGAACTTGCATGGCTCGCTGCCTGTCCTGGAGGGCAAGAATACCCTCCAGACAGTAGCCAGCTAAAAAGGAGAAAAACCAAAAAGAACAAAGGAAGGTAGAGAAATAAGGACAGAGAAATTGAGTAAATGAAGGGAGAAAGAAGATACGAAGATAAACCCTAACTCTAAACGCTAAAGGGGACTTCCTGCTTTTGCTTATTTGAAACAACAAGTGAAAACAGTATCCCAAGTCCTATACCTTACCGGCTATGTGTAAATAATAACAAAGCGCCGGAAAAAGGAAAGCTTAAATAGAGGACAGGAAACCTAAAACAGGTGCAATCACTAAGTACCGGAATGAAAAGAAACCCCGGCGTGGAACACGGAAAATCCGATAAGAGTGCCCTGTCGTAACGAAAATAACAAACGACCGCAGAAATAAGGAAAGGCAGGCGCAACTCATGACAGTAGAAAAAAGAAAAGGAAAAAACCTCTTGCTCTCAATATAAGAAAGCAATAAAAAGAGAGGTAGAACGAAAACGGAAAAGACAAGACTGTCTCAGCGAGACTGGAAAATGAAAACCACAACGAGGAAACGAAAATACAAATAGAGAAGTAAAAGTCCTAACTAAACTCTAAATGCACAGAAGGCACTTCCACGTTACCCCAACATGAAGTGATTTGGCAAAGTGGTATCCTTAAGCACAACTCCTATACAGTACCGGCTTTAGTGTCAAAATGAAAGACAACATGGAAGCGCAGAGAAAGGAAGACGCGGAGTTTAAATAGCCGGCGGAAGGGCAGAACATCGTTGAGTGGAGGGAAAGAGCGAAAATCCGGAATTGACACGGAAAACAAAAGAAGAACGGCAATACGAAATACAAAATGAATATACTTTCACAAAGCAAAGTTAAAACCGGCATTTAAAACAGGGAAATACAGCCAGCAAAATGTGCACCCCTACAGTACAGCAACCACGACAAACTACAAAATATATTAAGCGCTGCATATGCTACAACTTGAAATTAGCGCCACAATACTGTTTAAAAAATAAGTCAAAGTCTTATGCCCTGACGCCCCCACCCGCCCCGTGCTTACACGTCAAACTCTGCATGTTTTTTACCCACCTAGGTCACACAAATGTGCCCCAAATGGCTCCTTGAAAACATTGGCCAAACATGCAAATGCATGCTGTCCACTTCAGTGGACAGAAGGTTTTTCATACACAGTACAAGAACTATGGTAATTTCTTGTGACAAATATAACAAATTCTGCTCCGTGCATCTTCCCTAATAAGAATATATATATTTTTACATGCTCTGTTCTGTATGAATAGAAGGTTTTCACAGCTGTACCAGAGGTTGGTACATTTCTACCTCCACCTGACATTTTGACTTCACTGTATCAAAACTAGAAAAGCCAATCAAATGTTACAAGATGGAGCATTTCAAAATTAGTATTTTTTAATTTTTTACCTTTATTTTACCAGGCAGGCCAATTAAGATCAAAATCTTATTTACAATGATGGCCTGGCAAGAGTCAAAAGAACTCTGTAGGCAAAAAAAATGTAGGAAAAGAAGCAAGGAATCTGCTCTCAAGTGTTTTGGAGATCACAAATGTTTTTGACTATGTTAAAATTGACTTTTAAAAGCCTGTCCACTGTAGTGGGACATGCATGAAAGGGTTAATTGCCGGTTGCTTCGCATCGCAAGCAATTCCAACACGCCTTGCCGAAGTGAAGAATCGCCTCATTGAAAATGTATCCACTCAAGAAATGTGTTTCTTGACACTTTCTGTGTGGCTTCAGCATAAGATCAGTAGCCTACAAACACAGCAAGCATTCAACCTCAAATGGGATATTTGTTTGCATCCTGCCTAATGTTACCTGCAGTGGTAGCGAGTAGCTAGGTTACTGGACCATGTCTGCTGACTTTTACTGTTTCACTTAACCCCTTGGCGCAGGTGGAAACACTGTTTGCTCTGTTTAAGTGTCATGGTTTTGGACCCTGTGGTCCTATGCGGTCGTTTTCCTCGGTGGCCACGCGGGGGCGCTGCCCTTTTGGTGGATGCTTGCTCCTCCCTGCTGAGTTGGGGGAGGTTCTGTTAAGATGTTTCACCTGTCGTAGTCACCAGAGATATGTATATAAGCCTACCGTTCCCTTCATACGGGGCTTCGACATTAATTGTTACTTGTTTGTTTATTGTTACGTACTGTGGTGTTTTTGTTGGCTGTGAGTTCTCGTACCATTTGTGGCTACTCGCCTTTTGTTAACGTCTCTTTGTTGAGGCAGGGCTTATTTCCTGCTGGCTTTGTAGTGGATTATCTCGTAGAAGTTTGGGACTGTAAAATCTCTGCTCTAGTTCGCCTGTGTGCGTTTTCCTCCGTGTATGGAGATTTGGGCGATGGTCGGAACTGTGTTCTGTTCGCCTCTCGGTGCATGTCGTCTCATGTGAGATCTGGCGTTTCGCTTCGGCTGGGTTGCTTAGCTCTTAGAAGTGTAGAGTAGCTGTTCTTTGTCCCTTTTCGCCGGTTAATGGTTTTCTTATAGAGAGACCTGGCGTGTTAGCTTCTATTGATTTCCGGGTTACGTTAAGCCAGTTAGTAGCTTGGTACGTTTATTCCCTGTTTTGTTCTCCTTCTCATGGGTTACATTCCCCTTTGTTGTGAGTCGGGGTTATCGTTACATTTCACCTTACTAAGAGGCTAGGGCGTGTGTTTATGTAAGTTCGCTGTGTCTTTTGGGTAGTAAGTTTTGGGACGACGGTGCTCGTCGGCTCACCTGTAAAATGTTTCTCATAGAGATCGGGTGTTTACCCAGGTATGTTTGCTGCATTAGACTGCAAACTTATTTAAGTAGCCTTGGAATGTTAAGTCACTGTTCCTGTTTGCCTCGTTACATTTCCTCTTACTAAGAGGCTAGGGCTTGTGCTTGTTAGTCAGTTAGCCGACAGTTTTGATTGGTGAAGGTGCAGCTGTCCATATCATCTTTTTGTGCTTTCCTTCTCCGGGTATGGAGATGTGGGCGATTCGGTTCGGAACTTTAGTTCGTTTCGCCCTTCGGTGCAATTCGTCTCTTAGGGAGACCGTTAGATGATGTTGGACATGTTTGCGGTTGACTGCAAGTCTTTTAGCCTAGGTACATTAATTATCTGTTCCTTCGCCTCATTTCATTTCTCCTGTTCGAGAGGTTAGGGCGTGGCTCTATTGTTAGCTTGTCATTTTGCTGGTTAAGCATTGGGACGACGGTGTTCCGTCGGCTCACCTGTAAAATGTTTCTCTCCTGGGAGATCGGGTGTTTACCCAGGTCTGTTTGCTGCATGTGACTGCTAGCTATTGGAAGTAGCCACGGAACGTTATCTGTTCCTTCACCTCCTCCTATACCTATTGGTATTAGTTTTTTCCTGTGTTTTTGTGCTGTGTGTTTTGTTTGTGCCATTGTGCTACTCGCCTGTTCTTATGCGTCTCGTTGTCGAGACAGGGCGTGTTATTTCTGGCTCGGTTATCTGTGAGCCGGTCTGTAGCTGTGGTGTGTGTGTTCCCTGTTTTGTCTCCTTTCCTTATCTGCGGGGTATCCCGCCTTAGTGGCCTAAGGGCTTAATGATTCCCCTTGCTGCGTTTGGCTCCTCCCACCTCACACGACACGCCCCCTGACATTAAGGCTGTTCAGGTGTGAGCATCACATAAACTTGGTAAATGGATTAAATGAAACAAGACAGGTGTACCATTTACAATACAAACTTAGATTTGTTTATTTTCATAATTTAATTGAAAATAAAGTGCCACAAATGCAAAGAAATTTCAAAAATTCAAAAAGAAATTGTTTTTCTTTAGTGTGCTGAGAGCTACATAAGCAAAATCGGTAATATATATGGGCCATTCTACAGAAGTCTTGCAAATTGAGGGTTGGAGAAAAGTGTAAATTTGTATTCTCTTTGCAAAATTATTTTATAATATATGTGTTACACTGAGATGGACTGACGCAAAGTGGAAACGTGTGCTGTGGTCTGACGAGTCCACCTTTCAAATTGTTTTTGGAAATAATGGACGTCGTGTTCTCCCGGCCAAAGAGGAAAAGGACCATCTCGATTGTTACCAACACAAGGTTCAAAAGCCAGCATATGTCATGGTATGGGGGTGTGTTAGTGCCCATGGCATGGGTAACTTGCACATCTGTGAAAGCACCATTAACGCTGAAGGATACATATGCATTTTTGGGGCAACATTTGCTGCGATCTAGACATTCGCTTTTTCAGGGACATCCCTGCTTATTTTAGCAAGACAATGCCAAGCCACATTCTGCATGTGTTACAACAGCATGGCTTCTCCCATTGAAAACGTGTGGCGCATTATGAAGCCCAAAATATGACAATGGAGACCCCGGACTGGTGAGCAGCTGAAGTCTCATATTAAGGAAGAATGGGAAACAATTCTGCTTTCAAAACTACAACAATTAGTGTTGTAGTTCCCAAAAGATTACTGAGTGTTCTTAAAAGGACAGGTGATGTAGCACAAAGGTAAACATGCCCCTGTCCCAAATTTTGTGGGAGGTGTTCATCAAATGTAGAATGAGCTGAATAGAGAATGACATGTAGAATAAAGTTGATTAGTTAAAACATGAAATATCTTGTCTTTGTACTGTTTTCAATTGAATACAAAAATGACTCGCAAATCATTGCTTTCTGTTTTTATTTACATTTTATACACTGTCCCAACTTTTTTGGAATTGAGGTTTGTACATGTGCATTGATTGTCTCGCTATTTATTGTCTTTAATAAGAATTTATGGACAAGTGTCACCAACCGAAACAGGCCTGTCAAAACAATACCATTTGTTTCGGTAGTGACTGTTTCGGTTGTGACAATTTTGTCTCATTTCGGCCACAAAACAAAAGATTTAGCAAGCACTTTTCTGTGCAGATGCACCTTCCTTTTAATCAAATATACAGTTATGAAATCAACTTTTTTTCTCTAATATGAAAACTTTGGTGTTTGGGTGTGACGTCTCTAAAAACCACAGACTAATTTTCATACTTTGAAGGACAATTATATCAAAACGCTAAAACCTAGCTACTCACCATGTGGCCTTGATTCATATGAAGGCTGTCTAATTTCCTGGTTAAAAAAAGGGGTGTGTAGCTACAAGCAGGTTCACTGCACAGACTCAAACAGTGTACGTTTCGGTTGTGACGTAAAAACTGGACCGCATTTTTTGAATTATAAAATTTATTACAAAATAGATTGCATTATTTTAACTTATATTTGATAAAAATTCACATGCTTTATTGAATGAGACAAGTCAAATAATTGGCAAAAATATTTTGGGTTTTATTTTTTAATGCACCAGTTTAAGGGTTGATAGTGGGGACAGCCATCTCCCAATAGGAATTTATACTCCCAAGAGTATAAGTGTTGATTTTGGATAAATGTAACTATTATTACTGCAATTTATATCTTGGATTATATTAAAACATAACATGATCTAATGAATTATATAGCACTGAAATATTGTATTGGTCAATTTCTTACTTTTATCAGAGAGGGACAGCAATTTGCATGACTTTTGTAGAATGGCCCATATACATTTCCTGGATCATAAACTCCATGTCCACAGGTTTTGCTAAATCTGAGGATGATATGCAGAACTACTAAAGGTCTATGACACAAAATATAAAAGTGTACCCTGTTGTCCATTAGTGTCTCCAAATGGCTAAATTGTGCACTCCTCTAAATAAAAAAATGATGATATACAGTATTTAACTACAAATCAACAGTTTTGGCTCATAAAACTCACCTTTGCATAATATTCCAGTGGGAATTACTACATTTTCATCAGTATAGAGGGGTAGATATCTATGGGTACAAAACCCCTATGCAAAACATGTCATAAAATGATTAAAATTAGTTTTGTCCATTATAAAGCATATACATTTGCTCCTTCTGATGGATTAAGATAAAAAACATTGATATCACAATGTTACATACACTTAAATATGTTGCCTAATCATTCACTCTTGTACCTCAATAAACCATCACTTTTCCCTGTACTCTACAGTATGTATACTTTTGTCCTGGGATTGCATTTTTCTGTAGTTTTTTTATTTCTTTATGTTCCTATTCATAATGACTCCAAGGAAATTTTTACCTTAATCTACCACATATCAGCGCACAGTAAATTGGAATGAGCATTTGTCATGCCCTAAGAGACAAGTATATACACCATAACCTATATTATGTACGATAACATGAACATAAAATAGTATTCGGCAGTGTAGTATAATGGTTAAGGAACCGGACTTGTAACCGAAAGGTTGCAGGTTCGATTCCCAGGTAGGACACTGCCGTTGTACCCTTGAGCAAGGTACTTAACCTGAATTGCGTCAGTATATATCCAGCTGTATGAATGGATAAATGTAATAAGAAGTTGTGTAAGTCGCTCTAGATAAGAGCGTCTGCTAAATGCCTGTAATGTAATGTAATGTAATGTATTCCAGCATCTGCAAAATGCTGCCAAATGTTATATCTTCAATGAACATCGGTAGCCTACATCAAAAATACATTTAACGATTGCACTACAGTATGTGAAATACACTCAAAATGCGAAAATAACAATAGGGCTATCAAACATATTGGAAAGACAGTAGCCAGCGAAACCAACGGCATTTTAGACACAAAAATACTTACATATCGGAAAAGGGAAACTCCTCTCCCTAATGCGTTTTCTATAGAGCTTGCGTAATACTAGACCATTAAAACGAAAACTGCCGTTATGCTGGGCTGTAGTAAATTGTTCAAAGCACGCAAAAAGACATGGAATAAGGTTATAATGTACTCTATTGGATAAAAAAGCTGACAATTAAACCAGAATGAACTGTAATGAATGAGACAGGCTTACAGGGCATGGGGGTATTAAGTGTCGACATTTCAGATAGTGTAATAGCGGTATAAAGTGTTGTATATTTCTCAAACCGATTGCACCAGACAATAAATGATCACTGAATTTTGAAAGGAAAATCTCGATGGTAGGATTGTATATTTATTTCATATTTAGTAGCATATATTGATAGTAGAATACATGGTAGAATGAGACAGTACTTTCACAGTTTATTTAGCACTTGAGTGAGCAGGGCTTTTCTGGCATACGATCAGACTATTGTTGGGTTTATCTCGTTGCTATGACATTATTTAAATTTTATATGATGAATAAATATATTTATGAACTCAAACATAGATGCTATTGGGTCATTCCGTGTCGAATCAACCAGTTTTCTGAAAAGTTCCTGTATGACCCTCTCAGATTTTGATGAAACTCCATCATAATAATTCATTGTGTGAAAAATGAACACACAAAAAATTAGCCTCATACGACATGTCGTTTCCGAGACATGGCCTCCTGAAATTTGCTTAAAACCTCCTCTTTCGCGCTCGCGAGTCGTGAAAACCCGCAAATGTGATTTTTTCTGACTTTGGAAGCTTATAACTTGGGATTGGTAACAGCTATAGAGCTGGAATCCTAACTTGGTATCCTAACTCACTGTCTTCCACAATGCAAGAATATGACATCGGATTACTTGTACCCCCTTCCCTTTTCAAGTTATATGCACCCAAAGTAGCCACTTTGTTCAGTCGCACATGTTTTTGGTGATTTTCGAGGTCACCCTGTGCCCATACGAGTGGACATATACATCCCATATCACAGATCTATTATCTATAGGTGTATGTCTATGGTCACAAGCAAGTACAGGCTAATCATTTCATTTGTAAAGGAATGACATCCATCCAAAGTTGGGTCCGGGTGAAAAAAAGTCAAAAACACAACCTTCCGTCTTGTCAATGGATCACCATGTGGACAATTAAAACTCTTTCTGAAATTTACACCAGTTAAACAGATATATTAGATCTACTCATCAACTAAATTTCAGCTTTGGTACTCAACTCCTTCATGGTTAGACCACATTTTGAAAAATACACATTTTGCACAATTCCGGGGATACAAAACTTGAAATCGGCCGATCTACGTGCGTAAGGTCTGATCACAACATGCATATTTATCACAGGAGATAGGTAAAATAAAGTTAAGATGCCCCCTAGGGCCTAGAGCTAAGGTTAGATGTGGGATTTTCCCATGTCAGGTAAATACAGGGATAACCCTTTACGCAATGATGGGATTTCCCATTACCCCCCAGTCTGGCAACTCTGTGTTGGGAGAGGGTGTATCCGATGCTCCCTCGCGTTCTTGGAACAGGCCGTTAAATGGTAAACCAAGATGGTAAACCAAGATGGCGGCAAGCAGGAAGCTGTGTGTGTTTGTCCTGTAATCCTTGTCTGACACTCTGAATTCTAGGGTGTTTTCTAAGCAAACACCTGGTAGAAGTCTAGAGTGTAGTCCACAACTGTGACTATTAAACAATATTTTCTCTCAGATTTTAGATATGCCTGTAGCAGCATCCTCCTTCCGAAAAACAATGTCATTGCTCGTGGCGTTGCTTTGTGCACTGACTTTACCGAACGCAGGGGAAAGCGATCGCTGGGCGAGCTTATCTGATAATGTACTTGGCCCATTGGACATTGCGTCTGGAGTAACATGTTCCTTATCCCGCAGTCTTATGCCGACTGGTCATATCGATCTAGCGCCAATGCGTGTATGTTCGGATATAAACTTTGCGAACTTAATCACCTTTTAAGTCTCATGGTTTTAAAGAACAGTTTCGTGCTATCCGATGACTCACTGTTAGATCTGGCTTACAGTATATCGTCTACGAAGGAGACTCCATATAATGTAACTAAACAGAGATGCTTAGTCATTCTGTTATTATTAATGTCAGGAAACGTGCAATCAAACCCTGGCCCTGAATGTATCCAAACGCCATTGGATTTTAAATCCAGATCGGGTCCTTGGCATCTTGCACATAAACGTACGTAGCCTTTTACCTAAACTGGATTTGATAAGGATTTGGGCAAAATCAACGGATGCTGATGTTATTGTGTTCTCTGAAACTTGGCTTACCAAATCTGTTCTTGATAGGGATATCTGTATAAATGGTTATAACGTGTATCGCACCGACAGATCAAAGAAAGTTGGTGGCGTGGCCATATATGTAAAATCTAAATTCCCTAGCAATGTGGTCCTATCTGAAACTATATGCAAAGAATTTGAAATGCTTGCACTGAATCTGGAGATTTCAAAGAGTCTCTCCATAACTGTGGTAGGATGTTACAGACCGCCCTCTGCTCAGCGTGATGCAATTCACTCACTGATTCATTTTTTAGATAAACTTAACTATAGTGAATTGATATTGGCTGGTGATCTCAATTGGGACTGGTTACAGCCCATATCTAATGATTTTAAAATGTACTCTAACTCTATTAATTTAACCCAGTTGGTAAATTCACCTACTCGCCCTAATCTTAAACACCCAGAGAAATCTACACTAATTGATTTGATTTTAACTAATGTTCCTCACAAATACTCTGCTACACAAGATCCCTAAGACAAAGCCACGCTTCATTCAGAAGAGAAACCTGAAGCGTTTTGTTGAGCAGGGTTTCTTACATGATTTGTTTTACTTTGATTGGAAAAGGATAGAGCTTATTCCTGATGTTGAAACTGCCTGGACATTTTTTCATGATGGCTATTTGCAAATTATGAATAAACATGCCCCCCTTCTGTAGGTACAGAGTGAAAGGTAGGAATAACCCCTGGTTTTCCCCTGAGCTATCAGGTATTATTCACAAACTAAATTTCAGTTTGGGCTAAGGCTAAGAAATCAGTGTCTGATGCTGATTGGCTAATTTTTAGGCAGTTACGAAACAAATGCTCCTCTCTTATTAAGAAGGCTAAGTTAGAATTTTATTTATCTGTTACTAATAAAAATCTGAATGACCCTAGAAAGTTTTGGAAGACTATTAAATCTATGTCTGGAAATTGGAACTCTGCAGATTTACCATCATGTGTAATGAAAAAATCAGTTCCTGTACATGACAAATCTGAAATGCTGAATTGTTTTAATGGGCACTTTGTCTCTTCTGGCTCACTATTTGACTCTGTTCCCTCTGTCGCTGTAACACCCTGTGCTGAAAGCTTAAAGAATTTTTATACACAAATTATTTTTTATCCAAGTTCCAATCAGGTTTTAGAAAAAAACATGGCACTATTACAGCAGCTATGAAGGTTTTAAATGATGTTACTGTCACCTTAGACAATAAGCAGCATTGTGTCTCACTTTTTATCGATTTATCTAAAGCATTTGACACAGTTGACCATGCCATATTGAAACAGATTATTTTACATAGGTCTTTCTGAGCATGCAGTTGCATGGTTTGTAAACTACCTAACAGAAAGAACTCAGTGTACTAAATTTGATGGATACACATTTGATGTATTGACTATCCGTAATGGTGTGCCACAGGGTTCGGTACTTGCTCCCCTTTTATTTACCATCTATATAAATAATCTGGATCATGGTGTGCTGAATGCCCAGCTTCATTTCTATGCTGATGACACCATAATTTACTGCTGTGCTTCAACCCTTGTTAAAGCATTTAAGAATTTACAAACTACTTTCAATACTGTTCAGTACACTCTATGCCAATTGAAGCTCACACTCAATGCTGATAAAACAAAATTTATGGTTTTCTCTAAATCTAAAAATAGACCTCTGAATCTTCCCCCTATCACCACTCTGCAGGGGAAGGAGATTGAGTCAGTGTCATGCTAAAAAAAACTAGGAATTTTAATTGATGAAAACCTGTCTTTTAAACTTCATATTCAACAGCTTGTGAAAAAATTGAAGCTGAAATTGGGCTTTTTTTTAGGAATAAGACTTGCTTTTCCTTCGAAGTTAAAAAGAGGCTTGCGTCCGCTACATTTTTATCTGTTATTGACTATGGTGATGTTTTGTACCAGCATGCATCCTCTCAGTGTCTTCACTCCATTGACACTCTTTACCATGGTGCATTGCGATTCATCACAAACTGTAAACCGCTCACGCACCACTGCACTTTATATAAACGTGTGGGCTGCCTTCTTTGGCCACACATAGACGGATCCATTGGTATTTATTCATCTATAAAGCAATTTTTTATTTATTTTTTTTCATCTCGAGTTTTTTTACCTGGTTAAATAAAGGTTAAAAAAAAACATTCTAGCTCTATCATTCAAGAATTGAGATCCCATCAGTGAGCCTCGTCAATTACAGAATACATCCCAACTATATTTATTTACTAACTGCGAAACATGCGTGTGCTGCTGTTACTGTACCATGCATAGTTTTGTTTCCTAGGCCTACAATGCAATAACACTTATTTTGGAAGCAGTATTCACGTGGAGGCTGTCACTACAGACTAACTGTTAATAACTTCAATAACATTCAAGGCAAACTGCCAGCATTTATCAAGTAAACGACAAACTATACACATCTATATGGCAGAATATTTGGTAATTTAACATTTATAGTGTATTTTATTGATGTCTGATACATAATTTGACACTTTTAAGTAGTAACTCTTAAGACTTATGTGAATTCCCGATATGTGAAATATGTGTACTTTTCAAAATGCTATCTAACCATGAAGAAATTGAGTACCAAAGCTGAAATTTGGTTGATGAGTAGAACTAATATATCTGTTTAACTGATGTAAATTACGGACGGTTGTGTTTTTGACTTTTTTTCACCCGGACCCAACTTTGGATGGATGTCATTCCTTTACAAATGAATTGATTAGCCTGTACTTGCTTGTGACCATAGACATACACCTATAGATAATACATCTGTGATATGGGATGTATATGTCGACTCGTATGGTCACAGGGTGACCTCGAAAATCACCAAAAACATGTGCGACTGAACAAAGGGGCTACCTTGGGTGCATATAACTTGAAAAGGGAAGGAGGTACAAGTAATCTGGTCATATTCCTGCAATTTGGAAGACAGTAAGTTAGGATACCAAGTTTCAGCACTATATCTGTTACCAATCCCAAGTTATAAGCTTCCAAAGTCGGAAAACATCACATTCGCGTGTTTTCACGACTCGCGAGTGCGAAAGAGGAGGTTTTAAGCACATTTCAGGAGGCCTTATCTCGGAAACGACATGTCGTATGAGGCAAATTTTTTTGTGTGTGTTCATTTTTCATACAATGGATTATTATGATAGAGTTTCATCAAAATCTGAAAGGGTCATGCAGGGACCACTGGTTGATTTGCCACGGAATGACCCTATTGTCCACTATGTCACGCATGGGTAGGTATAGACTAGGTGGGGGTTGCTTGTTAAATGGACTTGCTGCGGGGAAATAGTGACACTTAGAAACTCTGTATCCGGCAGAAATCATCACAAACCGTCTACCAATAAAGTTAAAACACAGAGGGCCCTATCTTGGTGATCTTGGCGCTTGGTCTATTTAGGGCGTGTCCAAGTCCACTTTTGCTATTTTAACGGCGTGTTTTTTGGGTGCTAAGCACGGCGCAAGGTGCAACTGGGCCTAGTCACTTAATTAAATATAGGTGTGTCTTGTGCGTGACATGCAATAAACCAATCAAAATGTCATATCCCATTCCCTTTAAAAGCCTGCTTTTCCACCTTGGCGGATTGCTTATAATGGCGAAACAGACATGCTCGTGTGTGTTTAGTGCGATCAAGGAATAGGCTATATGGATCAGTAGTAGCCTATGATCAATATTATTCTGGCTAACCATTATGTGTTCCCGGTAATTCTTGACAGTGCTGTTTACCAAAATATATGCGGTTAAATTTCGTTAAAAGCACCTGCAACAGCTGAGAATAAGCGACCAATTGCTTCCGTCTCACCTTAGAAAACGCCAAATTAGCCTGCTTGTTTAACGAATTTCGTTTTATTATGCAATGAACTCATGTTCAAGCTTCATCCGAAGTTCATTAGGCTACCTGCATTCTAATTTTGATTAATAACATAAATAACGTTATTTTTCCTTAATGATGACACTAAATACAATAAATCTGTCAGGTTGGCAACCCATAGGTTCAGCATATTTTCCCTTGTTTTATAATGTCCTGCTTATGGAAATGTGACCAACCTGTTTTACTGGTAACGTAATACTTTAAAACGATCCACTTTCCCAGGAAGACCGTGAAAAGTGTGATTTACAGCAGGGGAAACAGACCTGCTCCTGTAAAGTGCACATGCAGATAATGGAATTAAAATTCATTGTCAATTAATTGTGTAAGGTGCTGCAAATTTAGTTTCTAATTAGACGCTTAGTTCTCTTTAAAATCTTTTGTTCAGTTATGGAATAACAGGTGAAATCAGTGGGGTTTTAATAAGCTGAGGGTATGGAAACCTTGTCACTGTAATTAAAAAAATATGAAGGACGAAGAATAGCTAAGGTTACAATTCAGTTAACATGATGACATTTATCTCCGTTTTTTAACCATAGGCTATCGAAAAAACCTTATGCACAGGGAGTCTGCTGTAGCCTAGGCTATTTGAAAAACAATAAAAGCAATATTCACTGGACAAGGTTTTAAACTTTTTTCAGTCACAAACCATTCTATTTACTTACAGGCTGTATTCCTAGATAAACAGAGCTGTATTGTAATGACATCTGAAGCGCATTTTCAGAACTCAAATGTCCGTCTATTGCAGTGCGCGAGTTTTCCATTGAATGACAATTCACGCATTAGGTGCAAATGACAATTTGCGCATTAGGCTTGATATAGGTGTTATCAGCTCCTTTTTAATGGATATTCATTGTCCCGTACCATCGCACATTGCCTGGATGTTGATGGAGTGGGCTGAGAGCAATGTAATGTGGCATCATTTCCCTTCGCTGAGGGAAAGGTATGTGGACCTATGGAACTTTTTATTATTATGCATTTTTGATATAGCCTACACAATAATAATATTTCACATTGTGATCTAGATATTTTAGTCATGCTTGTGTGCGCCCCTGTGTGTAACAGACAGGAGGGTACGCGCGTTGTGCACACGCCTATGAAGAACGCACTTATATGCGCTGTTAAAATAACATGTAAACAACTGCGATATGACTTTAGACCAGGTTTGTGGTGGTTCTAGCCCAAGCACTTTCTGCTGGTTCAAGATAGCAATACGCCAAAAAGAATCCTGGCCACTCCTCATCTTAAGACCAACATGCCCAGTTCACTTGTAATGGGCGCAAGAATACATGGTAGTTAAAGGACGTAAGCGCTAGACATTATAAGGAACCTAGCGCCGGGTGTAAGATAGCAAAGACACTTGCGTTTGGGTTAGCGCCGCTTTGCACCGGGTGTAAGATAAGGCACAGAGTTTGTGATTTCCACTAATAGTTTGGCTGCAGTAGCAACGAATGTCTCAGTAGAGCAAAAAGGTCCCGCTGGTGTCACCTTCTACGAGTTAAGTAGCCTACAAGTGAAACAATGAACAGTTAATATTGTTAAATGTATTTGGCTTTGCAATAAAAAGACGTTCTTTAATGTGAAAATAACATTCTTATATGTGAAAAAACATAACAGTGAAAAAACATAACATTTGCACATTGTTTTTTGTCGAAAATAAATGTAACTTTTGGTACTGGGAAGGGATCGAACCACCAATCTCTAACATGATAGCCAGCAACTCTGACCACTAGGCCAAAGCAGATTCATGGAAAACACTAAACAATATTGGTGTGTCCACATTAGTTTGAGACATTTTTATTGGCAGATAAGATTGGGATGGCAGGTATGCTATGGTTGTCATCCAATGGAGAGAATTATTCTTTGAGGGTATAGAGCACGTCTGATGATGAAATTCGGCAGGAAAAAGAGGAAGAAGAAGAAAAAAATGCAAAAAAATAACCCAAGTTTGGTGCTTTATTGTGTGAGTGTGTGAAGTTCTACCTGAATGTTCTGTGTTACAGAAGTTGATGTTTTTAAGGGCTGAGAATCTGTGGTCATTGTGATCATTTCTGTAGGAAACCCTGAGAAGTGGCAAACTCTTGGTGCTGTAAAGGTATGGGGCATGCCCTGCAAGCCGTATCTTGATGGATGGCATACCTAGCATCCCAATTTATTTCTATGTTGCAAGTAGTAAAGACTAGCTTAGTATGTTTTGGTCACTCTTAGAATGAAAAAAACATTTGTAAAGGACCACGGACTCTTCTATAAATGTACTAATATATAATTCTAATATGGACAGGACTTGGAGCTGTAGAAGTCACCACTTCCTACTTGGTGGAAGGACCTTTCTGCAATTTTCAGCAAAAAGTTATTTCAGCAAAAGTGCTTTGTTTAACTGTCTTTGAGTGGACAGTTCTGAAATGGCATGGACTTGACCCAGAGCCCGGTTCTTCCACTTGAATGTCGCTTCAGTTTTTACTGATACAAGAGATACATGGAAACCATTTCAACATAAAACCCTTTCAGAAGGAAAGATCTTTGATATTAACAATAGCAAGGACTAACTGGAAAGACCTTTGGCTCCAATAGCAATAGGACCAGAACCAAAAGACCTTCAATACAAACAGTGGCAAAAGCAGAATTGGCAGACAGCCCACCCACCTGGGAGACAAAGACAGGAGAGTTGTTATGAACAGAACAGCATTCAGTCCAGTTTACAGCTATTTGACAAGGTTTTCATGAGATACGGACCGGCCAAATGTAGCGTTCCTATGAATCAGAATTCATTGTGAATAAGTCCAGAAAATCAAACTTGAAAAATAACTTTACAAAAAACTAGTCGCCCAACCCCCCCCCCCCCCCCCCCCCCCCCTCCAACCTGGGGGATTCCCGTAGGAAACGTAACTGTGAACCTCTGTTAGAAGCGATCCACTGCACAGCACGTCTTGTCCCGATTATAGCTGGAGCGTTTCCCAGCAGCCACAGGGAACAGACAAAGCAGAGGAGTCCATCTCCATGCAGACAGGAGACAGAGCATAGGGGGCACATGGAGACAGGTGTGCCAAACGCACCACCCTCCTTTGATGCAACAGGCGCATTGTAATCAGTCGATTATTTCAATGATAACTGTATATGCATCCTGTCCTGTTCCCTCAGCTCTGACTGCACGTGACTCTCGCGTATCTGCGGGCGGAGTGGGGCAGGGGGTGCGGCAGTCCACACATATCTCCCAGGTGAGTATATGTGAGAGCAGGCATCAGCTTGCAGCAGCTATGCAGGATGCCATTAGCCTACTAATTAACTGTGCCTGTACAATGCAGCTAATCTGCGCCCTGTGGATGCACAGCTCTACAGCTTGGCTCGACAGCTGTTGGGAGCATGTGGCTGGTGATATTTCTGTGTGTGCTTTGTCCTGTTAATTCTCCTCTCACTCGCAATCTCTTTCTCTCATAAGCAAACACACACACACACACACACACACACACACACACACACACACACACACACACACACACACTCATTTCAAGTGTTTTATTGCCGTGACATACAATAGGCACTGCCAAAGCCTTAAGTACAATTAGAGAGTAAAAACACGGCAAGAAGTTAGTCATTGAAATCTTGAATACACAATCATATTTTATGTTATGATTTAATTTTCTTTGAAAGGGAAAAATTATCAGTCATCACTCTCTCTGTCTCTCTCTCTCAAAGATGTACACCAGGCTGTTCCTGTTCCTCTTGGCTGTGCTGTCCTTATTCCACCTGGCTGTGCTGTGCCTCTTGGCTGTGCTGTTCCTCCTGCCTATGCTGTCCTTGTTCCCCCTGCTGTGCTGTTCCTCTCCCTCCTGGCTGTGCTGTCATTGGCCCTCCTGGCTGTGTTATTCCTCTTAAATATGCTGTTCCTCCTGGCTGTGCTGTTCCTGTTCCTCTTGGCTGTGCTGTTAAAGTTCCTCCTGGTTGTGCTGTCCTTGTACCTCCAAAGCTGTATCCTTCCTGTCCCTCCTGGCTGTGCTGTTCCTGTTCCTGTTCCTCTAGGCTGCGTTGTTCCTGTTCCTCCTGGCTGTGCTGTCCTTGTTCCTCCTGGCTGTGCTGTTAAAGTTCCTCCTGGTTGTGCTGTCCTTGTACCTCCAAAGCTGTATCCTTCCAGTCCCTCCTGGGGGACTAAAAAAGGGAATGATTTGCATCTATTTTGCGTTAGCAGAACATGCACAAACACATTATTTCTCTTTGGTCTGCAAAATGGTAAAAAGAACTCTCCCTCCCTCTCTCTCCCCATCTCTCTCTCAGCTGATCCCAAGAGAAACAGTATCACAACAGCATTGCATTTCAGTTCACAAAAATACACACCCAGAGGGAGCATGGAGATTGAGAGCAGATTGTTGCACATGAGGGGGGGGGGTCCAGCTTAGTAATACAAAGCTGTAACTGAGGTGCTACAAAGTGCTGACTGTGCTTGTGCGTTTGCGCGAGTCCCCAGTGTCCCAGCATGCTACAATGACAGAGCCGTCCGGCGCTGATTTGTGCTATAAACCACACAACCCAGCCTCCTCGTCTCTCTTTATGCTCCTATTAAGAAGCAGGCTATGCACAAAGACAGGAGGTCGCAGCAGGGCCCTTCATTTCTCAGCTTTAAGAGCTTTCTCTTCCCTTTTCCGGGATCCACTCCACAGCCACCAGCTTGGGGAATACTGGACTCCACTGAGCCCGATTCCTTACAAAACATAACCACTTACAGGCCATTGTGTGGCGAGCCGTTCAGGGCGATGTGATAATTGAGACGGTGGTAGTGGCTGCTTTGCTGGAAAAACCGTCACACACCAATGGGCGATAGTCAAACCAGTCGCGTTTCAGTTGATAAAGTTCACCACCCAAATGCAGTACATATTTGAATAAAAATGACAGTGCAGTTCTTTTCAGAAAGCCGTTAATGAAGTTTATATTTCTGCGTTCTTGCTCTCTAGCTTTACAGTAAAAGAAAAGAAAAGAAAGAAAGAGAAAGTTGATCTGGTGGCCGATTTAGGGTGAAGGCCAGGCAGAAGAGATACAGTGGAACCCAATGTTGTGTTAGACTAACAAGGCACATGACCAAACGCGGCCCGTGCCAGTGCTGACTGTGGCCAGCAGCCCCACAGGGGCAGTGCACAATTGGCTTTGCTTTGCCTGGATTTAAGGGAGGGATTCAGTCAGCAGGGAGAGCATTGTTGTTCATTGCTCTAGCAATCCCTGTTTGCCGTCCGGGCACCCGTGGCTTGCTCTCTGTGCACCAGTGGCAGACATATAGACAGTGCAGGGGGGACCAAAGGTAATTGGACAAATTAACATAAACTTTAAAAAAATCATCATATTTAATATTTGGTTGCGTATCCTTTGCATGCAATGATTTCCTGATGTCTGTGACCCAACAACATCAAAAGACTCTTGATATCTTATTTTCAGGTACTCTTACAAGCGATACTATAATCTCTCTGCATTGTAATGGATCTGTATGGGAATTGGGGGGTGGGACTAAGATGTAAATTACACGGGGAATAGTATGTAACACATTGTTGGCTAAATGGCTGTAAATCAGCAAGGGGTCTGTGGTATCAAACAAGCCTCAAACCATCACTCTGCTGCCAGATATGCAGTAGATATGGATGGATCACTTTAAGGGATCCATCCATATCCCCCCCCCCCCCCCCCCCCTACACACACACACACACACACACACACACAAAATCAATTGCAAAAAATAAAGGAACCTCTCATTATGTTTATTATATTTCAACATATTCACTGCTAAAAATTTAAATAAACAATAGCAGTTTCATTCAAATGAAGTGGTGAACAGAGAACAGATTATTTTCTTATTTCCTTTATACTTTTAGGAACACAGACAGCTTGGCTTTTAATGAGAGCTCTGAGACTGTATTTCCTGAGCCAGTTTTGGGATGTCTGGTGTGACTTTGGTAACAGCCAAACGAAAGTCACTGTGCACATCAAGCCTGTTGCGTGCCTTTGTTTTGATGGTGACCAAAGCACTGAAAGCAGTCTCTGACAGGTATGTTGTGGCAAATGGCAAAATGAATCTGGTGGTTGCGTGATGCGCAAGTCTCGGAGCTACTCCTGGTCCTTTCACAAGCCAAAACCGCTTATATCCATGTTCATCATAAAGTCCAATTCTCTCTTGAAGCGGTTCTATGTCCATGAGCTCATCCTCAGCCTGGAGGTACTCCACATCTTCTTCTTTTGCGAGGAACGGGTCCATCACCCATGCGTCTTTTGCGACATGTTCATTAACATCCGAGAAACGCGAGTGCATCTCCTCCTGAAGCTGCTCCATGTGGCGGATGAACTGTCTGGCCAAAGCATCCGGTACCTCCCTCCGGACTGTTCCATTAACAAGGGAAACTGTTGCAGGTCTCCTTTTGCCAGTTTATTTTTCCTATATTCCACTTTACGCACAAACGCATCCACTGTCTCTTTGCACTCCATTAAGTTGGCATCAGCGCCCTGCATGCGTCTGTTTGCCTCGTTGTACAGGCTGAATATGTCCGCCAGATATGAAGTCTTAATGAGATACTCATCTGTCATTTTGTCGTATAGTTTCTGGTTATGCACGGTTAGGAATTCTCTTATCTGATTTTTAAGCTCCATGAAACGCACCAACACTTTGCCTTGGGAAAGCCAACGCACTTCAGTATGAAGGAGGAGTGTCTGGTGCGCCTCATCCTCACACAGCTGCGCAAAGATCCGTTTGTTGAGTGGGCGAGCTTTAATAAAGTTTATTATTTTTACCACATTCTTTAAGGTTAGTTCAGGTCTTCACAGAGGTGTTTGCTTGCCAGTGCGTGTCTGTGTATCATGCAATGAAAACACTAAGCAGTGTGGTGCCTTCTCCTTCAAACGGCTGTTGAAGCCCTTATTTTTCCCCATCATTGCGGCGGCTCCGTCTGTGCAGCATGCAACTATATTATTATAGGGAATATTGTGCTTTGTGAAGTACGTGTCAACAACCCTGAAAATATCTTCTCCTCTTGTGGTGGCTGTGAGATTTACAGACGTAAGAATGTCTTGTTTAAGCTCACCTTCCTCAATGTACTGTACATATACAATGAGTATTGCCTCCTCTGCCACAGTGGTAGTTTCATCCAGCTGGATGGAAAACGGACCGGTCTTGATTTTTTCAATGAGTGTGTTCTCAACGTTTCCTGCCATTCTGTCAATTCTGTCTTTTACTGTGTTGTTGGACAGTGGTACAGTTTTAAATGTGTTAGCCACCTGCAGTCCACACAGTATTTCAGCCATTTTAACGCAAGCAGGTTTAATCAGCGTTTCGCCAATATTGTGTGGCTTTTTGGCCTGCGCAATAAGGAGAGAGCACTCCAAAGATGCAACCGTTGCCTGCCTCTGGTCGCTGCCAGCCCGGGCAAAACTGTCCTTAATGTTTTGGGGCCTGTTTGTGACAATGAGTTCCCTTTTTCTGAGGAAAAACTCCTTGGGTTTACCCACCGTCTCGGGGTGTTTAGTTGTCTGGTGTCGCTTGAGCTTGCAGGGTTTCAAGCTTTCATTTGCCAGTTTCTCACCGCAAAAGATGCATTCGGCTCTACTTTTGTCAATTGCTTCTATAAAGCCAAACTCAAGATAACTCTCTTGGTACCCCCCTCTTTTTCTTTTTGACAGGACCTGCCGTCGCTTCACTCTGA